>MEHQ01000442.1:252183-262221 GCA_008828725.1 Saccharina japonica | reverse complement strand
CCGGATCGGTGAGGATCGCATAAAAGCTATAGTTGACTTGCCGACGCCGACAACTATCAAACAGTTACGGTCAATACTAGGAATGGTTAACTTTGTACGCAAGTTTATACCTAACTTAGCCGGCATCATAGCACCCCTGGTAGACCTCACGAAAAAAGAGGCCGCCAAAGAAGTCACTAAACGTTGGAAACCAGAGCACGATCAGGCGTACGCAACAGTGAAACAATTACTCATCCAGGCGCCCGTACTTCAATTTCCCGATTTTTCTAAAGACTTTGCGATACACGTCGATGCCTCGGAAGCAGGCGCAGGAGCATTCCTCGCCCAGCAGAAGGGCGACGACCTCGTAATAATCGCATACTTTAGTTAACGCTTTAACGACAGCCAGCGCCACTATTCTGCTACGCTCAAAGAATGTTATGCTGTGGTCTTGGCCATACAGCACTGGAGACCATATTTATGGGGACGACATTTTGTGTGTGTGACAGATCACGCGGCCCTGCGATACTTGTACTCAATGCAAGATACATGGAACATGTTAACACGCTGGGCAATAGCATTACAGTCGTTCGACTTACCGTCGGCAGTTAGTATGTGTCCCAAGTATTTAACTTCTCGAGGTCCAAACTGTACTTTCGATGGTTTCAGGGTGAGGCCGGCTGCTTGCAAGGCTTTGAAGATACTTTCTAGTAGTTGTAAGTAAGCTGTCCAGGTAGATGAGCAACATATACAGTCGTCCATGTAAACCAGGAGCCCACTCTTGGGACCAAAATATGCAAAAGCTAGTGACATTATTCGCGAGAACAGGAACGGTGCGTTAGCGATACCGAAGGGTAGGCGTTTAAAAACCCACTTCCCGTTCTGCGTGACAAAAGCAGTTTTATCTTGTTCTCTCTCTGCTACTGGTATCTGGTGGTAAGCATTTTGTACGTCACACACAGTTATATACCGTGCTCCTCCGACCGTGTCCAGGTGGCTTTCTAAGTTAGGCATAGGCCAGGACTTTTTGATCAGATTTTTATTTATGGTCGACCTATAGTCTACGCAGAACCGAGGAGTGCCGTCTGATTTGCGACAATAGTTACTGCGGAACCCCAGGGACTAGGGCGCTGTTCAATGATTCCATCTTGTTCCATCTGGTTCACGCACTTGTCTATAGTCTCCTGTACGCGTGGGTTTGCACGGTACGGGGTCCTATTTACAGGCCGTGTTCCTGGTTCAAGAGGAAACGTTACTTCGGCTAGGGTACATCTACCTAGCTCTTGGGGTGACAAGGAAAAAACGCTGCAATATTTCGTGCATAGAGTCAGTACTTGCTCGCATTCTGCCGGTGTAAACGTGGTCTCATCAAATGCTCGAGTAAGTGCTGCGCGAGGTTCGTTGCGCGTCGATTCCGTAGTCTTGCTGTCTGTTTGAATTGCACTGGTCGTTTTGTTCAGGGCTACTGATACGGGCGCAATGTGTCCTAGTAAGGTGTTCCGTTCCAAGTATACGTACTGATGGGACGGGTTCGCGATTTGGACTACTGCCATGTTTTGGAAGGCTTCAGGTGCGGCGGATGATTCGATGTCCTCAATTGTGACGATAAGTGGTTCAAGGAGTGCAGCAGTGGTTTCTGTAGGTGCTGCCTCTGACTCTACTAATACTGCCATCTCACTCTGAGGGGGGATGCAGCATTAGTGTCGCAACAAGACTGGTACTGATTTTATATCCGTGTTAACAGTGACCACGGAGCACTGATCTGTCGCAGTGTTCTCGGGGTGCGTTGTAAAATCTACTCTACGATGAGATGCTTTGATCGTCACTTGAGAGGTTTTGAATGACAATTGCTCTGTGCTCCAGTCGAGGACACCTCCGAAGGCGCCCATGATGGTGTTATCGAGTAGCATATTGTCTGGCCCTAATGAGGGCAGTACGAGCGCTTCGACTGGTAGGGTAATATCTCCTAGTGTGAGTTGAAAGCGGACGTATCCTAAAAATTTGAGAGGCGACCCATCAGCGCTGCTGAGGTTGATCGCTCCCGGGGGCACTGCAAAAATTTCAGTGTCTTTCATTGTGGGATGTGTCTGTATAAAGTGAACAGATATGCATGGTACATCGGTCGCGGTGTCAATCGTGACATCGTGGGCCGGATAATCATTGACTCTGGCGTTTACTCGTACGCGCTTTGACGTCGAGTTGAGAGCTGTGGGATATCTGGGATATCCACTCATGGCAGACGCGTGGAAAGCATCGAAGTGCTCTTCCCGGTTAGCGCTGCATGATAAAAAACCGTGATGTTTTGTTTTCTCTTTTAATTTGCGGGACACAGTAGACACATACAAAGCTTGTGGTACCACGGAAGGTGAAAACGTATCATTCTGACGCTGACTACTCTTCTCGACTCTGCTTGTTGTTTCTACGGTTGGTCCTACTCCACACGGTACTGCTGTAACTCTCGGAACCTGCTGCTTATTTTCTAAGTCTGTTACGGTATTCGACTGGTTGTCTGCATGTACTTGTTTCGCACGGGTACTCGCCAGAGGGGTGTTGCGCTTCGTTAGGCTACACTTATCCCTCGTCTTACTGCTAGGTCTACCAACACTTGCCACGGCTACGCTAGCTGATCGCGCTATCGTTTCTACCACGGGTTTGGTGATCCTAGTCTGCTTCCTCCCATTACCGGTTTGAGGCAACCGATCTGGGCCCCATCACGGTGTTTTCGTGATCACCCACCCTTCTTTTTCGTGTGCCTTTGCGAGTCTACACTCCGAACGAGTGTGGGACCCCCGGTGGCGGCAGGGGGCGTAGTCACATTGGTTGCTGGGGTCTACCTTATGCTTGCGCCTTTTCCCCGCGTCGGCACCCGGCGACCGGCCCCGTTTGTCCGAGGCCCCGTACGACGTCGAGTCGAAGCTGACGCTTTTTCCGCGCCCGTTCACCACCGTCAGCTTTGAGACGATGGCCTTCTCAATATTGGCCATCGACGTGATTAGCTCCCCGATTTGTCTCGATGTCGGACCCCCCTGAGGTGCTCTGTTGCTGGGTGGAAGCACGATCTCCATCACCCACGGCCACGGTGTGGATCCGTCCGCCAGGCACTTCTCGAGGTATGCGGCGGTCGTGATCCTCACCGGATCGTTGGCGGCGAGGTGGCTCGGGGCTGCCAGAAGGTCCTCGGCCAGGCTTGAGCCCTCACCAGCAGCTCCACCAAGAGTCGGAGAAGTTGTGGTCGCAGGGATGTCCGCTGCTGCTGCTGCTGCTGTAGGGTCCAGCGTGCCGGCTGCAGCGCCTGCGGCTTCTTCCTCCTCTTCCTCTTCTTCATCTTCTTCCTCGTCGGCTTTCTCCTCGCCTCCCTCAGCAGCTCCCCCCTCGGCGGGCGGGGCTAGGGCGGCAAAGGAGTTGGCCGTCGCTGAAGTCGTCGGGGCGGTGGAGGGCGCCGGAGCGTCAGAGGTCGTCGTCGCCTGACGAGCCTTGCCGCGGTTCTTTTTGAACGGGAACCGGAGCGAGGCACATTTCTATCTGGCGGCGGTGTCAGGAGTTTCGAACTCACACGGTGGTCACCAAATGTAAACGTGTCATCATCATCCGCATATAATCCCGAGTCACCCTAGAGTCTTTCCAAGCTCAGCATCCACGCCGGCCGAGTCAACCTAGAGTTTTACCAAGCACAGCATCCCAGCACTGACCACTGGCATAGGGTTAGGATTAGGGTTCGGGTCGGAGGGTCGGCTTCAAGCGCCAAGCACAAAACCCCCGTAAATATCTACTATCAAGGTGCGTCCACTCCTCCCGCGGGGGGGTGCGTAACACACGCCTTCGGCCTATCGGAAACCCTATAAATACGGTTACACACCTACGACAGCAAGCAGTGGTTAACTTGCCGTTTCAGCTGGCGTTACGTACACGGTTACGGTTCTAGTGAACCGGACGCATGCTTATCTATCTATTATATATAGTTCGTCTGATGCCCAAAAAACAATACTTTAATCAAGTGATCTTTGATGCCCACTTTATCATAGCAATTTAGAGTAGCGCTGATGAAAAAAAAATCTTCGTACAGCAGTTCGCTTTGATGCCCAATTCCCAAATCAACCACAAATAGAACATATATTCTGCATGCGACGATTGACCTTCGATCTCGACATAGACTCAGTCCACGACTAACGACCTTCGTACCAGGCAAGGCCAGCAAGTGTACATAGCGGCCTCGAAGGTATCATTACGATTCGTAGTCTAGGGGGCGAGCGGTTGCTTGCGGCGTCCGACGGTCTTCGTCGAAAAACCTTAAAACACTCGTTCTTGCGATCGGATAGAGTTTTCGTGTTCTGTTTTGAACTCAGCTGCCAACTGTGTTTTCGTCAGACGCCTGCTCTGCGCCCTCCGCATATCATCGACCGAGGCGTGAGAACTGTGGCACTACGCTCGTAGGGTGGATCGGAGGTCCTCACCAGCGCGATGCGTTCAGAGTTTATGACGCAGTCGTTGGGTTTGTCGATCGATATGTCAAAATGTCAAACTTGAAAAAATGCGATTTTTTTCTTGTATATGATACGTACCTGGTATAAAAAACCAAGTATCCCCGTCGTCGTACGAGTACTTGACGTATGTACGAGTATGTATGTATGTGCTGTCTGGTACCTGGTATGAACGAACCTGGTATCAACTACGCATCCCCGTCGTACATGCGTGCTCGTATGAATACAAGTATGAATACGGGCTCCAGGTTCACAGCTTGAGCCTGTGGCACTTTCCTTCTTGTCTGTGTACGCGTCGAAGAGACGCCAGGTTGTTGATCACACGAGATCTGGTTTGCACGATAAGATACGGAGATCTTATGACAGGGTAAATTGGTGATACTTGCATGGGAGATCCTTACGGTGATCTCCGACAAGATGTTACCGGGCGCTTCCGACAAGATGTGTGTATGTGCAGCTATATATCATATGTACGAGTGTACGAGTTCATAAGACACTCTGTCTCCTCTCGTACCACACTGGTGATAGTACTCGTATAAGTGCTGATGATGGTGTATCATAGTAGTGTTGAGTTGACGTACAGTAGTATATGTGTTGTTGTTTGGTGTCCACGACCCGGCTCCAAGAAGCACTTCGTACGAGTATGTATGTGCAGGTATACGAGTGATATATAAGTACGTAAGACAGCACACAGCACTCTCTCGTACACTGGCGACGGTAACTGTTCACCCTAGCCAAGGCCACAGTCGTTGAGCAAGATCGTTTATATTTACGCAGGGATGTGTTCATGCACGGATGCTTATACTCGTATGTTGGCCTATATCTAGACTTCGGAAATCCGCCGACATTGTAATATTGACAACCGAGGATAGGTTTGCCCCTACACGCTTTGTGCTAGAGCTGTCGACGTTGTTTACTCTTCTTTGATTCCGGAGTTATAAGGTTGACAGTCTTGTGTTTATATGTTCGTTATTGTTTCTTGCCTTCTCCTGTCTTCTTCAGCGTATTATATCTTATCATTATTATCATCTTTGCCATCCGACAATGTGCAGCATGACCTTCAGCGTTGACCACTCATAACATTCCCGAAAGCAGAAAACCACGGAAACAAAGGAAACCTATGCGCAAAGTCTAACTGTTTGGCAGCTCTTGTATCTTTGGTTGTGTTTATGTCCCCATCGTTTCTATTTTCTTCACCATTATTTGTACTCCTATTAACCTTCGCCGTCAATTTGTTTCCTATTTATTCCTATTATATTTATTTCGACCCTCTATCATCTCCATTACTACTTGCTTCAATCTGGCCCTACCGCCGTGGGGGCGGGAGGGCCACTTATTCCCTAGTATGTTATATGATACGGCGCTAGAGGTGTCTTGCATAGGCTTATGGTGTAGCCGTACAAATGTATGATACGTGTCATTACCGTATTAGTCCAAGTATTATTATTATTATATTTGCCATCCGACAATGTGCACCATGAGCTTCAGCGTTGATCACTCATAACATTCTCGAAAGCAGAAAACCACGGAAGCCAAGGAAACCTATGCGCAAAGTCTAACATCCTTCTATGTCTGCTTGCCGCCAAGATATATCCGCAATACTCCATTCGTTGTCCTTGCTCCCTCCTTCTTCTCAATATGCACTATTTACGTTCAATACTTGAGTATTTGAGTTGTGTCACTGCAATCCATCTATGGAGATTGCGGCAGTAATTATGTTTCCCCGGATGGATTGCATAAAATTGTTTATGGTCTGAATTCGGGGGTCTTACAGAGCTTGGGGATTAGAGGCCCCCTTGCTCTCACTTGTGTACGCCAACTAAATAATAATATATACATTTTTATTCTCTCTTCTACAACCGCCTCATGGCACCTCGACGCCCGACTCACCGCTCCCCGTGAGCAAGGCACTCCGCCGGGCACCCTCGTACCTGGTTGTTCCTACACGAGGAGCTACTGCTGTACGTAGCTCTCTGTATAAAAATGATTTTGAGAAGAAAAGAAAAAAAGGTGCAACAAACCCGCGATAAACAAAAAAAGCCCAAGTGTGTGCAAACCCGCGATGAATGAAATCCTATGTGCCTGCTATAGGTACACATACAAAGTCAGGTTGTTGAAAAACAAGGATGTTGACCCTCCGACGATTTTGGGTTAAGGAGCCCCGTAGTGCAGAAAATATTTTAGTAAAAAAGGTACAGTACCCCTACAGTACAAAACACCTAATAAGAAACAGGAAATATGGCCCAGGCTGGATTTCTTATCTGAGAGGGTGCTTTCTACACTAATTTCAAGATAGCGACTCCCGAATTTCTTATCTTCCTCTAGATGTCAGCCTGCCTTCCTTATTACCCTGTTTCTCATTAGGTGCCCTGTACTGTATAGCGATAAACATGCCAGGCAAGAACCGTAGTGGGGGAGGAGGGAGAGGAGTCTACTTTGTTGCCCCGGATCTGAGTTTCGACTACTGTAGGAAGGAGAGAGAAAGGAAGGGCGAAGATAATACATGGGATGGAACAATTAAAAATAAAAATAAAATCGTAGCACGGGTCGCGACGGTTTTGGGGGTTTCGGTTGCGGTTGGGGTTTTATTTTTGCCGTTTCAGCTAAATTCGAGGTTTGCTGTCCATACTCACGGAAGCGCCGTTTTCAGAGTCGTTTGTGGCTGTAACGGGAGCAAGGACGAGCGCACACACCGCAGGCTGCACGCGTAAAAAAAAAAAAAAAACAACGTTACGGTGTTGCTGTACGTCTTGCAATGGTCCGCCACAGCCCTTGCTTTAGGGGCGGTTGCAGCCAGCGATGGTCATACGACCACGGCCGTGTACGACATGAGTACCCCCCCCCCGGCCTGGGAGAATGAGCGCCCCAACTATGTTGGGCGTGCTCTGTTAGGAGTAGGAACGATGCTCCGTATCGAAAGGGGTGTGCGTGGCTCGATGGCTCAACAATCACAGGGCAAGCAACAAATGCAGTACCCCCTCCCCTAGCCCCCTGTAACATATATAGATATTATTTATAAGGTCTGGGTTGGGCGTCGTGGCAACGCCGCTGTAAACACCCACTCGCTGCGTGAGCTAGACAACCAGGGGTGCGTTTTTTTTGTTTATTTTTTGGCGGGTCACCAAAGCTGGCCGGTTCGAGTAAGATATTTGTGGCGGGAGGCGGGCCGGGGGGGGGGCGGCGGGGGGGCGCGGCCTGGCAGAACGTTGTTTCGCACAAGGGGGAATGGTTGTATCACGTAGTGTTTAAGTATGTTAAGGTCGTTCCGCGGAGGGCATTCATAGTAAACACCCATTGCTGGTTTCGGAAGTGGCCACACCAGAAATTAAATTCAACATCATTGAAGGCTGTCGGTCCATCTGCAAGTCGCCTCAGAGGCGCGAATTTCTTAGCAGGCGATGCAGCTCACCCTCCATGGCGCCTCGCCAAATACCTCACGAGACGTTAGCGCTTTGTGCAAAGCAATGGTCTGCCTGGTTGGTGAAAACCCATGCCGCTCCGTCCGGATGTAGTGGATGCCAGCGGTCTATGATCATGATGACTACGGCGTGCACAACATGAGTTACACCCCCACCCCCCCCTGGCCCGCCTCGGAAGGTCTATGCGTGCTCGTCACTGGCACAAATGACTAGCAAGCTACAAATGAGTACCCCCCCCCACCACACCCGGCCCCTCCGCGTGCTTCGCGCTTGCTGCAAGCAATGGCCTGCCTGGTCGGTGAAAACGCATGTCCGTGTCCGTGATTGTTAGAATGCAAGTCTTGTTTCATTCGACTCTAGTACGGCCATGCGAGAATGAGTACACCTCCCCCCAATAACGTTGCGCCGTCACACCCGCAGTGGCGGATTGCCGTTTTTTCCGGCGTGCGCCCCCCCCCCCCCTCCCCGCTCCGCACCAGCCTCGAAAACACTCCAACTCCCTCCCAAGCTCCCCGTCCCCCGACCCCAACTGGCGAATCCACATACATTTATAGAGAAATACCCAGGTATCACTCTGTCCCAGAATATAAGCTACACTTTAATTTAATTTTAATATAAAACAATACTTGTATTTCTTGCCAACTGGGGTTGGTACATCCTAATAAGCTAATAAGCTCTTTCCTACTCTTGTACCCCCTCTCTATCGAGATCCCTCGCCCGCCGCCCTTACTACCTATCGTACCGCCTTGAGACGCCAGGGGGGGAGACATGGAGACAAAAAAACAACAACGTGATTTAGGGACACAGCAAGCAGCGCATGCGAGACAGAGAGAGACGCTTGCTGTGCAGCTCCTTGACCATGCTGGTGTGGTGGTGTACCCCCGCTGTAGTGTGTTGCTAGTTGCGTAGGAGCGTGCGCTCTATCGCCGTGAGAGGGTAGAATCCCAGGGGGCGACGCAGCCTGTCTATGCTGTCTGTGTCCCTCTACGTGTTGTACCCTCCTCTACCCAGGGAGGCCACAGGCACAGGTTTACCGTGCTTTCATGTACCCAGACCACAGCAGAACCAGCACCTTACTACAATCATGCCAGCAGCAGAGCAGTAGCTTCGTCTCTGTGGACCCTGAGCCCTGGCGCTTGCCAGCAGCAGCAGGAGCACCCTCTACTTCCTCTAGGCCATCACGTTTTCCAAAAATCAAACAAAAGCACCGCAGCAGCAGAAGCAGTAGCAGCAGCAGTCGGCATCAATGCCACCTCCCTATCCGAAATTTTAAGATGGTTTTGGTAATCATATTAGTACCCAAACGGTCCTTACTTTTCCGAGCAGGGTGGGTTTGGGGTTGGGTTCTGGAAGAGGGATGGTTGACGAAGGAAACAAGTATTCAGGGAATAGCCGATCGGACAAATCTTCTTTCCGAGTTTAGCCGATCGGCCGATTTTCCCGTTTTTTTGTTTGTATTTCACGGGGCATTTTTATGTTCTTTTCACCGGTTCTTTGTATGAATGTTTCAAACAGTAGTAGTACTGGTAGGTTTTACATATACGATAGTGAGTTCACCGAAAAGGGTTCTTCTCTAAAGTTTGATGAGGAAAGGATAGCCTTCTACGTAGTACATGACCAAAATAAGCGCTTCGGTGGGGGTTTGGTCTGACTGCATTCATCTGCTCGGCCAACATGCGTACCGTCACAAGGGCTATGACTCTTTTTCAGCATTTCATGCATAATCTTTGGGAGTAGTGTTGCAGCGCGACGAGCACCGTGGTTAATACTTTGAAGCGAGCGACCGTTGTGACCGGTGCTACGCGGAGTTTGGCAACTTCATTTTTGGCGCCAAATGCACACGTCCAATGGGATTTTCCCCCCTCCCGGACGGCAATGTCACGGCCACGGACCAAAGCGCTTTTGAACCCTTTCAGGCAAGGTGCTTTTTCCCTCGCCGTTTTCTTTTCCCTGTGTCCTTTGGGAATTGATGTTTCGTCACCGTCACACTTTTTCACAATGCGTTCGCGCTTTATAAATTGTCACCTTCACACTTATACACATTGCGTTTCCACTTTTCAAATTCTACTCCATTCCCTGCGGAAACCTCCACCTCTTGGTACCGCCATCACTTCTCAGTTTACTCTTTTATCTTCACTCTCCAACTTTTATGGAGGGCGGGG
>MEHQ01000442.1:95174-244863 GCA_008828725.1 Saccharina japonica | reverse complement strand
CCCCCCCCCCCCCCCGGAGCATTACTCTGACTATTTTTTGCTTGGGTTTTGATTGTGTTTCTCTATGCGCTGGATAAAAAATGTTTTTTTCTGTGCGTACCCCCCGCGCCGGGAACATTACTCTGACTATTCTTTTGCTTAGGTTTCGATTGTGTTTCTATATGCGCTGGAGAAGGGATGATTTTTTGTGCGTAAGCCCCCCGCCCCCCCCCTCAATGTGCAAGCGTTGTTTAATTTTTCAATAATATTAACACTGCATAGAGTACACTCACGTAGGGAGGAGCTAGATAGTACAAGATATTGCTGTACGTGCTCCGTTAGCGTCCTTATGGATTATATATTATTACTGTTTGAAGTTTATGTGGAAGACGCGTATTCGGTACGCTGTACTACGTGCGGTTCGCTGTTGAATAATCGGAGGGTTTCGGGGAGTATGATTGTACTTGAGAGGGGAGAAAGCTGAGGTCTTGATGACCAATATCTTTATTGCCTTTTCGGTGTTTTGGAATGTGTTGTTTCCTTTTGAGATTATAGCGAGATTGATAATGAAATCTGGGCGGTGTAGTGATATTTCCTATTTCATGCAGTTGACACCGTCCCTTCGGGAAGGCTGCGTGTTGATTACCGGAAAGACGTTGGAATAAGGCCAATATAGTAATTTTCCTATATTGATTGTGCTTGGTACTCGATACAGCAGGTATGATGACGGTTTCATATATTAGGGAGTTCATATACTTGATGAGGCTTTCTCCATCTGTGAGGTCTCGTGCTTGCTGGTGACTTCCCTGACTTGACTGCTTGACTTGCTCGCTGCGCCTCGACGCTGGCCTGCGAGGTCCGACGATAATATATATACACTTAACTACGTGGTTTATGTCTCCATGAGCAGCGCTCCAGCTCCCTGACCCTGCCTGCCTGTGCTAGGCCCTGGCATGAGCCCGAGGTCGTATCAATATCCTATTTCATGCAGCTGAGATCGTCCCTTCGGGACGGCTGTGTGCTGATCACCGGAAAGAGGTTGGAGTACGGCCAATTCATATTTTCGCTGATTTGAGCTTGAGTTTTTCGAGACTGATGATGTTGGATTTTTCGGAGTCAACTAAGTAAGGGTTTTTCGGTACGGATTTGGTTTGGGTTTTTGTATTTTTGATGAGCTTGATGATTTTCACAGCAGGGAGGCACCTGTTTGGTTCTATAGTGGGGTTTTTTATTTCTGTGTTGAGAGTAACATTGCACCATAGCATTATTACTTGTAGTATCACGATCTGAAGATTTATGTGTTGGATGATTGTGAACCTACTTGAAGTACGGCATATAGACATTATTATCATGACAGTGTGCTGCGACTAGGGAGGCTGTTGGTCACAACCGTTAGTCGTACGTTCGTCATAAGTTGCACCCATGTCTGATGTGTCTGATCGTGCGAATACTTACGTGTGATTTGTGTAACTGGAATATGCGGCGGGGTTTTGGTTTCCCCAGGTGGGTTTTGGTAAGCGTATCATCTAGGACGGAGGGGTGAAGCCCCCTCCGTTCAGTTGTACTTGACTTCGGTCACTTCATTATGATGGTGGTTTCTAATATACCTTGTATAACATCTTTTCTCCTGCCTCATGGCACCCCGACGTCCGAGCCACCGCTCCACGTGAGCGAGGCACTCCGCCGAGCACCCTCGTACCTGGTTGTTCCAACAGCCGTCACCACAGCCGTTACCGGAACCACTACCGCAGCTGTTACGGAAGCAATTGTTGCAACCGCTACAGGAGCTGTTACCGCAACCCAAAACGTAGTTATTACCGCAGTGGTCACCGTAGTAGCCGATATCGGAACCGTTACCGCAGTAATATGCACAGCTGTTACCGCAACAACCGTTACCGCAACCGACACTGCAGTCATTACCGCAGCAGTAACCGCAACCGTTACTCGAACGGGCTACTGCGCCCATTACTGCAGCCGTTACAGGGACCGTTACCGAATCCGTTTGCTGCAGCCGTTACCAAGGCCGTTGATACAGCCGTTACCGCCACGGAACCTGCAACCGAAACAAAATTTCCGTAACCAGCGGTACCTGTAACCATATCCAGAGATGGTAACAGTACATATACTTCGTATAACCGTTACCGGTAATAGTATATAACCGTTACCGGTAACAGTATGAAACCGTCACCGGTAATGCCTCGTACGATACAACCGCTACTGGTAGCAGGATATAACCGTTACCATTCCAGCAACCAATAGCAACCTTCACCATGACCTACAACCGGAAAACCGGTACCGAAATCGTTACAGTAAACGCAACCGTGACTCGAATAAAAACAAAACAAAACAAACAAACAAACAAACAAACCGCCTGAAACAGAAAGCAAAACCAAGACGTTACGTAAGATACTTTTTGTGTTTTGACCAAGGGTGTGCGCGGATCTGAATCCCAGACACCCCGCTCCCCCCCCCCTATATTGGAGGGAAGAACCGGACTGTTGCGATCCCAGGAAACAATAAGTCAAGTTTTTTTTTAATCTACCCCCCACCCCCACCCCCACCAGCGATTGTTTTTTTGGGGGGGGTCTCTAAAACCAAGTGGAAGAAAAGGAACAAAAAAACGAAAAAAAACGTGTTTCGCTCATTTCGTTCTTGTGATCACAGCGATCCGGTTTGTTTTTCATTCTCACCTTCCTACGAGTGTGGTGTCGTTTTCTCTCTTTTTTTTTACGCCCTTGGTTTTACCCTTACTTTTGTTCACCAGTATTGTTTTTATATTTTTTTTGTTACCATTTGTTTTTCACCATGTTTTTTTTCACTATTTATTTGTGTTACCATCAATTTCCAGTATACTGCTATTTTCTTTAGCTTGTCTACTGCTCAACTCGTGGAAGGCGTTTTTTTCTTCTCCAACCCCTCAGCGAGGTAAATTCAATTCCGCGCACAACAGCAACCCGTGTGGTTACAGGTGTTTTCTCCCTCCCCTTCTCCACCCCCGGTATGACCTGCCTGCCTTCCTTTTTTTCTTATTTAATCTCGCATACACAGCATGGGCCGGCCACATAAAAACCCGCTCAAATCTGAGCAAAACCACAAAGTCTATTAAGAACTGGCTGTTGAAGTACTGTAGATTGGCTTGTGGCTGGCGTATGATGCCAGGTAGAGGCCAAGTGCCGAACCGCGGTTATTTTTAGGCTGGTTCTGTGATACGATGAGAGCTCAGCTCTGTAGAAGAAGATGGTGTTACTAGTGACCCGAGTTCCAGATTTTGATGTGATATTATTGATACTATGCCCAGGAAGAGAGGCAGATGATGAGAGTGATCGACAGAGGGCGTGGTGGTTCCTGGTGGATCGATGCATCTCGTGGAGCTACAAAGCAAGACCCGGAGCGACGGGCAAGACCCCAAGAACAAACAGAAACAAAAGTCGTCTACGACGTACTGCAATATACGACGTCGTACTCGTGTCAATGTGTTGTCTCTGCGGTCTTGTCTGTGTGAGTGTTTGCTTGTACTTTTGATTTGTCTCTTTGTCTTTGTCTTCGTCTTTTTCCCTTCGTTGCTTTTGACCTTTTGCAGTTACACTGCTCGCAGGCCGGGGGTACATCAGTCTCACGGGACCATAGTTCCCTTCCCCCGTATCATGTCTGCGTTTATAATCGGGGTGGAGGACTCGATTTGTTTGCCTGACCTGTGTGAACCCGGCACGGAACACCCCGGCATTATAGGGGCACCAAGATAGAATTAGGGGGCGTGTACCCCCGATTGGTGATGTTGACTTTTCCATTTTTATTTTTACCTTCACATAGCGTGTAGAGGGGAGCGGAGGGCTCCAGACTATCTGTTTTTGACTGGCTTTGATCGCTTTGCGGACCCTTCGGGTTCCACTTTTATTTCAGTATACCTTTTTTGGGTAAGTTAGCCTGTGACCACGGGAATCGACCGTGTCAAGTGTTGGATTAGTACGGACAGATGGAGGTACTGGATAGAGAGACCGGCACGGTTTTTAATGTGAAGACAACAACACAACAACAACAACAACTCGGTCGTGGGACCCTGATTGTCAGAGAGACTTTCCCGAGGGTGAAACTGTCATTTACTAATGATGAAACCGTCACTTTCTACACACCGACATCATACTTGTATATACATATCTACGACCAAGAACACACTACGTACGAGTATGTGCGTGTACTTATACTGCGTACCTGGTATGTACATAGGTGTACGGCTACTACTACGCGTACTGCTCTGCTGTAGAAGTCGTATACTGCTGCTACTGTTGTCACAGACTACTATAGACACCTACGGCACTTACAGTACGCGGCGGTACGTAGTGGCGACATAATTGAACTGAGTTGCCTCTGATATCCTACGTTTGTTACTGTTGTGTCATATTGTCGGCTACTTACTTACGTACCAGCTACTATGTTATCTCTGTATTCAGCTAGTTACCTTAGCAGCGACATTGTCTTTCTACTGTTGTGGAGAAGTACAAATCACTGACACTCTCTCCTCGATGCTGGTAACATATGAATGTATACGTGTGCAGCGACATGTAAAATTACCTCTTGTTGTGAAGTACTACAATACTACAGGTGGTACTGCTGTATTAACTGACACTCTCTCCTCGATACGGGTAATACGTGAGTGATACCAGGTACTTGATTGGATTGGGTTCCCAATCATGTTACAGCACTAAAAGTAATGATGAACGCGATTACTCCTACATACTGCTGTTATCACGACGGTGATTTCTACACAGGCATCTTAGGGCGGAGACGGTATCGCAATCTAACGTGCCGCGGTGTTTCTATGATACCCTTCCCCCCGGTATAACAAAAAGAAAAAGAGCGTTAGTGATAAGCGTGAGTCGCTGACGAATCAATCTATTGCTGCACTGCTGCAGTGATCAATCCATCGCGCTCCTCTTATTGTGTCTTTGTTATTATGTGAAAAACAGAGTCGCCCCAGCCCCAGCCGCATGGCTCCCGGTTGTGGATGCCGATCCTTGCTCCGCTTGTTCCCCTTATATGAAAGCAGCGCTGCTGCTCCGACATGTTGTGGTAGAAGCTGTCCGCCATGGTCTTTTTGTAGTTCCTCTCTTCGACGTCGATGACCCGCAACATGATCAGGAAATCGAATGCTCTGCTATCGAGCACAAGCTCCAAACCGAATGGCGCCGAGACGCACATGCCCCTGGAGGTGTAGTCCGACATGTCGTCATGGCTGA
Organism: Saccharina japonica; assembly: GCA_008828725.1. Taxonomy (NCBI): domain Eukaryota; class Phaeophyceae; order Laminariales; family Laminariaceae; genus Saccharina; species Saccharina japonica. The sequence continues at coordinate 239,650 of MEHQ01000442.1, read as the reverse complement.
TCGATCAACTCTGTGTGATGTCCATGTTTTGTTCTTCGTGCGCTGCCTCTGCGCCACACATGGCTAGGGAGTAATCCAAACTGGAACGACGGAAGCTCCGAGAGGAAGGATGCATGATCGCCCTGGCGAAACAGGCGGTGTCGGTCCGTCGATTTCTGGCGATGATGATTTAGCTGATGCTCCGTTGTCGTGCGTGCTGTCGAAAGTCTCCTTGACGCTTGGATTGGGCCTCGCATTGGCGGTCTCATGTTGCGGGACCTTCGTTGCGACCCCGGTCGAAGTAAAAGGTGCAACCCCAGGCGAAGCAGCATGCGCGACCCCGGGTGAAATAGATAATGTGACTCCTGATGATGATGACACTCCAGCCTCTTGTAGAAGTAGTGTTCCAGACTCTGATGATGGATCTCCAGGCCGTGGTGATAACGCTCCTGCCCCTGGTGAGGATACTCCAGCTCCCGTCGATGACGCTCCGACCATTGCTGATGACCTGTCCTCCACCAATAGGTTGCTCGCGTGCTGTTGCGGACTGTCCTGGATTTGTGCACGCTGGTGGTGCTTAGTCCTAGTCACGGTGACCTCCTCTGGCGTTTTGTTACCGCCCTGTGGCATGCACATGGTCACTATTGCAAGCGTTTGTTCATCTTGTTGCGGCACCCCGGCCTGTTGGGGTGTTGCTGTCAGGGTTACAGCGGGTGTGAGGTTCATCCTGTGATCCTTCAACCCTGGGATCAGCTCGTCGTCCAGAAAGTGCTCCGTAGCGCCGCTGTCCACCAGCGTCGCCATTTCGTTGCTGTTGAGCTGAAACGTCCGTCCGTTGGTCAAGGTCGCGAACGCGGAACCCCTGGCGGTTAGGGTCTTCTTCTTGTCAACCGTGCTCCTGTGGTTCAGCAGTTCCCATAGACCCCGAGCGATCGTGATGAGGCCGGTTACAACGATGGTAATGATGCCAGTTGCTGTCCTGAGTAGCCCTTGGACCGCTGAGGGCACGGGTTTGTAGTGTATTTCTTTACCAGCGTTGCTGCTTCCTGTCCGTTGGGCAGGAAGGTTCGTGCTGTAGTAATGCCCGTGAACAGAAAGCCCCCGTCGAAGTCGTCGCCGAAGTTGAGTCCCGATTTCTTGGCATGTCCATCGGGGTTATGGTGGCTGCACTGCGTGGAACAAGCTGTGTAGGCGCTGCCCTGCTTTGGGCGCGGGGCCCCTTGTGCGTAGCACTCGGAGTCAGAGTGTGACGTCGTGTTGTGGTGTGAGCACCACGTCTGTCCAGTGTCGCCTCCAGACTCAGCTTTCCCCCCAGAGTGCTCCTTGGTCTTCTCCTGCTTTCCCTTGCTCTTGGTTAGTAGCTCAGGGCAGCTTCGTTTCTAGTGCCCCTGCTTGTTGCAATGGTGGCAGACCTCCGACTCTGCGGACATTGCGACGCCGCGCGGGGTGTGCTGGTCGCAGTTGCAGCTACAGCAGGCGACAGATTCTGTTGACATCACAGCACCGCACCCGGCAATCCTTCCGCTGGCTTGGCTGCTGCGAGACTCGGCGTCGAGGTACAGGTGGCGCATGGTCTTCTGTATGTCGTCGAGGCCGAACGATGAGTTCCGGTCAATCTGAAACTTGACGGGGTCGTACTGGTCCGTGAAGCCCTGGACCAGGATGTCCTTGAAGCGTCGGTCGGTCATCAGTTCTCCCATTCCCGCCACCTCATTGCGCTTAAGGATGGCTTCCATGAAGTAGTCGTCAGGATCCTGCCCACTCTTCATGGAAGTTGCCGCTAGTTCTGCGAGCTTGGCGCAGATAACCTCATCTGTGATCTTCAGAAACTTTGATTCCAGCTCCTGCCAGGCCTTCTGTCCGTTGCCCCCAATTCCCGTCTCGTCTTCGTGCTTGAGTACCAGGAGTTGTGCCGGCTTCTCAGTGAGCAAGTACAATATGGTGTAGAGGTCCTGTGCAGCCTTGTCGTACGTTGTCTGGGCTTGGTCAAGTGTGTGGGGTGCAGTCGTTGTTTCATCGGTCGTGGATCTGGTTGGGATGGTGCTATCCGCTGGCCTGCGGGCTCTCTTCATGATGCCGACGAGGTCCTTGCGGTTGATGCTCAAGATGAGGCAGGTCTCCTTCCGCCAGTCCTTGAAGTCTGCGGGATTTTTGCCGCTGAACTTGAGTTTTAGGCCCTTCATGGTGTGGGCGAGGTTGTTATTGGAGTCCCCCGTCGTGGCTGCTCGTGTCGTTGCTCGGGCAGTGCCGAAACGTACAGCAATAGGCCATACTACCTTGTTTCTTTTGTCGTTGCTCGAGCAATACCGAGACTTACAGCAATAGGTTAGACTACCTTGTCTCTTTTGTCGTTGCTCGGCCAATACCAAGGCTTACAGCAGTAGGTTAGACTACCTTGTCTCTTTTGTCGTTGCTCGGCCAATACCAAGGCTTACAGCAGTAGGTTAGACTACCTTGTCTCTTTTGTCGTTGCTCGGCCAATACCAAGGCTTACAGCAGTAGGTTAGACTACCTTGTCTCTTTTGTCGTTGCTCGGCCAATACCAAGGCTTACAGCAGTAGGTTAGACTACCTTGTCTCTTTTGTCGTTGCTCGGCCAATACCAAGGCTTACAGCAGTAGGTTAAGACTACGTACCCTTTTAGTTATCGTTGCTTGGTAATATCAAGACTTACAGCGGTAGGTAAGCAGTCGATCGTCTACTTGTCTTCTTTGTCGTTGCTCGGGCAATGCCGAGGCTCACAGCAGTGGGTTAAGACTACGTACCCTTTTAGTTATCGTTGCTTGGCTAATATCAAGGCTTACAGCGGTAGGTAAGGAATCGGTCGGCTACCTGTCTTCTTTGTCGTTGCTCGGGCAATGCCGAGGCTCACAGCAGTGGGTTAAGACGACGTACCCTTTTAGTTATCGTTGCTTGGTACGTATCAAGACTTACAGCGGTAGGTAAGCAGTCAGTCGGCTACCTGTCTTCTTTGGCGTTGTTCGGGCAATGCCGAGGCTCACAGCAGTGGGTTAAGACTACCCTTGCTGTTATCGTTTCTTGGTGAATATCAAGACTTACAGCGGTATTTAAGCAGTCGGTCGGGTACCTGTCTTCGTCGTGGCTTGGTCGTAAAGCCCGGCGAGTAGAGTATAATAGTCTTGAAAATTCTCGACACAGCAGGGTGGCGGTGGCTAAAGCCGACCGCGCAGCCACTCTATGCACGATTTGTTTTCTAGACGTCGTAGTAGCTCGTACTCGTCCACTCACGTTGTTGCAGCTGGCTCCGTCGAGGTTGAACGACGAACAGCAGTCTTGATCCCAGAACTTGCTCGTTCAATCACGGTGCTGTAGTTGCTGACTTCGTTGACAAACAGCAGAAGAAGTACAGCAGTAGCTCGGGTGGATGTGTATCTTGACTCGTCGTGATGCCCCAAGCTGTCGAGTGGCACTTGTGCACGTATCGAGGCGAATGACCTGTTGAAGTAGATTGGCTTGTGGCTGGCGTATGATGCCAGATAGAGGCCAAGTGCCGAACCGCGGTTAGGCTGGTTCTGTGATATGATGAGAGCTCAGCTATGTAGAAGAAGATGGTGTTACTGGTGACCCGAGTTCCAGATTTTGATGTGATAATATTGATGCTCTGCTCAGGAAGAGAGGCAGATGATGAGAGTGATCGACAGAGGGCCTGGTGGTTCCTGGTGGATCGATGCATCTCGTGGAGCTACAAAGCAAGACCCGGAGCAACGGGCAAGACCCCAAGAACGAACAGAAACAAAAGTCGTCTACGACGTACTGCAATATACGACGTCGTACTCGGTCGTGGGACCCTGATTGTCAGAGAGACTTTTTTCCCGAGGGTGAAACTGTCGTTTCCTACGTCATGATGAAACCGTCACTTTTTCTACACACCGACATCGTACTTGTATATACGTATCTACGACCAAGAACACACTACGTACGAGTATGTGCGTGTACTTTTACTTCGTACCTGGTATGTACATAGGTGTACGGCTACTACCACGCGTACTGCTCTGCTGTAGAAGTCGTATACTGCTGCTACTGTTTTCACAGATTACTATAGACACCTACGGCACTTACAGTACGCGGCGGTACGTAGTGGCGACATAATTGAACTGAGTTGCCTCTGATATCCTACGTTTGTTACTGTTGTGTCATACTGTCGGCTACTTACTTACGTACCAGCTACTATGTTATCTCTGTACTCAGCTATGTTACCTTAGCAGCGACATTGTCCTTCTACTGTTGTGGAGAAGTACAAATCACTGACACTGGCCCCACAAATTTGGGGGACAAATTACTTGAAATTAGTGTCGGACAATATTTTCAGTTCTGAATGGGTCAAGAGCCCCATTGTGACACACCATCCTTGAAAAGCCTTGACCCTTAGCACAGTCTATTAGATAGGATTTAGTATAGCACTTGCCGCCGAGCAAGATTTTTAAAAAAGACGTTATTACGTAGCGTCTCCCCCCTAAAACAAATTGCCTTACCTGGTATATTCTTACTGTAATGCAGGGCCAATGAACGATGTTGGCCTGCTATTTCCCACTGCGCGTTTTGTCAGAGCTGGCTAACGGTGTACAAGCGCGTTGCACACCGCACCCAACAGAGTACGAGCTTCTGCTTTGCTCGTACGAGTAAAGGATCTCACTACGAGCTACTTGCTGTAGATCTTACATACGACACCGGTATAAATAGGGCAACCAAATAAAAATGTATCGGTATGATTGGTACGCAAAAAAGAAAATTTCTACCATGCCACTTCTGCAGGCGCCTTCCCACTTTTCTCATCGATAGCGGTGGCAAAGCGTCATTTTGATTGTAATCAATCCAGCAATCAATCGGTATTATTGGCTCTAAATAGCAACCGTCATGTAATAATGAGGAGCTAATGAGGCGAGAAGGCCGAAGGCCGACGAGCCTCATTATATTCTCTTCTATAAGGGGTCATGTGTGTGGGTAGGTGGACACGCGGGGGTACACGATCGACACAAACGGACAAAACACAGTTCTGAAAACGGCCACAGCGTGCCTTTATTTACCGGATTGCTTAATATTGAGGTTTGTCTGTCCCTCGTCTGTTCGCTTTGCTTTTGCCGTGCGACGCGTACACCGAACCGATTCAGACGCGCTCGGGACTGATAGACGCCCGCTACTCACGCTTAAAGTTTAGTACTGCTCGTGTCGAAAGCGGTGCCGAGATCGCAGAGCTAGGCCGCATAGTGACTGCCCTAGCTAACGCTTACCAGTGGCAATTGTCACTGGGATTACCTCCGCGCTCTCTGTCAAGCACCAAGTCCAGATTAGCACCTGCAACAAAAAAAGCAACCCGCACTACGAGCAAACGCTATACAACCACCACCACCACCACCACCACCACCACCACCACCACCACCACCGCCACCCCCTCGTACCATATAGAGACGACGCACTCGCACACCAACATATACCTCGGGGAGATACCCCAAACGTTATATACTGTAAAGCAGGGTCAATTAACGAAGTTGGCCTGCTATTTCCCAGAGCACGTTTTGTCGGAGCTGGCTATTTATAGACGGTGTACGAGCGCGTTGCATGCCGCACCCAACAGAGTACGAGCTTCTGCTCTGCTCGTACGAGTAAAGGATATTGCTACTACTGCTGTAGATCATATACAGTACAGGACACCTTATAAGAAACAGGAAATCTGGTCCAGGCTGGATTTCTTATTTGAGATAAGGTGCTTTCTACACTAACTTCAAGATAATGACTCCTGGATTTCATTTTCTCCTCTAAACCTATGCCTGGCATTCTTAATAACATGTCTTTTATTAGGTGTCCTGTACTGTACACGACGCCGATATAAATAGGGCAACCGAATGGAAATGTACGGGTATGCTTGGTACGCAAAAAAAATATAAAACTACCATGCCATTTCTGCAATCGCCTTACCACTCTTCTCATCAATAGCGGTGGCGGAGAGTAATTTTGATTACACGAGTAATCAATCGGAATTATAGGAAATAGCAACCGTCATGTAATCAGCATTGAAAAGTACAAATCGAATGTATTTCGAATCGCGTTTTTTTTATGAATCGAATTGAATTTTCATAATTAATTCAATGACCGAAAGGGAAGTTCAAATCAAATCGATTTCAAGTCTCATTTCAGAATTCATTTCTTTGTATTGTATTTTTTTGTTATCTTTCGGTTTGGCTCGTGTCGTTATGTCTCGACCCCCTTGCCGCAGTCGACATGGTGTCTTACGTCGGCAGCCTACAACGAAAATACACGTTGTCCTGTATTTTGCGTGCCCAAGCGTAGCATTTCGTACCATATAGAGACGACGCACTCGCACACCAACATATACCTCGGGGAGATACCCCAAACGTTATATACTGTAAAGCAGGGTCAATTAACGAAGTTGGCCTGCTATTTCCCAGAGCACGTTTTGTCAGAGCTGGCTATTAATAGACGGTGTACGAGCGCGTTGCATACCGCACCCAACAGAGTACGAGCTTCTGCGCTGCTCGTACGAGAAACAAATGCTGTAGATCTTATATACGACACCGATATAAATAGGGCAACCCTTGGGCAACCAAATAAAAATGTACCGGTATGATTGGTACGCGAAAAAGAAAATTTCCAAAGCTTATCACGGTACAGTACAGGACACCTAATAAGAAACAGGAAATCTGGTCCAGGCTGGATTTCTTATTGGAGAGAGGCTGCTTTCTACACTAATTTCAGGATAACGACTCCCGAATTCCTTATTTTCCTCTAAATATCAGTCTGGCTTTCTTATTAGCCCGTTTCTTATTAGGTGTCCTCCACTGTACTCGAAACAAATGTTGCAAATTCGTAGATTCTTGGTGGGAATGACGGGAAGAGACAACGGGCAGGGGTGAATCTTGGCGGGAGAGACAAGTTTTGTCGGCGGGACGGGACGGTAAAGACAACAGTGCAGTGACGGGGCGGGACGGTAAATGACAGTATTTCGACGGGACGGGACGGTAATTTTCAACGGGAGCGATTTTCTTGACGGGACGGGAAGGTATAGTTCAACGGTGCAGATTTCGGTGACGGGACGGGACGGTAAGTGGCAACGGTTGGATAATTTGTCGGCGGGACGGGATTCGACGGGACGATGGGAACAGTTTAACGACGGTTTAACCGTCCCGTCCCGCCGTTACCGCTGTTACCGTCCCGTCAAAATACCGTGATAAGCCTTGAAAATTTCTACCATGCCACTTCTGCAGTCGCCTTCCCACTTTTCTCATCAATAGCGGTGGCAAAGCGTCATTTTGATTGTAATTAATAGGTTTTATTATAGGGCTTTAAATAGCAACCGTCAAGTGATGGAAATTTTCAAATCGAATAGATTTCGAATCTTGTTTTTTTATTAATCCAATTGAAGTTTCATAAGAAAATGAATCACCGAGAGGGAAGTTTCAAATCAAATCGATTTAAAAGTTTTATTTCAGAATACATGGTTTTGTATTTTCTTTTTTGGTATTTTCGGTTTGGCTCGTATCGTTATGCTCTCGTGTTCTCGTACCCGGTGCGTTGGCATTTCACTTGCTATCTATCTGTTTCACATCAAGCAGTGAGGACAGACACTGGGTGTCCTGATGATGTACTACAACAGAGCACTCGTACGTACTACTCCTGTAGTTGGGTAGAAACAACGGATTTGATGTGAAGACAACACACGCCGATGATGTATACATGGTGTGGTCTACCAGGGTCGTCTGCAGTTATTTTTTACCGTAAATATCATATCATACGAGTAATCTGTGTGGTCTACGATTAACACGTATCATAGGTCGCCCCGGTGGGCTAGCAGGTAACCACGAAGCTTGTTAGCGTCAAGGTCGCGAGTTCGAGCCCCCCCGAGTGCATGCTCATAGGGACTTTTTCTCGCAAACAAAATCTTGACTAGCGGAAAGCGCGAGAGCGTGAGTTGGCAAAATTCGGTGAAAATCAAGGCAAGAACCGTAGTGGGGGAGGAGGGAGAGGAGCCTACTTTGTGACCCCGGATCTGAGTTACGACTAGGGAGGGAGAGACGGAAGTGCGAAGATAATAAATGGGATGAAAAAAAAAATAAAATAAAAAAATAGGCAATTCACTACTGTGTGTCCGCGGACTGTCATTCTGGCAGCACTTCAGACAGCAGCTGCGTGCTCCGTCTTGTTCCCACGCCTACCGTGTGTTTTGTACAAACAACACTTCAGACAGTATTTACGCTGTACCTGGTAGCCGGCAAATTCGTTGGTAAAGGGTGGGAGGGGGAGGGGGGACGATGCTGCTGTAGTCGAATGGAGATGACAACATGCACGACGCATGAGCGCCGCATGAGCACCTGGTTATACAAGGCGATGGAGGGACGGGCATGTTGACGGCAGAACAGCACAAACTCAGCGGCACGAGTAGAAGAAATGATAAATTCGGCAGCAGTACAGGATACCAAATTAGAAGCAGGCTAAAGAGACTGAGATTTGGAGTAAAATGATAAATTCGGGAGTCGTTATCTTGAAGTTACTGCTGTAGTGTTCAAAGCACCCTCTCTCAAATAAGAAATCCAGCTTCGACCATATTTCCTGTATCTTATTACTTGTCTGGTACTACTGCTTGCTGTACTGACTACCTGATACGATGTCAATACTTATAGTAGGCTGGTCGAATTGGACACGAAAAGACGGCTCCGTGAGGGCTACATCGGTGGTCGGTGTTGCAAAGGGTGCGCCGTAGTGGCGGCGTAGCTATCTCCACTCTCTCGCATTCTCCCTGGCTTGTTATATGTTCATCCTACTGCTACAAGAGCAGCCACCATCCTTGACGTTGATGCAAGCAGCAACCATCATCAGCAGCAGGAAAACGTGAAACAAATAAAATAAAATAAGAACCAGGACAATAAGTTGAGTAACATATGAAAGGAGGATGGAGGATGGAGGGGAGGGTGGAAGACGGCGAGAGAACGAGCGAGGGAGGAAGAGAAAGATAGGGAGAGCTCAAACGTTTCTTGCTTGCTTCCCCAGCTGCGAAGAAATGTCTTGCTTTCTTTCCCTGCTGCAAATAAATGCCTGGTGCAAGGCATCTCGGGTATAGAGACGGAATATATACTTGTAGACTAGACACGCATCGATCGTTTGATGTACTGCTGTAATAAAGTAACTGGAAAAAGACAATTCCACCCACCGTGGAACGCTTCTCGCCGAGCAACGCGCAACCTATCCACCATGCCATGCTTGAGCTCCAGGCTATCTCTCCCGGGGCGTTTTCCTGCCGTGTAGTGGCGTAGCTATCTCCACTCTCTCCCTGGTTTGTGTCCACCTACTGATAGAAGAGTAGTCACCATCTTGCCATCCTTGAAGCAACAAGCAGCCACCATCAGCAACAGGAGCTGGGATTTTCACCGGAAAACGTGCAGAGAAGATTGGTGCTGCCTGTCAAATCTGGAAACTTCACACAGGCAGCTCCTTACGAGGCGGGCTTTGTCGCAGGCCGAGCGGCTACTCCGTGAGGGCTATCAGCGGTCGGTGTTGCAGACGGGGTGCCGTAGTAGCGGCGTAGCTGCCTCCACTCTCGCATTCTCCCTGTTTTGTGGTGTTCATCCTACTGAGACAAGATAGCCAATCATCCCTGAAGCAAGCAGCAGCAGAAGCTTTGGGGTTTTCTCGCCGAAACACGTGAAACCAAAGAGAAAATAGGTCGTGCCAGTGAAATCTGATAACTTCACACAGACAACTCCTTACGAGGCGGGGTTTGGCTCAGGGCGAGCGACTCCGTGAGTGCTACCGGTGGTCGGTGTCGCAGAGGGGGTAACTGCTCGCTATCGGGAGCTGAAAAAAGTTGCGTTTTTTGCGGGAGTCATGCCTGGTACATACGTAATGTGTGATGATGTGTGACGGACGGACGGACTCTTTTTCGTGAATGCTGGTAGAGACCCAGTGATACTCACTGGGAATTAGGCTAGGCTCTTATACTTGGGGGGGGAGGGGGTACTTCATTTTCATGCATGGCCGTAGGCGTATGACCATAGACCCTCGCATCCCTACAATGCCCGGGACGGGGCATGCCGGGTCTTCACAGACCAGGCAGGCAGACATTGCTAGCACCAAGCGCGAAGCGCCGTGAAGTGTTGGGCGGGTCGCATGAAGGGTGAGCTGCATCCTACTATGAAATCGTCTTATACTTGAGGGGGGGATCTTTACTGATGTAGAATTATTCCAGCATTCCCGGTGCTTGTCGACTTTTGCATCGATTTTTGCTATAAAAACCCTCTCTTGCTCTCGCAGCTTCGCCGACGGCACAAGAATCAGAAAAAACACTAGAAAAATATATATGTACGTAGTCTAAATAAATATAAAGATTTAATTATTGCCCGCGTTCCATTTATTATCTGTGCTCTACTTTTTCTCTCTCCCTCCCACATAATCGTAACTCAGATCCGGGGTCACATTGTAGGCTCTCCCCTCCCCCCCCTCCCCTCCCCACCACGGTTTCGTGCCTTGCATTTTCTTTCAATCGCGGGGAGACGTCAGCCTCTTCTTCCTCTCGTCTATTGCACTGTGCTGTACGCCGAAAACGTTGCACTCACTATCAGCATAAGAACACGGGGATGCCAGGGGAAAAAAGCAAAACGCCTTCGATTCGATACAGGGACAAATCGAAATTTCGAAATTTCCATATTTCCAAATACATATCGAATATATACGTACGCAAAGTCGATATGTATATCGTATACGATATCCAAAAACAAAAGTCGCACAACCGAAACCGTATATAACCGTAAACAAACAATCGAAACTATGACTGACACCGAAACGGTACGTACATTTCAGCCCAGCCAATCACAGCCCGCGGCGGGAGAGGAACCTTCTCAATGGACCATTGCATTGCCCACTAGGTATATAACCGGATCCACAACCGCCACAACAATCGTGACAAAAACAAACACGAAACCGCAACACAGGCAATCGAAACGGTACAAACATTTTAGGCCCAGCTAATCACAGCCCGGGGCCGGACCACCTCCAACGGCTCTCAGTCGAACACAACGGTTCCAGTCTACCGGCACACAACCGAAACCGTCAAATGAACAACAAAAAGTAACCGGAAAACGCAACGGCAACAACAACAGCAATAACACCAACCGGTAGCCGAAAACGAAAAGGTACAAAAACAACAAACGTAACCGAAAAGTTGAACCAAAACGTAACCGAAAACGTAATCGAAACGGTACAATAAAAACGAAACGGTGCATTAAACAAAAAAAACACGCTCCATCCAGCCAACCAATCAAATCAATCACAGCCCAGAGCGGGGGACCTTCAACGGCTATGTCGCCACAACGATCCCGTCCTCATCCGCGTAGACGTACTGCCCCGGTCGAAATCGTAATCCCGCAAAATTTACTGGAACTCCTAATTCTCCTACGACCGGTGGGGATGTAGGGGACAGGGGATTGATGGCGCAACGGAAAGAGAAAGCGGGGGGTAGAGATATATTACATATAGGAGGCGGGATGGGGGGGGGGAAGTGGAGGAATAGGAGGAGGGGAAGAAAGGAGGGAGAGGGGGGCGCGCGGGGGGGGGTGGGAAGGGAGGGGAAGGAATAGGAGGGGAGGGGGAAGGAGTAGGCGGGGGGGGGGGGGGGGGGGGGGGGAGGTACGGGTGAGGGGGAGTGGGAAGGGGGGGGTGAAAGGAGGAATGGGGGGGAGGGGAAGTGGAAGGAGAGAGGGGGGAGGAGAGAGACGGAGGGGGCGGAAGGGGAGGAGAGAGGGGGCGGGGGGGGGGCAGGGGTGGAGCGGGGAAAAGGTAGGCGTGGGCGTTGGGAAGGGAGGGCAGGAGAGGAATGGGGAGGGGTTGGAACGGGAGGAGGAAGGCGACAGAGATGGAGGGGGGCAATACACTTTGTCCAGTGGGGATAAAAATAACACAACATGAAACTTCGTCCAATCCAATCAGGGCAAAAACGTGAAAACAACAACAACAACAAAAACGGACCAATTAAACACTTGCCACAAATAAAAACAAAACAAAATAGGAACGAATGATGAACCACTCATACCAAACGTTATGGTACCACTTTGTGTGGCTCGTTCATCATCTTATCAGCAACATAGTGCTAAAGAAAATGCGTGTACCACACGTATGAAGACCAAACTTGGTCTACTATCTACCCAAGATTGGAAACTTCAACAAAAAGGGGTGCCTCGCCAGGTCTCGCCACTATCTGACTACTTAGGTAGTACCAGACACAATACGCCACCATCTTGTTGCCTCTCTTTATTGTTGTGCAAAACTATACCAGGTACTTCGATGTATACGATAACATATGCCCTGGCACTGCTTACGAGAAGAGATACTCGTACGTATAGCATGTACGTATGACATACACCGGGTACTGTACACGAGAACGATACGTGGAAGCTTTTTAATGCATACGGGTACTATTTTTGGGGGGGGGCTGCTGCTGCACCGCCTTCATCTTTGGGTGGCGAAATGGATGTCGGGAAGAAAAAAGCGCCACAATGTAGTACCATAACGTTCGGTCTTATTATCCCCTTTCTGTGTTGTTTGTTCACCTGGAATCTTCTTCTCGCTCTTCCGAGGCATCGTTCCCAGCGCCTTGCAGCCAAGAGGGAGCTTCGCGATCTCGGCCGAGTCGCGTATCGCCCCGTGGATGATCACGCCCTGCCAAACAATTGTCAGCGCAATCAACAACAACATACGGGCATGCGAATATGTTATAGGCGATCTCGGGGGACCGAATCGCGTATCGCTCCGTGGATTACCACGCGCCCTCAAATAAAGCCATCAGCAAACCAGCAAGGCAACGGCATATGCGAATATCTTAGGAAAACCCGTTTTTTCTGGACCCATCAAGGCCTCTTGTGCTACGGTATATGTGCACCTTAGATCGTCCAGCTGTCGCTATGATAAGGACCCCGCGCAGCAGGGTGTTCGAAACCGTCGCTGCTGTTGTTGATGTTGTTGTTGTTGTTGTTGTTGCTGTTGTTGCTTTGTTATTGTTGCTGTTGTTACTTTCTGGCTTCAGGAAATTGGCTTCCAGCTCGAAAGATAGCTCATTATTTTTTATGTGGATATGTTGACAAGCCAAAAACACGTCCAGCTGCCGGTATGATAAGGACTCGTTCAGCAAGATATTCGAAACCATCGCTGTTATTGTTGTTGTTGTTTTTGTTGCTTTCTGGCTTCAGGAAATCGGCTTCCAGCTCGAAAGCGGATCGCTCATTATTGTAGTTTTTTGTGGATTTGTGAACAAGCCAAAAACAAAACAGAATGCAGTAAAATGATCCTTCCATACTGCCGGTAACCGCCAGCTGGTAATACCGGGACTATTGTAGCGGCAACCGGCAATAAACTTACATATAATACCAGGTACATATACAATATGTACAAGAAAACAAGCAAAAACAACATTAAAAAAAGACAACGAAACTCCTGTTCGACAAGATGAATCCCAACGGAAAATAATAAGTACAGCCAAAACAAAAATCAGGTACGTACGAAAAACACGCGTGAGTTGGGGGCAAAAACACACACACACACATACGCACACGAAAAAAAAAAAAAAACAGCAAAAAACATCACAAAGAAAAACAGCGAAAAAAACGAACAGCGCAAAAACGAAAACACGCAAGAAACAATTGACCATGAAAAAAAAAAAAAAACGAAAGTCGAAAACTGAAAACGGAAAACAACAAGACACATTAAGGAGGTGCTCGTATATGTACATACCACTATCCTACAGGGGAACATATAATACGTGCACGATGTTCTAGAGTTTTCTGAAGCTCCTCACATGGGGCGCCCTATACCAATACTGTAGCACGTCGAAAACTGATTGTGGCGGGAAAATAAAAGTGCTATAGTGCCGGAATGTGTGAGACTGATTTTGAGGTATTTTGGTTTTAAAAGTATGAAGTCGCATACGAATTATGTCGATATGAAATATACTTCGGAAAGCCCTTGAGAATACCTTTCGACTGAGCCTATCCAAAGTGAGTGGTCGACTCGTTCTGGGAAGCGAGCAGTGGATATTTTAACATTATTCGAGAAGTCACTTTATCGCACCAAAATCACCATATCTCAACAATCCCATGAGCAATGAACAATATTGCAACATATACGTATACTTCGTACAAGGTTCCCCTCCGGGACGTGCCTAGGGGAGTGGCGCAAGGAAAAATCGAAAATCTACTATTAATACAACAACATTCGATCTTGTGTATCATACGCATATCATATTGTATACTGGTAGTCCATAAATACGACGTTATGAAATATCTGAGTATTACTGTACATAAATGTAGACCTTCTAAAAACTGCACCTGTATTTTTGGGGATAAAACATACTCGGAAATATTATGGAACCATTACTATTGACTCGATCGTTCTTAGAGATGTCGCGCCAAACATTTTATCATATTTGTCAATATTTTATTGTTGTGGCGCTCAAGGTAAGGAAGGTCTATGACACACGGCACACACCGCACACGCACGCACACGTGACACACATAGGACACAATGACGGGGGCCCATGAGGATGCTGCTGCACGAGGTGTGCCTACGAAACGAGCGATCTCCCCGCATCGAGTTTTTTACCGTACCAATTTGTCCGAAAATGTACGAAACGTTTCGTACATGTTTTCATATCCAAACGTTGGTAACATTTCCGGGCACATTTGGTAAGTGAACAACAGCAGTAGTGCAGTAGGTACCACGTACCAGGTAACCTGGTGCGTATCATGCGTACTCTACGTCGTCAGATACAACCACAGCAGCAGCAGTGTCATGCTCGTAGTGGTGTCAATCTACCGAGTGGTGCTACTTCTTGCTCTCGCTCTGCTGTATTGCGGCAGTATGGTCTGATAGGTTGGGCATCGTGGCATATCTGTCTGAAAAGTGTTTGCCGTGTCGGCATCAACACGACGGACAAAGGAGGGCACACCGACGTGCACATCGAGCGACATCGAATACCTGCACACATGCCGCAACAGCAGCGACCCGACAGCATCTCTGACGTTGTGAAGTTGTATGGTTACGACTGGGGCCCATGAGGATGCTGCTGCACGAGGTGTGCCTACGAAACGAGCGATCTCTCCGCATCGAGTTTTTTACCGTACCAATTTGTCCGAAAATGTAAGAAACGTTTCGTACAATTTTTCATATCCAAACGTTGGTAACATTTCCGGGCACAATATTAATAGTAAGTGTACCACAGCAGTAATGCAGTAGGTACCACCAGGTAACCTGGTGCGTATCATGCGTCCTCTACGTCGTCACGTACAAATACAGCATCAACACTGTCATACTCGTAGTGGTGTCAATCTATCCAGTGGTGCTGCTTCTTGCTCTTCCTCTGCTGTATTGCGGCAGTATGGTCTGATAGGTCGGGCATCGTGGTATATCTCTCTGAAAAGTGTTTGCCGTGTCGGCATCAACGCGACGAACAAAGGAGGGCACACCGACGTGCACATTGAGCGACATCGAACATCTGCACACATGCCGCAACAGCAGCGACGCGACAGCATATCTGCCGTTGTGCAGTCGTATGGTTACGACGGGGGCCCATGAGGATGCTGCTGCACGAGGTGTGCCTACGAAACGAGCGATCTCCCCGCATCGAGTTTTTTGTCCGAAGATGTAAGAAACGTTTCGTAATTTTGTTCATATCCGAACGTTGGTAACATTTCCGGGCAGAATGGTAAGTGTACAACAGCAGAAGTGCAGTAGGTACCAGGTAACCTGGTGCGCATCATGCGTCCTCTACGTCGTCAGATACAACCACAGCAGCAGAAGTGTCATGCTCGTAGGGGTGTCAAGCTACCGAGTGGTGCTGCTTCTTGCTCTCGATCTGCTGTATTGCGGCAGTATGGTTTGATAGGTTGGGCATCTTGGTGCTGCTGCACCAAGCACCACGTGTGCCTGAACAAAACGAACCATCTTACAGCATGGAGTTTGTTAAAATTTGTCCAGAAACGCAAGAACCGTTTGGTGTATATGACAATATCCAGGCGGTCGTAAGATTGCCGGACAGGTTGGTATGTAGACGTGAGACGTATCAACGTATATACCAGGTACCAGGCATGTACTGTAGCACACCCTCGATAAGTATGATACCATACGTACCAGGCATGAAACAACAGCTAGCAGGCGCAGTATATTAATACTCGAAATGGTACTACTACAGAGTGCTGCTGTTTCTTTCTGCGGCTTACGCTGGATGTGTATGAACACATGAGCACGCACCAAAGCGACAGCACGTATAATGTACGTGCGTTCTAGGGTTATTGTACCAGCTTACATACGCACACACGTGCGCACACACCAGGTGCGCGTACTCTACAGCATTACGAATTATTACACCAGTGTTGCTGCTGCTTCCTGCTGTAAGTAGGGGGTACACAAGAAGTGGTGTTCCCTGCTGCATACTGTTGTTGCTACTCCTGTTGTTGTACGATCGATCGAAAGCGACAGCATGTATCATGTGCGGGTGTTGTTTCAGGGTTATCGTGTCAGCATACGCAAACAAGTGCGCACGCACCAGGTGTACATACTCTACAAACATTACGACGTAGTATAGCAGTGTTGCCGCTGCTTGCTGCTGTAAGTAGTGGGTACAGAATAAGTAATGTTTCCTGCTGCATACTGCTGTTACTCCTGTTGTTGTACGATCGGTCGACTGTGCGTGCACATCGTATATATACCAGGTCCATATTTACTGTAATACGTTTCGGTAGTGGTGATAGCGGTGATGTCCAAAGGGATATATACGACTATGCCGGTTTCTGTATAGCCCGCGCCACTGTTACGGCGTTCCAGGAACCACCCGGCTGCCCTCTGCACCACGACCGTGCCACGCCCCCCAGTAGCCCTCGGTGACCCCGCCGGAAGAATTGCCGCCGGTGCCCGACTCAGCGAGCGGGGTGGTGGTGAAGGCACCCTCCCGGGGGTATCTCGCCCTGTCCCCTGAAAAGCGGGGGTTCGTAAACAAATGACACCCCCCCAGCACATTACAGAAGCACCAGTTTGGTCCTCACCTACGTACTGCTGTACTGCTGCAGCCCATGGTGTGTGGGCGAGTTGGTGGGTTGGTGGGTGTTTGGGTAGGTGGGTTGGTACGTGGTTGAGTGTTGTCGTGTGTGCGCTGTCCCTGTTTTGTTTTGTATTACTTTTCGCCAGTACGATACAGCAGCACCATGCTTCTCACCTACGTACTACTGATGTACTGATGTACTGACTGTTATAGCACATGGTGTGTGGGTGTGTGGGTGGATGGACGCTCTGGTGGGTGAGTTGGTATGCCGTTGAGTCCTGTTAGGTCTGTGGGTGGGGCCTACTGTGCTGTCCCTGCTTTTTGTTTCGTATTTTGGTTGGGCCGCCACACGGGCTGCTCATAGGTGCCGGCGACCGGATAGGAATATTTCCATAGTGCAACAACCTCTTGCACCCACAGTACGTACGAATCTGCCCCAAGGTACGTACTGCTAATTGTTCTTGTCCGCTACACCGGCCCCGCTCTTGCGTACCACAGTGGTGTATTTTTATATGATGTACGAACATACCACAAGAACGTTTCTTTTTTCGCTTGGACGGCGGGAAATGTACCCTTAACGATAATAAATACGCGTACGTTAGCAAAACCGTTTTACTACGATTACCGCTGAATTGAGAGCACTCGGTTTCCCCTTTTTCTATGATTACAGCTGGATGGCGATAGGTCGAGCTTTCGGTAGGACATGCCAGCTTGCGTCACCCCGCGGGGAACACCCCACTCCCCGAAGGGAAGCCTTGTATAACAAAGTAGGATTGTGATTTTTTTGCCCGGCGGCGCGTTTTCGCGCCTCGCCCTCCCGGCCGGGCTCGCCGCGCCGGGCGTCGAGCCCGCGGGGGGCCGGCCGGGGGAGCGCGCCCCCCGGGCCTCTCCCTCGCCGCGGGCCCGTGTCCCGCGCGGGGCGCTCGCGAAGCCGAAAAAATAGAGTCGGTTTCCCGGGGTACCCCGTCCCACTCGGCCGAGCCGACCAGGGCAACGTGAAACCCGCTTTGCCAAAGTGTTTAAAAATATCTGCACGACTCGGAATCCCCCTTTGCCACATGTTCTGTAGCCCTATAATAACGGACAATCCGTCGGTTTTTCAGCCTTGGGGTTCGAGTGTGTGTCATGCAGCAATGACACGACGGCATGCACAAGAGACATGCAGCATCGATCTGGACGACACGTCGACGCAAACTTCGAACTGCGCATCATGCAACAGCAGCACAGCGTGACACCGTTCGTCGGGGCATATCGGTGCCACTCGTGGACAGTGGTGGCCTGAATGGTGCTTATCATGCATCACGCTACTGCGCCCAGGTCTGCGTGATAGTGGATACGTACCTGGACTGTTTTCCCCGCGCCATGGTTGCCGTCGATACTGTGCTTTACTCGTAACCTATACACTTTTCGAAATACAAGCACGTACTGTAACGTGATACAGTAGTATCATGATACGTCTTCGTACGTACCAGGTCGTGATACAGCAGCGACAGAAACAGCAGCAGCACTCGTGAGTCCTAGTGCTGCTGCTTGCTGCTGTGTGATATATACGGTTACACTATACAGGACTGTGGCTCGCGTACTGGTCACCACAGGTCTAGTCAGAAACGATCAACGTACTACGAACTCATACGTATCTCTTCGCACTCTTACGTACGATGCTCGGATTTTCCAAGTACCGCATGTTCGGAAATACAAGAAGCGGTTTCACATTCATGTATCCAAACGTTCTTTACATTTCCGGCCAGAATTATATTGTCACATACATGCACGCAATAAATACTACCACAGGTACTCTGCTACGTACGTACCTGGTACTGCTGTATGAATGAGCCAGACTATGATAGATACTGCAACAACCGCAGCGACAGTATATTCTGCGTGTTGCTTCCTTTTGTGAATTTGCACCGGACAGCGACTCACGTGTGCCCGCAAGCCAGGCGCTGCTCGCGTCCCCTCTGGCTTCGATTCGTCTTTTGTTTTTTGCGAAAGTCATTTTTTAACAACATGATGTCGGGTTTGCAGTGCATAACTGGTTTCTGTTATTTTTTTGGGTCAACTTGCTGTTGGATCAACGGCGTGTGCAGTCGTATGGTGGTGACGGGGAGGCATGAGGATGCTGCTTGCTGCGCCACCAAGTGCAAAACTGACATCATGTACCACTTTGTCCGGAAATATAAGAGCCGGTACTTATGTCAATATCCAAACGGTCGTAACATTGCCGAACAGATAGGTACACGTACACCATGAAACGTATCCACTATTATAATACGTAATACTACCAGGTAGTACGTACGTACATCCTCGATAACTATCATATCATACGTAACAGGTACCAGATATGATACAACGACAGCAGCGACAGTACGATACTCGAAGTGGTATACGACTACAATACATGATGTTGCTGTTTCCCCTGCTGCTTGCTGCCGTAGTACTTTTGCAGCGGACAGGGACTCGCGCGTGCACTCGTTGTGTCGTGGAATACCCCCGCCCGTCTTGCTTCAGTGAAGTATTTTGCGAATTTCCCTTGGAATATGGTCGCGGCGTATTTACCGATTGTTCGATTGTTTTCGTCATCCCAGTCGACCATGAGTCAAAGCTGCTGGATGTGGTTAAACACACACCGAAGCGACTGTTTTAGAGCTGTTGTATCAGCATGCATACGTAGTTACGTGCGCACACACTACGTAGTATACACACCATCAATATTATTACAGCAGTGTTCCTGCTGCTTCTTGCTGCAAGTAGTAGGAAGACAATTAGTTATTCCTGCTGTGTACTGTATACTGCTGTTGTTACTACTGCCGTAAGATCGATCGACTGTGCGTGCACCCATCGTATACCAGGTACGCAATTACATACCATGGTATGTATGAAGTATTGCAGGAACATACCCGAAGTACATTGATTTTTTTTCCCCTTGGGCGGTGAGGAACGTACCTTTATTATTGCGGTATACGTAAGCGCGTACGTACGCGTATGCACGTACCAGATATATACACGCCATACATGCTTACAATAACAAACCTCAGCCGTACAAATAGTAAAGATATTTAGTGATACTTCACCTGCTGTCTGTACTGCTTTTCTGTACGCTACATTCAGCAATTGTGCTGCGGTTACTGCTGAACGCAAACTACTATCTCGTAGTAGCAATTGTTGGTGCTGGTTCTTGCTGTAGGTACTATTAATCTCAATTGTAGTGCTTCCTGTGCTGCTGATGCTTGCTACACTGCTCGCTGCTACTACCACTGCTGTATACTGCCTGATATACATGATGCGATTACGTCTTGCTGCCGTTTGCTATCCGTATTTAACGAGAATGATGGCCATACCTAGCGAACAAAAAATGACACATATCGTGACAAACCATGACAATTTTGCCAATACTGTCATTTCCCACAATGTGTGAAAATTACAAGGTTTGACAAACGCAAGAAAAGTTGACGTCGTGAATTGTGAGAAAAACAACGTGTTTTCTTTTTCATGCGGCATAGCGCCAGTTTGCTTCTAACCTTAAACGCGTATGTTAGCAACAATGGTTTCCGTTGCTTACGGTTACCGCTGGATGATGAGATTGGTCGGTTTTCTGCTGTGTCATGCCAGCTTGCGTCACCCCGCGGGGCGGGGAACACCCCACTCCCCGAAGGGGAGCCTTGTATGTAATAGTTATGTTTGTGATATTTTCGCACTTTTCGCAATTTTTCTCTCCGCGCGAGCGCTTTTCGGCAAAACGTTAAGTACCCCGACACGGGAGGCCCGGCCGGACACATTGGTCGAGGTTTGAGCTCGATCCGAGCACTATAGCTCGCGTGGCGGGCGCTCAAAGTTGTTTTTTCCCCGCGGGAGTGGATAAGCCGATTTCCCTGGTTTCTCTGCTTGAGGCTTTTTTTTGTACGTACGTACGTGCCAGTAAATATTACGTATTGTCCTGTTGTTTGCCCTGATTTCACGAGCTGGTCATGCGCACACACAGGAGAGCGCAGACATATCGGTATACCAGGTAGAAACAGAACATGCAGAGAGCACAACGTTACTACTCTGCATAAGCACCAGCAGTAGGTAACACCGTGCGTGGGTGATACACCCATCTGCGCTACTGCTGTGGCTAGCTGTGTTTATCGGAGCAAGCGTTCCGTAATCCACCATCTACCTTTCTGTTGTGCTGATATGTGTGACTGACCCACTCTCACTTTGGCCTGAAATGTAATGGCCGCTTTGATCAAATAGGAGTATCTCAACTGTCCTTATATTTTCGATTGTTTGTGTTTCTTCCCTGAAGCTCACTCCAGAAATCTACGAGACCATCCGACAACATGCAACGAACACATACAACGAGGTCACAGCCCCGCCTAGAAGCACAAGCAGCAGCAACACGTTCCTGTGTCAGGTTCGCCGTGTAGTGCTGTAGCTGTCAGTGGTTGCTTCATCGGAGGCTTGCATCCGTCACCAGCAATCACCACCACACCTCTCTCTCTCGCTCTTCTGCGCTGCTGCCTGCTGCCTGCCTGTGCTTGCATGACGTATGTCTGGCCTGTCGTGCGTATGGCGCGAGCCGCGACAAATAATACTGTACCGGTATTTGGGCAAATCATTTTTTGTAGTATTAGTCAAATGGTCACCATGTCCGATTTTGAATGTGAAGGCTTGAGTTCGACCTTCACAGAGATGCATGCTTTTTTTTCCATTTTTTTTTGTATTGTACCAGACCCCACATATAAAATATAAGACAGACAGCAAACAAAAACCAAGTGGATTTATTAGGTAGGCAGGTGTGGTCGAGAGTTTGAGCCCCTTCTTCGATGCATCCTTTTCTACTTCTTCTGCAAATACTATATCACCACTACTGTACGAGCACTGCGGCTGTGTCCTATGTGTCACGTGTGTGTGCGTGTGCGGTGTATGCCGTGTGTCATAGACCTTCCTTACCTTGAGCGCCACAACAATAACATATTGACAAATATGATAAAATGTTTATCGGGATCATTATTAACAAATCTCTAAGAACGATCGAGTCAATAGTAATGGCTCCATCATATTTCCGAGTATGTTTTATCCCCAAAAATGCAGGTGCAGTTTTTAGAAGGTCTACATTTATGTACAGTAATACTCAGATATT
Source organism: Saccharina japonica (assembly GCA_008828725.1). Lineage (NCBI taxonomy): Eukaryota > Phaeophyceae > Laminariales > Laminariaceae > Saccharina > Saccharina japonica. Next base: position 217,500 of record MEHQ01000442.1, on the reverse strand, counting down.
TCATAACGTCGTATTTATGGACTGCCATTATACAATATGATATGCGTATGATACAAAATATCGCATGTTGTTGTATTAGTAGTAGATTTTCGATTCGTCCCTGCGCCACTCCCCTAGGCACGTCCCGGAGGGGAACCTTGTATATCATATAATACGTACTGCAGTATCACGCAACACAATACCTTACATGATACGTATTGCAGTCGAACAATGTAGATGGTATTGGTTAGTTTTCAGATGGAGCATATTGTGTGTGCGGCACAACACTGGCAATGCTGTCGACCGATGAAATTTGCCCGCCTCAACAGATTGTTCCCTGCTGTATACATTGATTGCCATCGCCAGTCACCTAAAACAGCCGATTTTCCTAATTGACTACGTATTGCTTTTCCGGTGACAATGAAAAACAACAAAAACAAGGATTGAAATAGATATACTTCGCTCGCAGTCAAAAGTTACACTATAAACTATTTTCAGTTGGGACAGCCGTCGATGACATTAAAACAAATCGAAATCGGCATCGGCAGTCTAAAAATATCGAAGATCCAAGAAATTCGGGATTTTTGGGCGAGGTACCCCGCCGATAAATGTCATTTCCCTCATATCCTCTGTTTTTCAAGCCTGTCACAATTCGTTTTGATTTGATTTTCGCTGACCCATGCCTACCATCGAGGAACATATATTATACAAGTTGCGAGCGAAATAAAACTCGTAAAAAACAACAAAGCACAAAAATCGATTTTCAATCTCATCGGAAAATCAATTCTCAATTATTAATAAGAACGTCGGCTGTTATAGCTTGTGGCAGGTGCCTATCGTTTGCCATTATTGTCGATCGCAATAGACTGTACGAGGTTTCCATAGGTAAACATTGTTTGTGACAATATAGGCAGTGCCAATAGTCTTCTCCAAGGGATTGCCAACTGCTACCGGTATATAGTATGTCGGGGAAAATTAATATGCCAATCTACAGCAGTTTCCGACAGAAGGTGATGAACGTGCCAATCTATATTATTTACAGACAACGCAATAGACTCGTGCAATGGCCAAGTTTAGAGTGGTGTTTTAGTGTCCATTGCCTATAGAGGCCAGGGTTTGATTGTATCTGCCAAATATGAATTGTGCCCGGTACCGGGTACTTTGTGCGTATTGCTACAGTACCTATGTGCGCAATGTCCTTTTTGTCTTCGTTCGACTTATCACGTAAAAAATCAATGTACCAATGTGTGTATCAGCTACATAACGCAACCGCCACCACGCAGGTACTTCATGCGTTTGCCTGTACAGTCCGTCCCTGTTCGATCGTAAATGCTTTCTTCAAACAAACCCACCAAACCTTAACCCACCAAACCCCAATTCCAGCGACACCGCGACTTCCTCCCCAATATTTTCATGTTGCGATGCTCGTGCGCTTCACCCGCCCCTATATTTTGATCACAGAACGTCCCGAAGATTCGCACCAATCTGGAGGCAAGACTAAACTCGATATGGCATGGTTGACCGCGATGCTTACAGCCGCACTGGCACTGTCCTTCAGTACCGCCGTGCACGGTGAGTCTGAACCTTAAATCTGTCCACCCGTTCACTATAGTAGGCCGAAATCGAAATATCAACGGCATGCATAAAAGTTGGAACTCCCGCCTGGATTGAGCTACGGTACCAAAAGATACATGTCTCTGTTACCTCGGTAGGGTTTGCCATGAGCACATCGATAGCTTGGAGAGAAACTGTAAGCGAAATCTGGAATATGTTAGTGCGCTGGTTGGCGTGACCTTAGACTCGCGTGTTTGAGAGACTGGTGCGTGTCGAGACGCTGTCTCCATGGGAAACAAAATCGGAGGTGGCACCGAGTGTTTGCCAAGAACGCGGGGGTTAATGGGAGATAGATGCAGGAACAAATATCCCATGCGACCATTATTGACAGTAATGATAAACTCGATTTCAAACGAAGAGAAAAAAGCGAGGGCAAAACCAATCCAAGAGGAGCACCGAGGGGAGCAGATAACCGGGGAGTAGAGGTATAGAATGTAAGCGCGACCGCCACTTTATCATCACGGGACAATGCCCACGCTGCTGGAAAGTTCACTCCACACGGGGCCTTTCACTGACCGACAGTCCGTTTTCTTACAACGGTCCATGCATCGATATTTAGCACCGTTACCAGCATCGGTACTGACGCATGCTAAATCGAGCATACATCCACGATAATAAAATAATACGAGCAGTCCCGCCGCATACATACTAGCTATCCTCATCTATAAATCACACGCGCAGGGTATTCATGCGAATTGACTCCACATCAGCGCATATATGGGCTCCAAACGTTCATATGCCTAGCGTTTGGTGACCAAAGCCGAAACAGAATTCCGGCGGAGAAACAACCATGTATTATGTGAACCGACGAAGGCATGGACACTTGACTTGCTCGTCCCTTCCGGCGCATCTGCATGGACCCGTGTCTCGTTTGTTGTCGGTTCAGGGCGTAACGCATGCTTGACTGCCGAAAGATGCGCTGCCGGTACAACGCAGCTGTGAGTGATATGTATGTCGCACTTCTTCGATCGGAGACAGTTTTTTGTAGACCAGATGGTGATATTATTGATAGTAAAGGGGGGCATTTACGCTTTTCACATTGGTGTCTTAGAGCGTTCACTTGCTGGTTGCACGTCGGGGTTACTCGAATTTCAGCGTCTACGAATAGGCTCATGCACCGCTATCCTGGAGCTTCCGTTTCAAAATTCCGTGTCATTTCTCTCTGCGCGGTCGTTGCTTGTTGTGCGATGCGTGTCGGTGTGCTGTTACCGAACCGTGCAGTAAATGTTTGACTTAACAAAGTAAACTCGCACCACACCGTACGTTCCTCAAACGTAAACTCCGCACCGCACAGCACCCTACTCTTCTGAAAAGAAAAATCCGAACCCGAGTCGCACCGTTTAGCTCTCAGAATAAAAAACGCTAATCAAGCATTTGAGCCTTCGAAATCAAGTTAGTGCGCGCTGTGGTAGTACGGTGCGGTGCTGTATTTACTGGTTATAGCCGAACCAACCAGCACTGTACGATGTCCAACATCCCCGCGCCGCACAGCACTGCATGGAAACCAACAATGCTAATCCTCTGGCACGCGCCGCGTTTGATTCGCCGTACTGCAGTTTAACCATCTTGCCGCACAAGGGCTATATGTTTGTAACCACGAACGACTGCGTCCACCTCAACGTGCACACAGTTTATCGCGCCATGTCAACATGACATTAAAGACTACCCACTCGCCCCATTTGCTTGTTTTGACAAAAGATTTTTCAACAACTGCGGTCTGGCCGACGAAGATTTTCCCGACATCCAAGATTGCTTCGATTTAGCTGGACGGGCAGCAATAAACTACATGTAAGTATAGTTTGCCTCGTTCTGGGGGAGTAAGGCAGGGGAGCGGTTTGGTCGTATGCGGTCGCCCGGACCAACGCCGTTTTATGACCTTTTCATGCAACTCGCGGTTTTTCAACATTATACGGTATGCTCTACAATGCCTACAAGGGGGGCGAGAGATGTGTGTTGCGGATGCGCTGCGGGTGCGCAGCTACAACACTGTTTGTGTTGTACAAAGAACTAATATTGTAGCGGATAAGTCCGTTATAGGGTACTGGAGTTGGGGCTCAAGCCTAAAATCTCAAATAGTTTGCACTCCTGCGGAACGACAGTAAGTTTTCATCGCGTGACGTGTTACCATTACCGCCTCTCGCTACCGTCAGCGGCGTTACGAGATTTAAGTTCACACCGTCACCACCGTTTTGCTGGGCGGGCTTGATAATCGGAATACGATCCAGGGACAAGACCGAGTGGGAGAATACAAAATATTGAAATTGAAAAAATACCTAGCCGTGCAAGTTTCGACAACAATTACAATAGGCACGACGCATTCTGTGCAGAACACACAAGTGCAACCATGCTACCCAACAGTAGCCAGTAGTCTATACCGAGTCGCTGGTCGGTAACACGGCCGCCGGTAGCGATTTTGGCTCTCTCTTCTCAGAGTTATTGCTGTATTTTGGTGTGAGGTATCTCGCACAGTCTTTCGTTTCTCCAGGAGTGTTGTTCGAATTGTTTACGGTGTTACCAGTTTCGGAGAAAACAATCTGGAACAGATTGCCTACTGTACATTGGCGTTTGAGTGGAACATGAGACCTGTGTTTCGGTTGAATCGTATTTGAAATTGGTTTTTAGAACACAGGAGCATATTGACAATGGTTTAAAATGATACCTTGAAGAAATGGCCAGCGGCGTTGGGTGCCTCTTCAAAAATGGCCGGGGGGGGATTAAAAACAAATCAGGACCGATTCGCCTGTTCCCCGGGTCCAACACGCCTGTGAAGGTGTTCAAACCTCCGTTTTCAGGATTCAAAAGCGATTCGCCGTAAGAGTTGGCCTCGCCACTCGCTAAGGGGTCTAGAGAGTTGGGAGCTCCGTCATCGATCGCTCGCCCACTTTGAGAACTCTCCGTCTCCTCCTTCTCGTCCCGTCTTCTTGGACAACCCCGAGAACCCAAACCCAGGCCGTGAGCACTATTCGTCTGTATATATGGTATTCTGAGAAGTGACGCTTGAACAACACAACCAGTCAGCTCGACTCCGGGTAGAATGCTCGCCGCTTGGGCCGTCTGCCTGTTCTAACTCAGGGGGCGCGCACATACGGGCGCGGCGGAGATTCCACCTAGACCTTTACGTGTGCGAAGTCCACTGTCAGTATTTACGGGTATGCGTGCGCACTACATATAGCCAGCTCGAAAAAGGCAGCGCTAGCAAGCGAGTTCGTTCCGTCACACCGTTAGCAGACAGCCAAGTGTAGCCAGCTGTGGATTTTATACCGTCGCCTCTGGCGTGCTGGCGAAACGGTGGGCCTGTCGACCGTATCACTCACACTGAAACCGACATGTGTTGCAGTAGTCGCATTCCTTCCTGACAAAACAATTGCCGACGGACGGGGCGACGACTCTCAGTGAGGAAACTACCCAAGAGGGGAGCTCCTATTGCAATTCGCTAGCAGTGGCCTTTATAGGAGCGGGCGACTTACTTGTGGCTTTGCTTTGCGAGCTAGGAAGCACTTCCTGGTGGGACCAAGGTAAGGACGTACACCCAACCCAACCCCCAACCCAAACCTTCACCATAGCCCTGAAACCTTACCCAAACCGAACCCGAAAACAATCTGAATGCGGACCACGATTCCGAAATGCGGGCCACAGGTACCCACAGTTTAAGACCAACTCATGCCGTAAAGACCCTTGCTAACGGGTTGTATAATCTCCTCCAATAGGACGTGCCCCTTGTCGTTGGAGTCACATTCGAAAAGTATAAATGTATATCCAATAGACTGTTCATGGGGATACGACGTGCACCAATTTGTTTTATCATAATCAGGTTTCGGGTGCGGTATGTCGTGCTCCTTAAGCCAGGAACCTTCGAAAACGTAAAGGTGTACTGTACGACCTTACCTTGTGATGCGTCAAACATCCACCGTTTTTAGACGTCAAAGTGTCTGGGTTTCCCCCCCTATTGTTTGCGTTTAATGCTGCCCTCTTTCGCTTTCCACTGCGAGACACGCCATTCTGCAGATCCATGTCAGGCAACGCCTTCACGACGCTACCCTCCGACCTGTTCCAATCAATGGTCGCTCTGGAGAGATTGTGAGTGTCGTTTCCAGATAGGCGGCTTTATAAAATGGTGCTTGATACTCCAGGACGCGCGTGTGCCGCCGTCCTGGTCAAACCACGATAGTGCACACGACCCCGACGTCTAGGCTCCAAGTGGGTTACCTCGTGTTATTTATCGTTCTGATCGTGTTGACGATGCCTTCACACTTAATGACGCTTCCAAAATTTTACCTCTTGGTACTGATGATTGTGACCTTGTTGAGGCCTTCATATCGAAGAACGGTTTTGCATATCTTTCCACCGTTCCGCGAAAATGGGTATGGATCTTCTTCGCAACGAGAGGCTTTCGCGATTTCTCACACATGGCGAAACAGAAGGCCGCCAAATATATAGAGTAAACCAGCAGCAGAATGGGTGTTTGTACTGCTGTATGTAATAGTACCCGCAACACTCAATCCACGCGACCAACAGCCGGCATTGTAAGTCTGGCATCGACGCATGCCGCACATAGCTGGGTGATAGGCAGCAGTGGTAGCGCCACATTGCCGAGGCAGGAACGCAGTAGTGTTTAACGGCAGTGGTAGTGTAGCAATAGCAGCAGTTGTGGAAGCGGTCTCACATATGGTAGACATCATCGACAGCTGGTTCGTACAACCCTTGTCCCGCAGCTCTGACAAACCGCGAGCAGAGAGCCACAATTCGTACCCCCTCTGTTCGAAACGTCGCGGTGGCGTACGTAACAAAACTACACCACCGGTGATGAATTCAGCAGTACCGATATATTATTTATACGAACTGCGTCCACATTGAGGACAGGTTTGATTGAAAATTAATGTCAACAGCAAGCACACGTCCGATTGACACCGTGTGGTCAAACCAAGCCATGAGAAAGGACGCTCAAAAGTTGCCAGTCTTAACCCATCCAAAGACCTCGACCGCTCGAACGTCTACGGGGGATGGCTTACGGCCTGTTTCGAGTAGAGCGGCCCCAGGATGCAAGTGGACCTTTTGTATCCACGACAGGTGGACATATCGCCTACGTTTTAAGGGCGCTAGGACAATCTGTGCGTAGACGGGGTTCTTATTTGTGACGAGCAACGCTCGGGGAGTGCAAAACAATACAAAACGATAGGGGGGTCTCCGAACAATCCCTCTCAGAATCCTCCCGTTCAAGAAAACAGCCCCCCCGGCAACTGCCCACGCACCACACGGAACAAAACACGCTGCTGGTGATTGTTCAGCAAGGGTCATTCCACGTTCAGCACCATAGATCAAAACAGCATGGAGTGGTGGCTTGGTATAGAGTTCATCCGGTATGTTGTATTCGGGTTGTATTGTATCAGTGACATCTCAAAATTCTTGGTCTCAACACAACCTATTTCTCGCCAGTTGAGGGGTGAGCGACGAGAAGCGCGAGGCGCTGGTAGTCTCATTATCATACTATTATTATAATGATTATAGTTTTGTAGCTATTAATGGTTCGATCGACCAACGATAAAAGCAAACGTCACCCCACAGTGATATACTACACACTGTTTTCATCCAACAAGCTGAACTCCTCCTGAACAAACGGACATATACTCACTGCTACTCTGCCACCCCGTCCCTCCCTCCCTCCCTCCCTCCCTCCCCACGTGTGTCGTTCCGTTGGTTGCGGTCGCCGTGCCTCGTTAGGTTTTTGACCGGTAGTTCCATCGCTAACATCGACGTCGCGACGTTCCAACCTTCTGCGCCGGTTCTGCAAAGATTGTGAGCAGAAGGAGGGAACACGAAAAATGGGGTAGACACGCTAGCACAGTGCATGCATGATGTGTGAGCTCACGGGCAGTGTTCGATGAGCCGTGTCCATGCGGATACAGCCTTGACGTGGTTTCATGCTCAGTGTAACGAAAGGAGCTCTGGCGTCAGTAGTGGCCGGTGCCTGGTACAGTACGAATACTACAAATCGATACTGGCATGTTGGCGTATACCCGTGGAGTTGTCCTCCTAGAAAAACATGCGGCTATTATATCAATACCAGGGAATCATGTATAACCAACAAACAATCTATAAATTTGACCAGTGTTGTTACCCTTGAGAAGGCCAAGAGCAGTCCGACATACGCTTGCGGTGGCGACTGCGCGGGTAGCGTTGGGGCCGCGGTTTAATACCCCGACTGCCCGTAAAACCAGACCAACCGGCCGCGAGGTAGTGTGGTAAACGCCGCAGCTGTCCGTAACCAAGGGTGCGCTAAGGTTGTAGATCCCTTTTTTTTGCCGTTTAACGACACTCGGCCAGGTGACTGCTCTGGTGTTCTACAGAACTTTGCGCCAAAGGCTTATGGTTTTGCGGTATGTACCGTCGTGGAATTGATTTTTGAGACGCTGAAAGCCAACCGAGCTAATTCCACGCGCCCTGGTGGCATAAATGCAATGACAAAAAGGGGGGTACCCCCCTTGCCGCGGTATCAGCGCCGTGGTACTGCCTGCTCCTCCAAGCTACGGTGGAAATGTACATCTGGCGTGGCCTCCGCACGGTGACGTCAAACGTGATATTCATGACTGCCAACACTTTATTTAGGTCCGGTAGTGGCTCCGCTATACCGCCGATAAGCGCCAAGTAAAAATACAGGCACTGTTTCGGGGCGACCGGAACTTACACCTGCCGCTGCCACGCTGGTTAGTCTCTCATCTGTGTGAAACGGGTTCGCCGACATTGTTGATGGTAACTGGCATTATAGAGGTGACACTACTATGTAATATACGTGATACATATGCACCATCTGCCGGGGTCGAATGTGTCAATCCAGGTGTCCACATGCAAACACGGACGTGACCACGCCGAGCCGAGCCACCATCTACCTTCTCGAATCTGCACGTTATTAAATGAATCGTGTCAGTAGATCTCGTCGTGCTCTCCGTTAAAGTTTTGTATGTTTCAACCTTCGCTACGATACGTCGCGCGTGATCCTGCAGGTTCTTGGATAAAAACGCCCTCACCACGATTCCAGCGGGCCTGTTCGACAATATGCCGTCACTTGATTTGTTGTGAGTGGGGTCTACATAGTAGTTGCTTTGCGTAAGGGGGGTCATTACTACGGGTACCCAGAAGGGGCAGCGCCCACTCTCTCCCTCCTCCGCAGTACCCCCAAGGCATACTCATCTCATGGTAACGTTTGTACCCTTTTCTCGGCATGTTATGACCGGATAAGCTCCTCATGAGTGAGACATTGCCTGTTTATTATGATCAACAGTATATGCACATGCTAGGTTTCAGAGCTACCAAGCTCCCTAAACTGATCGTCTCTGTGTTGCGGGAACAAATGCCTTCTCAGTCATGGTGCCAGTGAGTCGTAATTATAATCATCATGTAAGGAGCCCGCATAATAAGGCACCACGCCGTACATGGCGATCTAAGCACATCATGGAAAATCACACCCTACGACGCTACGACACAAAAAACATGGAAACAGAAAAAAACTGTACATTCTTCTTGGATAGCGATAAATATCAGTCAGCCAGAAGCAGGTTAGAATCGCACCACCGAAGAGACACATGCTACGATATAGGTGCACCATGTTTTTTTCTGAGCGCCTCACTTAAGGAGCGTCATACCTCACCGTAACATTTATTTTGGAGGAAAATATAAGTGCTGCCGAATTAGAAATCTCCTGACCGAAGTATGCTCTGAAACATTATTCGTCACAGAAATGAAAGTCCGACGAATTTGGGCTTAGGAGCCCGATCGTTCAGAAAACAATTCAGCCAAAAAGTGTCACTGGGACTACCTCAAAGTACCGTAGCTCGCGTCAAGAAGAAGTCACCAGCCGTGTAAAACAGCGCGGTTTGACGCGAGGTAAAAGCCAACATGTTTTTCGTTGCATCGATGAACGTCCGCGGCAGGGGACATGAGTTCAGCGACAACTGCAACAAAATGATCGGGTGTCTTTGTCATCCAATGTGATAGGGGGGTCCTCATTTACGAAGGCCCTGATTATTTCTAGACACTGCCGATTGATGCCGAAGAACCAAGAAAACCAATATACCGGCGGTTTGGTGCCGATAATGCGTTGGGGCAGGAATTAAACTTACCTTTCCCGACGAATTATGAAATATGTTTCATTGGCTTCATGATACTGGCATCCTTGAGTTGGCGCATTCGGTAAGTATTTCAAGCGGCGAACTACCATGATGGTTTAGTTCAACAACCCTGAACAAACACTGTGTAGACTGTTGTGGACACCGTGTGTGGTCGAAAGTGAATGCCGGGGAATTGCAGCAACATCCTATACGGCCACCAATCCATTTAGTTCAGTGAAACTACTATTAATAGGTATGGGATCTGTTGAAAGTGATTTCGTTTGCCTTTGTCCTTCCCATGCCGGCTTACGGCATAGATAGCAATACACGGGAGGTTAAACACATATCTGTTTATAATACATAGTGTACGGTAAGGTGGAGGGAAATAACGGAAACAAACTTCGACTTTCGTCTGACTCGTTCAGAAATACAATTCCTCACTAAAACACTTAGTACTCGTATGGTGATTGTACAGCCAATCAGTTCACGTTCGTACGAATATGTTTTGATAATACGGTGTCTGCAACGGTTTATTGTGTGGTTTTCTGAGCTGATGGAATTCAAATGTCTCAACCGAAGGTGGCTAATATCTACAACGGGATCCTCATGTCGACGCGCTCCTCCCGGATGCCATCAACCGGAATGAGGAAATTACTGAACATGACATTGACTCCTAGCGTGTTGTTTCTACCCGCTCTATGGAGCAATCGCCGAGGACCCCGCTGCGACCACGGGCTTCATAGCGTTTGCCCTGTTCACTGATGTTCATCGCCGTGCCATCGTGTTTGCCGTCGCGACGACTAAGGTTTCTCGGCCATAACCAGCTGGAGACACTTCCAGCAAACCTCTTCACTGATTTGGAACTGGTTACAAGACTGTGAGTGTCCCAAGCCCACGATGTAGCGATGTTTATGAGGGCCCTCGGTTCGTGGTAGATGTCTCGAATAATCAATGACACCGTTTTTACATACGCACAGCCTCGGTTGTCTGCGGAGAGGTTCAGGCAGAACAAACCATTATTCGATTCCAAGAAGCGCACGAGGGGAGAATCCTAACCACATCCCTCATCGGAGGGGTGGACACCCTTCAAGGCCAGTCACAAGTGGTTGAACAGAAATGGCACTACTCCAACTAAATCGGTGCTTTTCTGCGTCCCACGAGAAGAATAATTGGGAGGCGGTCACCGGTGGCTACATGCCACCGTCCTGCACGTTCACTAGACGTTCACTGTGTGTAGCGCATAGGGAGGAGGGGCGATATGCATTGTGTAGACGTTTGCACGATTCACGCCCTCAAACACACCGAAACATACACACCCCAAGGTTAGCGAGGTGGCATCGTGCTCCTTGAGTAGTTGAAAAACACATTACAGAGGTTCAGGCAGCCCTAACCAACGGCTTCCGGAACATGCAATTCGTTTTCCACTGTCGGCTGTGCGGAATGTCAGAGAACTGGCCGACAATGGAATGACCACCATACACGTGGACGCGTTCGTGGGGTTGACGGCTGTGGAACTAGTGTGAGTACCCCGGACATGGCCCCGTCGATCTGACCATGCGATCCCAGAAGGACGGGGCGTGTTTGCGCTCCGAGTGCTACCTGCGATACAATGTTTTCTTTTCTGTCAGCAGAGAACCCACTTCCGGCCTTGATCTACCGATTATCCATACTAATACTCCCAAATGGCATTGCCTTTTATATTGACATCAAGTATAGGCCCGTAAAACTAGCGGATACAACCACTCATATTTCCCGTGCGGAAGGCAGTCCGTCGTGAGCAGACGATGGGGATGTCCGCAGTGCAAACCGAGTGGGACTGTTCACTGACTCTCCCAATCCTACTGCGTGTGCGCGAAATGGTCTACGAGCAGGGGCACAAGCAGCGAGAGAAACACCGGGGCTGCGTACGATCGGCCGTAGAACAACATAGTTAGTGCGGCACCAATGCAAATTGTTAAAGCATACAGCAGTAGATGGTAGACAATTCTCAAGTTGGATATACGCACGTTAGCCGAATCGCATGTGGGCCAGATCAGCCATATTGTCATGAATCCTAATTTTCGATTTCTCTCATTCGGGGAGACACAAATGGTTCGGGTGGACGATTGCAAACAGGGGCGTGTGGTTGCCGACGAAGGTCTTCACTAACAAGCGTTTTCATCCAATTCCATATGCCTCAGCGCCCTCTAAATACCTAATCGTTCCTGTAGCGAAATGAAGCGTGGACATATTTTTATATTCGCCGAGTTGTCAATAACAAGTGTGCCTTTCCCGCTTCGCCTCTCCAGCTACCTCGAAGATAACGCGCTGACGACTCTGCCTGCCGGGGTTTTCGAGGACTTGGGATCGGGCACAGTCCTGCGGTCACTGTGAGTACATTCGCCACAAATGCCACGGCAGGGTCGACGACTTAGTTGTTGCGCTTCTAACGTAAGACGCTTAGGACTTCACCCGATAAATGGTTTTCAAAGAAGTTTGTTTGCGCAGAACCGATAGCTATTTCCGCCCGATAGCCCCGAAAAAAAACACCCTCTAGTTATGATATAATACTACTGTAGCCGGACGCATGCTACGATAGAGGTGCACCTTGTTGGTTTTTAGCTCGAGCTCAATCGTCGCCGGAAACAATATTTTAGAGGAACATAAAAACCCCACCAGATGAACAACTCCACGACGTGTGGTGCGCCGGTAGGGGGGGGGGCGCTTTTAAGTCCATTATTTTCAGCGGATGAGAGCCACTCCGCCGAGTGACCACCATATTTCTTCGCATTTTTTTTTAAAGTCTTACCGCTTTACGTTTTCAAGATATGCACCACCATGGTATGCTTTCTACTCTGCGACAGCAACGTATTCCTGCGTCCAGTTTTGAGTGAGATACAGAGCCACCGGCCCGAGTGGAGTAAACGTGGTACTGGGAATCAGGCTACCCCCCCCTCCCGCAGCACCAGTCCGGGACATGAGTCTAGTATGAACAATATTGCAACACAACATTGAAAATCCGACGATTGGGTGTTAAGGAGCCCACTAATTCGGAACAACCTTCGGCCAAAACGTGCTACCTCTATCGTAGCACGCATGGCCGGTAGGTTCTTACTTGGGGAGCTCAACCGACCCCAGTGACAAAAGTATTGCCTCAGAAGGCAAACACTAATTGAAAAACGCCTACATGGTATACCGCGGAATAAGTGTCGATAATTGTGCCACCATAGACACGTCTTTACATGTTGAGCAAATCAGTAGCAGACGTTGAAATTTCTACATTTGCGCCCCTCGAGGTGTGTCGCCTGCGTCCATCCGTCTCAACGCGGGGAGACCAGGTTCCCCCCGACGCTCCAACACCTCTGCAGGTGCTTCAAACGAATACATCATTTGTGCACGTGAGATAACAATCTCAAGCGTATTGGTCGTCAGCGGGAACACACGGACGGATGAGTTTGTGTGCTTGCATGGTCGTCCTAGGATAATTGCAGTGGTGAAGCCATTGATCCGTTTCGGCTAACTATCCCCGCGTAAATTTCGTGTGTGTGCGAAACCTTACGCCCTCCTCTATTATTAGGCATCTGGATGGGAATGCAGGACTTCAGTGCGTCCCCGCCGTGTAAGTAGTACAGTGTGCAAGGTGTTTCGTGACTTACTAAGAGTACTCGCGTGTTTTTGTTTCCTGTTTCTCGTTGTTTGATCTATTCTAGTGGCAAACCCATAAATCCGATTGCTTCGGATTGGTGGAGGCACTTCGGGATTTGCTCGCCCTTGCGTGTTTCCCTGTGCGTACCATGACGTACATAAGAGGCACGCATGCATTTCAAGGCTGCGCTGCTTGCTCCGGCTGAAGAGCATCTGCCGTGGGCACGAGGCATAACCCAGGGGAGTGTAAGACGAGCGCTGCAATTTCATCGACCCTACGTTAAACCCCATGTTCGCCTGCAATCCCGACCCCCTCGTCCGTGCGCGCCATCGCGTACGCAGATCTACTACTCAGATGTGGACAGACGATACAAGCGCTTACTATTTCATTGAGCCTTTGCCTGCTACTGCTGGCTTGTGCGGTGAGTATCTGCGGTGCACCGGATGGGGTGCCTGCCTCATACATTCCGTAGGCGTTGGCAGCGACGACGGTTCATCTACAAGCCGGTGTCTGTGCCGATAAGTTGTTTAGCTCGACGATCGATTAAACCTCCCGCTCTTCTCACATGAAAGAACCCGGAGGAATCCCCCCCACGCCGGCAGGGGTGTCTGCCTCGTTTATTCCGAAATCATTAGCGGTGATGACGGTCCATCTACAAACAATCGGGTGTCGATATGTCCTTTGGCTCGCCGACCGATGACACCACGCGCTCTTCTGAGATCAAGGACCGCGAACGCATCCCACGGCAGGGGATAGGGTTTGCCAGTTAGGGTTTGCCTTCTGAGGCAATATTTTGTCACTGGGACCGGCTGGGAAGAACTACCAGTTAGTCTGGAACATTTACTATTCATATTAAGCATTCTTTATAACTCGTCCAGAGGTGATTTTGTCCGAGCTACGCGAAGGCACTACTTCGAAGTCGTGTTTCGGGTTGAGTAGCGAGCGTATCGTGCGAGAAGTGCAGATATATAAGGCACCGACCCTATCCGCGAAGATATCGGTCGACGAGGCAGACTCTTATTCCTGTCTACTTCAGAGGACAGGCTGGAGGGCGGGGCCGAGAAGGAGTTGAGGCATTGTTTTGTCGATGGCTCTTAACATGGTGGACGACGGCCCGATGACCCGATGACATGATGACCCGCGATATCGTAACTTTCGATCACAGTGCCTAACGTGTTGCCTCGTGCCAAATGCAAGGTTCTGTTGACAAAAACGAAACGCCCCGTCGGTTTTCAACCAAACATCCCTGGTATATCACAGAAATGTCACCCTCTGTTTCCTGCTGAACCCGCCCATTTCCTGAACAGAATGTACACCCGCCGACGTGGTTGACTGCGAGGCGGGTACAGTTTGCTCTTCTGGGGCAGAGGGATACACCTGCGCTGGTAAGGAGGCGTTTGGGCCGGTGTTTCGGCAGTAGGGATCATATGTAGGTGACTGTGTCTCAGCTGCCCAGAGACACCCAGCCGAGCGGCGACTCTGCGACGTGGCATTCTTTAAATTTTCGTTCTTTTTGGTTCAGCGATGTGCAAGCATCGACATGAAGTTGTGTTCTCTCTAAGGCTGTGGCCAACACATAATGTTTTTGTAGAGTTTTCAGTAAAGTGCATATCCGCTCGCACCGTGTGTCGTATTAAGCGCGGATGTGAAAGCCAGGGAAGATATACGAGTACATACGTATCATAGTGACATTAATTCGTCAAAGGTTTGTTCCAAACGTTCGCTACTGCTGCGGGCGTGGTGTAGTAGCCGATACACCACCGACGCGTGGTAATGCAAGGGCGTGTGCTACGGTAGAGGTAGCACTTTTTGGCTGGATCGGTTTCTGAACGATCGGGCTCCTTATCCCGAATTCGTCGGACTTTCATTTTCGTGACGACTATTGTTTCAGATTATACTTTGGTCATGAGATTTTTATCGTAGCACACGTCTGTCGTCAACAGCGATAGTATAAGAATATTAGTCCGAATGTCAGTTCGTTGTCAAACAAATCTTCCGTTCGGCGGAATGTAATGAAATTGTATGTCCCCCTTTACCGACGTCCTTCCATTCTTAAGGAGAACGGTATAATATCGGCACAATAATGTGTTTGCAGAGAATAGGCATGGGTACTACGTGTAATGTTTCCGGGGCCCCGTGACACTCGCCCCTGTTTTGCCTGTCCCCCATCGTCCGCTTGCAACATCTGTACTATGTGTTCGCAACACCTGCATCGGCGACGTCATTGTCTACACCAGTTCCAGCCGAGAAACGTGAGGCGAATATGTTGGCTCCAGCAGTTATTGTGATGTGGCGAGCTATCCCCTTCCACGTTAATCAATCCTAACCACTTGAAATCGTATATTCTCTGTATGAAACATGCTACTCTAACGAGCAAACCCAAGGTCGCTGATTTCGTGTTCCCTGCGCCCGACGTGTGGTCGTGAAAGTTTAGTGGGACAGCATTGCAACCCGCTGCTTCGGCCGATGCTCGCTAAACAGCATCGCCGGACACCTGTGTCGTTTTGTTGACATTGGAGAGGTTGCTGTGCGCCATTTTAACCAGAACGGCACGTGTAGTACGTACATCATGCGTTTCACCTCACCGGCACGCTAGATTTCGTTAGTCGCACACGGTACCGCTCATAGTTCGCCGATCTGCTAGATTTAGCTTTGATTTCACTTTCACGTATTTATGTGTTAGGTACCGCATGTTCATCAGGTGCACTGCAGTGGGCATGAACAAATAAAACGGACCAGCTCATCCATCGAGTGCTAATACCTTTCCTCCCCGTCCGGCCACCACCCCGCCTGTCTGTGATATCGGCGGGTGTTATCGCTACTGACGTGCTACAGCTTGCACATCACACCCTGAGTGCGACATAACGAAGAACGAATTCTGCTGCCTGGAGAAAAACATCTGTGTAGTCGCAAACGCTGCCGGAGCTTGCGGTGAGAAAACCGAAAGCCATATTTACACATATGCACGCAATCCCTGAACGCTGGAAATATATCTATATTTTAATCAGGAAGTTCGGCCTACTTCAAGGTTGTGTTTGATTCATTTTGGGATTAATTTTCAGACCAAAGTTGCTCATGTTTTTACACGTCGTATCGACACGCTTTCGTGGCACAACAGTAATTTTAGCGCCGTGGTTTTTGCAAGTTGATCTTCGCGGCACCATGAAAATAGCGAGGCATGTTTTTTTTTGTTGCTTTGTATATATTATCTTGCGTCAGATTTGGTCACATATTCCGAATAGTACGTACAACTTCACAACTTGGGCATTAGGAACGAAAACCAAACTGAATTTCCGACCAGTGCCAACCTATTTCAGCTTTTGTTTTTCCCATGCTTTGAAGAACCACCATACCTATTTGTTTGCCGAATTATATAAAAGCAAGAGGTGCATCATTTCGAAGTGGAAATGTTTCGCCCGTCCCTGGATCCCCCTGGAACACCCTGGCATTTTGGGCATGTCAATACTATCATAATATTTGCTATTCGACAGTGCGTAACATGGACGAGACCCAACGTAGGCCCGTCCCCTCGTAAGCACTCCGAAACAAGAAAAGCACGGAAATAAAACAAGCATATACTCTGCACAAAATCCACTCCTCTTTGCACATACCTACTTCTGCCTTCCACGTGTGTCTACTCCGGTTGCCGTGCTTACTCCTTTCTTGTAACAATGTACTTCTATTGTTTAGTGTAAATCCTACGTCGTGAGTCTGTCCTCCGCTCTCCCCCCCCCCTACACATTGTTCATCAACCAACTCAAGGAAGTGTTTACAGTGTACTATATCTGGAAGGTGATCATATTGTTACGTGGCGCGGGATAGAGGAAACAAGCTCTCCGCTTGAGATACCCCCGAGGATGTGAAGATGGGTTTGGACAAGACCAAGGAAAGCGACAACACATAAACAAGTTGACATAAAATATCTATGTACCAGACATGCAACCCGAGCACAAAACAACACTACGGAAAGCTTGCGGAGATGACTATGTAATTGATCGAACGTTTTTCCGTGTGGCCCCCGAATAAATACTGCTTGGTTAATGTACCTGTCCAACATCTTGCATGGCGTTAAACCTATCGCCACTCCAAACCTCCGTGGGTTCGAAAGGCACTATTACTACTATATAACCAAGGTTGCCCGGAACTGGTTTTGGTCAACACGCCATACGTAGCAAAAATAGTCAGCAAAGGTGAACACATTTGAGGCGCTATGAGCACAGGACATTTTAGGATAAAACAACTTTCGTTTTCTTGTGGTCTCCCATTTGTTTATCACTCGGTTTGGAGACCCCCCCCTGTCCGCTCAATAGTCTTGTAATCTCAACGCTTGGGTTTTGCAGGTTTCCGTTCTGACCATATCTCATGTCGACCTTGGACGAAAGTCTGTTCCGGGCGCCTTCGGTAGAACACACAAGATAACACAACACGTCACACGCTTGTATTATCGAAAGCTAAAAGGAGTGCAATCACAAAGCGTTGCGTCCATGGGCATACCTCGACGAGTTCTTTCCAAAGCAACCACTGTTACTGCGCGTACCTCTCTTGCTCTGCAAACAAACGCCCCCGGAACCGAACTTGTATCCCCCACGACTGCCGAATGAAATAGCCGCTCCCATGACACATAATGGATTTATTGCTGGGCACCACAAACACCAGAGGAGAGTAAAATAGACAGTATCATGTTTTCGAGGGCCTACGGCTGGTACTATCAAATAGTGGCGAAATATATGCCCCGACGACCATCCACAGACCTTCGAAAAGGTCCACGCCGTGGTGTAGGGAGGGACGATTTGTTGGGAGCGATGCTCTTTTGGCGGTTATCAATCCGTCCCGGGAGAGTTCCATGACATGTCGTGACAGATTTCACGGAAAATGTGATTTTACGATCAAACCTTGACAGTCAGTGTTTTTTGTCGTGTCGGCAGAGCTGAGACGCGTTTTCAGACAGGGATATATATATATTCCCAACGTTTTCTGGGTAAACAAGGTTCTGAGTGTCGGTGATCTTCCACCCAAAATCTTCGATTTCACATTCTGGTTTTGCTAAACGACTTGTTCGTACGTACACTTTTGGCCATGGGATTATTTGTCATCGTGTTGCACTCTCAGTTCCATTTTTTTTATATATTTTTCTTTACTTACTATTCGTACAGTGCTCCTCGAAAGAGGGAGGTCAGAGAAATGGTGCATCTCTATATACCTCAGTGTGTGTGTGTCGAAAACGTTTCGTATAGTCGGGCCCAGATATTCCTGGCGGGGATGGTCACACGTTTCCTATCCCTTCCTAATGCAGACCAAACCTCGAAACGGACCGGGAACGAACACGTGGTAGGACTATGAGTGGAGAGGAAATATTTCGGCCAACAAGCGACAGCGCATGGGCTCCCATTTGACTACGTGCAGCAATCGGAACGTGTCGCGGCTCCCATAACAACAGTTCCGACTGCCCCACCCTCCTACCGCCTCCCGCCTCCACCCCCGCCTGCCCCAAGGTGACCCACACATGACGGGCTTCCGCGGCCAAAAGTTCGACTTTGTGGGCGAAGACAATAAGTGGTACGCTGTCGTCTCGGATCTCCCGTGGATACACGTCAACATGCGCATCACTTCACCCGTGCCTTCCATGCCCGAGATCACCTACATCACCGGACTCTCAGTCATGACCACGGACGATGACGGCATGGATCACACCATCGTCATCTCGGTGATCGATCCGCACAGCCTGGAGAGCTCCTGCCCGGTCGGGCTATCTCCTTGTCTCGCCGACGGTGCCCTGCACGTGGTAGCCAACGGCGAGGAGGTTCTATTCGCACCCGGCGAGGTTATGCTGGCGCCAGGTGTTGCGATCGCTGCGGTAAACCTCCCAGGGGCCTGCAGGAGCTTTGGGTTCGAGAAGTACTGGGAGAAGAAGAAGCTGGAGATGCGTGCTCAGTCCGAGCGGAGGCTCGGCATGGGTAACACCATGCAGGACATGTCTGACTGGATTCTCTCCGACCCCACCGCTACCAACATGGTGGAGTGTACCGAATATGTAGCTGGCGCCACGGCAGAGGGTGAGACCGGACTGTTCGCCGAACAGTCTGAGCATGTGTCCTTCCAGATCATGACCCCGACGGCAACAATTCGTTTGAGCCACGGCAGGCTGCACCAGCTCCCCATGCGCGACCCCACGGACACGTTTGACCTCCCGGACCACGTCACCTGGCAAATGAACTTGGCTATCGACCACAGCGACCTGAGCATCGACGCTACCGGCATCCTCGGCGAGACCCTTGTGCCCACTGTCGGCTACAACGGCGTCCCCATCATGCAGGGCATGGACTGCATCCGCGGCACGCAGGAAGACTGTGAGTATACCGCACTTATGATGTGTGGAGAGTGTGGGAAAACACTTGGCGCCCGTATGCACGACAACGATACAGTCGCGACGGAGTCATCCGGGTACGAAAATACGGAACGTTCGATGTATATATCCGTAAGTCTGTACCCCTTCCGATGTCAGAGAATTTGTGCAACAGGAGGACGTTTGAGGAAGTGACCACTTTTTTTTCGATACAGGATACCATCCATATGCTATTGGCACCATAGGAGCGGTGCGCACACAGTATTTTCTGAGGTTCATTACTAGAGTGTATCTATGGACCACCCACGAACGGCTTCTAAGAGCGTGATGTGTAATCTTAACCCGACTAGCAATTCCATGCCCTAGGTATGATTCGAAAAATATTTTTACATCATGCAAACGCTATAAGCGGGAGTTCTTCACTAAAAGCGCCCCGCGTCAGAACTTGTTTTCACGAAGCCTAACTGTGTTTTAAGGCTAGCGCTGTCGTAGTCCGCGTCACACCTTCTACAACTTGCTCCAACCAATGATGGCTAATATTTACCGGTTTTTTGTTCTCATGGAGTTGCTGCAGCGGGCATGTTATGCCCTACCAAGAAAGTTCGGATGGGCTATAACCCCTGACACGAATGTCGTCCTACACCGCAGTATATATGTCCGTATGTCTTTCCTCCCGTTTGTAGGGCATTGAACCCTTCATTTTGTAAGCTATTCACGTGCCGAGAGTCACATGTAGCACAAAGCTATCCCCATACTAACTGTTTCCCACTGCTTGTGTACCGTGCTCTTGCGCTAACCCGGTACCCCTCCGTGTGTGTCGTATACACCAGACGCCGTCAAGGGCCCCCTGGACATCGAATTTACTCAGGACCAGCTTCACGAATAGATGCACCGTGGGTCTGGAGCCCCTTGGCGTTACCGGGTGCATACATAAGAAGCAGGTTTCGGACCCGTTGATCCATTATCGACTTCGGGCATGCACACCGGAACGCTGCGCTTCTTTGTTTGTTTTGAGTTTCCTGTGTCATTGCATGGCCTGGCGAAACTGGCCAGAATGCCGTCAAGTTAGAACTGAGGTATCTTACTTCGGGGCTCGGTCGAACGGTTCAATCGACGTATATGCGTAGTATGTCGCATGCGGCTATCCTACTAAGGAACCGTGCTACGGTAGGGTGGTCACTTCAATGTGTTATTTTTTTTCAGCCGCTCAGAGTCACTCCGCGGAGTGACCTGTACCCTACAATTTCTTTAGGCTTGAGTTGTTCCGCGATGTGCGCCCACGTCATGGTGGTTTACGTATATGCACCGACGTATTATGGTATGTGTTGGTAAGCTTTGGCAGTGGGAACAACACAAATGAACGCTTGTTGATAGGTGAGGCACACAGAGACACCCACCCGATTCTAGCCTGAACGCCGCGCGTAGTGAAAAGCGGGATAGCTACCCTACCCGCAGCACCAGCCTAAAAACGTGCTGCTGTAACTGTAGTATGTGATGGAGTATGTACGTTTGAATGCGCGAGTCGTTACACGATGATAATGGTGGTCCCAGTGAACCTTTTCAGCTGCCTAACTGAGTAAACCCCGTTCAGTGCCGTTGGAATGCCACCATAGCTTTCCAAAATCGTACGTCTTAGAATTGTCGATTTGTATGAAGATATGGTCAATTGTTGGGTGAGATAGAGATCCCCCCTCGTGGGTAAACATCAGAAACACAATGGAGCTACCCCTTACCGTATAGCAAGCCGGTTCGTGCCATCATTCTATGGCATGCATTCTCCCGAGACGAGGTGACTTGCCAGATTGTCGGAACGGCATACTCAACGAAGGAGGCGTGCGAAGATAGGGGTATCAAATGTTTGGACAAAATATTTATGACCGACCGTGCTCCTTAAGCCAGTATCGTTGGAATTTGCAGTATTCAATATGACGACAAAGTTGTGATTACAGTAGTGTTTTCAATACGATTCATGATACGCCTATTCATAAACACTGTGATCTGGCTGTTCATCCGGTCGCATCTTTATGCTTTTCCCGACTATACGTCCTTCGGGTGCGGTGTATAGGGATACTGGAGTGAGAATGACCCTCATCAAAATGAGGTGATATGCATCCCTATCGTCGCATGCATCAAAGCAGCCGTAGGAAGCTGACTGTGAAGAACTGGAAACAAAGAAAAATAGGCGCCCACATAAGGAGGTGTTCCTCTTTGACTGATGAGCGTAATTACCAAGCCGGTGCGCTCCGTGATCGAGTTGATATTCTTGTGTCGGATATATCCCGAATTGTGTTCGTGATCATGGAAGAAACCTCAATACAATACGGATATAACTTCTTATGAGATAGGCACTGGATTGGCTTGAAGCCAAATAACTGGAATCATGTTTACCGCATCAGTACACATTGTTTTCCGGGGCGTCTAGTACGACCCTCTTCCAACTTTCCGCAAGAGGGCACTGTTTGTGGTACACGTTTCCCGATACTGGTACACGAATAGTTTGGGTTTTGTATCATGTGGCGAGGCCTTATGACCGGAGATGATGCCTTGATGCTGGACTCTTCGCCACACGGGATGGCTCCCGGTTCGTGGGGCAGTCGATGATGACAACAATACGGCCCGGCCTTTAGTGCACAGATATTGTCCGTACAGAAGTGTAGGTGGAACGTGACAGTCAAGGTACGCCTCACTCCTGTGAGGTTTATATAGTGAAACCGTCGGCGACAGGCACTGGCTCACTAGTATTCTGTGTGTCAGGCGGTCGTGAATTATACCTCTACGTACCGCTCTCGGTTCCAATCATGATATACATAGCCACACGTGCGACAAGTGCACATGGTCGACAGCGACGAGTTCTCGAGCACGATGTCGTGGTCCGGGTCGTGGTCCGGGCGCGGACCCTATGGAGGGTCACAATGTATTTGAGAAGCATACAACCAGGAGGACAGTTTTGTTGTTGTGATATTGCGCACTCGGAGCATCTACCATAGTAATGATAGTGAACGCCCCCGGAGTGTTGTGGCTATGCACGTGTAACAAGGCACCCCAGGGCGTTTACTTCATGGCCCGGGTGTTTTCTGGATGAGAATCATGGACCGTTTCGTCACCCCGAGCGATACAACAAAACACAGAAAAGCAAACCGCACGCCTCTCACACATTGCGGGGAATATTGTTCAGATTTGGCACACGAAATATCGTAGTCGTGGGCGTTGCATTTGCAGACGATTCGGGCGAAAAACACGATGTAGGCATTTGACCCAGTGGCGAGGGGTTGGATCTATATTGGAGCTGACATTTTTTTTTTTTTACGGACTGTTTGCCTTATCGATATCACTGAATCCTGGACTGTGCCCTATTTGGTCGCCTGCATGTGAACCCCATCATCATCGCTTGAGGCCGCGCAGTATCTTATTCCCCAGCTATAGCCGGGTTCCCGCCAAGCCATAATACCCTATCTCTCTTTTTAAATAACATTACAGTAACGCAATCCTGAGTCGGTCGTTAGTTATGAGTGGACCGTAATACACCTCTCTTCTTCGTGACGAACGGCCCAACTTTCGATAGACAGCTCTTCGAACTACTGCTTGATGTAGCTTTTAATAGCTTTTTCACTTATTTAGGTTTTTCGCTGAGTGACAGCAGCACGACTCCAAGTCCGTACGTTCCATTGTCAGCAACAGAGACGGCCCAACTTTGGATAATAGACAGCTCTTCCAACTACATACTTGCTGTATATTTTATTTGCTTTTTCGCTTTTTTTCATTGACCAGTAGACCACATTTTTCAGTTTTTCACTTTGTTTTTGCTTATGACAGCAGCACGACTACAGCTACAGTAACTACTCCGTACTTCACTTTACGTTGCCAGCAGCATGGACACCGAGCTTGAGGTCGAGAACGCAGGCTGGGCATCACAACAAGGATACCGGGGAAGGGAAAGAGTCCTCCTCGGCTCTGCTGTTCCGCCTGCCTGCCTGCCTGCTGCTGCTGCTGCTGCTGCTGCTGCCCTTACTGCTGGCGTTCTTCTGTTAGCTCTGTGTGAGCATATATCGTGTGCGTGCACACGGTACCTACTGCTGTAGTACTACCACGTTTTCTTTGTCAGCAACGACACACAGACAGCAAAATGTATGTACACTTTCAAGCAAACCTTCAAATTGTAATCTGTACAACGCAAGTCAGAGTAGCACAGAAAAACAAAAACATGGGGAGGTCCTGCTCAGGTGCTCTCCTCTGCTGCCTGCTGCTGCCTGCTGCTGCTGCTGCTGCTACTACGAGTGTGTGTACGTACGTAGAGCTGCTGCCGCTTTCGAAAAAAAAGAAAAAAATTGAAAACTACTTCGGCTGTTAGTTAAATAAAATTATGGGCAGCGGCCAGAAAAAGGTATACCTCGTCCAATTGCGGCCAAAATCAGGTACATACTTAAAACCAAGTGAAAAACGCACTCCACGTGCGCTGCCATTGGTCCAAAACTCGTTGTACCTGTTTTGCCTCCTCAAAACCCAGGTATACCTGATTTTGTCTACTCTGCTTGACTTTCACCTTTTTGATGGTCGTTTTCAAGCCAATCAGAGGCCCTTCATAGTTCCACCCTATGCCCCCTATACAAATGCCGACGTACGCGGAGACCCCCTTCTCCCTTCGCACCTCGCACTACACGCCACTCGAGCGACACACACACATATTTGCCTGCACACCTCCGCCGAACTAATACGAGATAGAAGGCTCCCCGTCAGGATTGTGGTTGACTTAGAATACCAGGGGTGTCGCAAACTGAGAAGGGAGAATACAGCAGCAGGCGTTCGTTCCTCGTACTATTAATAGCAGCTACTCGTATACGTAGCCACCGGGCGAGCACGTTTAACATGAAAAAAATCTACTTTGCGTTGCAAGGAACGGCAGGTTCGTGGGGTGCGTTTTAAACTTGGTCTTAGTATGTACCTGTTTTTGGCCCCGAACGGACCAGGTGTACCTGATTTTGGGCGCTGCCCTAAAAACAAACAGCCCAGAATGAAGACACGTATCAAAACCAAAGGCATTTCCCCCCACCGATTAGACATGACAAAAAAGAAGGCCTGCTCGGTAACACAAGGAACTGGAGCCCCCTTCGACCCAATCCCGGCGTCATTTGAGCCCTTGGGGCCGGCACACTGCTCTCCGATCTGCCGGCAAGGCGTGTGTCTCCGAGCTGCTGCAAATCTGCAAATCCCTCGTCCCGAGTACGCCCTCTAACAAAATTAATGGGGCTCGAGCCAGCATCTTAGCCCAACGAAGCCAGGGGTGGCAGGCACGCCACAACCCACAGGGTCATTGTAACGTCGGCCGTTTCAAATTTCGTTGCTTGTATCGCTCGTGAGGTCAATCTGCTCGTACTCGGTCGTATCAGAAGTGCGTGGAGTCGCGGCGCGTCGGTTTTCGTCTACATCATCCTCGTACATCAGTGGCTGAAACCTCGCTGATGAAGGCTTCTTTTTGGCTGCGACGACTTGAGGCCGTCTCCCGAGGTCAGAGGGACCACTTGAGAGGCTGAAGCTGGTCCTGGGGTGCCTTGTCGAGGGAGAACGAGCTGCTGTTCGAAGTTGGTCCTTGATTTGATGTGGTGAGATTTCCGGGGTACATCTCTCTCTTGGCGAATCTGGACGTAGGGCAGCCCTACCTCTGACGGGCGAGACCATTTGCGTCGCCGATTGCTCTCCTCGAACCCTCTAGTAGACGACAACAGCCACGCCAAATGTCCCTTGTGCCCCTCGTCTCTAGGTCGAGTACGAGTTGCTGTTAAGGCATTAGTCCGTTGGGCTACTGGTAAAAGGTTAACCAATCGCCTACCCGAACTACTGTAAGCCTTATTTATAACACTCTCCCCCCCTGGACCGGCGGGGTATTCAGCAAAATCACCAACAGCATTTTTGCGCTCTGGCCTCGTACGAGTACCAGCGGTACTCGGCTGGGCAGCAGCCAGCCCCGTGTCTTGCCCAGACCCAGGTAGAACTGGAGTTAGGTGGCGCAGTCTGCTCGAATACTGCTCGGCAGGTATCGTAGAGTCAGAGGCGGAGGCGGGCTGGGCAACTGGGGCGGCCTGGTGGAGTGCGTTGAGAGGCGGGACTCTACAAGGGTCCAAGTCGGCCGTTGGGCGGAAAGGACGCTCGGTCTTCCAGGTCTTGAGAGTCCAAACTTCAGCAGTTGAGCGAGGAGGAAAAATACCAAGATCAAATTTTCTGCGTACAGCAGTATCGCTCTCTGGCCTCGTACGAGTACCAGCGGTACTCGGCTGGGCATCAGACAGCCCCGTGTCTTGCTCAGAGCCAGGTAGAACTGGAAGTTGGAGGCGCAGTCTGCTCGAATTCTGCTTGGCAGGTATCGTAGAGTCAGAGGCGGAGGGGGGCTGGGCGGCTGGGGCGGCCTGGTGCAGCGCGTCGAGAGGTGGGGCCCTCCAAGGGTCCAAGTCGGACGTTGGCTCGTTCTTCGTCTTGGGGAGCCGAGCGTCATCGAGAGGCTTCCAGGCATCCGAGGTCTTGAGAGGTAGAACAACCTCAGCTGAACAAGAAGGGGCCATGGTCGGGGGCGTGAGGGGCCCGACTTGCTTTCCTGGAGGGCAAGGAGATCGCAGCTCAGCGGCTTGTCTTGTGGACGGATCCTTAGGCGTGAAGGGCTCAATTTGCATTCCCGGTGGGCAAGGAGCTCGTGGCTTAGATGCTGGTATTCGAGGCGAAATCGCAGCAGCTCCATCCTGCAATCTGGCTCTCCGGCCCTCCGGTTGATCTGTTGTACTTGGCGCATGATCTTCATCGGCGCTTCGTGAACGGTGGCCCAGCAAGGGGCCCTGGGGTCCAGGGTCCTGGTCTGGGTTGCCGCGAAGGGGAGCAGATCCTCCTCGTTCTTGAGTCGACATCACGGATGACTGGTGAGCGGAGCAACGCTTCTCTACAAGCTGTGAAAACACGAACGGCTGAAAAAACCGAGTACGACAAGTACGAGCAAAACGTTTCTCCGTTTTTTAGGCTAGTCCTGCCGAATGCACGCCAAGTGTGATAAGACTAGTGTACGAGGACAGGGTATCCCTAGCCAGGTCAGCCTATGGAACGGGTACTCGTTGGTACTCACGTGTGTTGTTTGCTTAGAGATAGAAGAAGATCAGCTTTATTCCCTTTGCGTGATGAAAGACTGAGACAAAAGGGGAAGGGCACCTGGGAACCGCCCTGGTTCCCATCTGAGATACGCCTTCCAAGTAATACCAATACGATCCTTATACCTGATACCATGTATTTACCAAACGTTTCCACATCATACCAGCAGTACCATAACATTGCACCTACAAGCAGCAGAATTTGCGTGAGTTTCCTCGATCGACGAAACGATATTATTGTAGATATTTTGGTTCGAGTACTCGTAATTTGCGCCTTTCTCACAGCAGTACCTTCACCGAACGAGTACGAGGAAATTGAGCCCGCGAACGATACAAACAACGAAATTGGAAACGACCGACGTTACAATGACCCTGTGGGTTGTGGCGTGCAGGTCAACCTTGGTTTCGTTCGGCTGATATGCTGGCTCGAGCTCCATTAATTTTGTTAGAGGGCGTACTCGGGACGAGCGATTTGCAGATTTGCAGCAGCTCGGAGACACACGCCTTGCCGGCAGATCGGAGGGCAGTGTGCCGGCCACAGGGGCTTAAATGACGTCGGGATTGGGTCGAAGGGGGCTCCAGTTCCTGGTGTTACCGAGGTGGCCTTCTCTTTCGTCATGTCTAATCGGTGGGGGAAAATGCCTTTGGTTTTGATACGTATCTTCAATCTGGGCTGTTCGTTTTTATTTCTGATTCTACGTTTTTTTGTTTTTTTACTTTTAATAATGTTTGGGAAATCTCAAATGCGGACCCCTGTAGATGCATGTTTGACCCTTTACGTCGTTTTCGGCGACGTCGTTGCTTGTTTTTCTCCGAGTGTTACCTTCAAACATAAGCTACACGGGTAGCGAGAACACGCGCAAGCACCTGCAAGGCATGAACCCCATGGTACTTCGAGCGGTGAGATAGTTCCATAGGGAAGAAACGATCAGGTTACACATATCAGGAAGGTCAAGGGCGCACAAAAAAAATTCCCCGAGACCCACACTCCAATTTTTGTATTTAGGGCCTGCTGAGGGGGGGTTGGTGACCTTCACTAAATCCTATATAAACCACGACTCAACACTAATTCCCATACACGACAAGTGACTTGATCTTAGACTGGGGAATGGGGACGAAACTATTATACTTGACTTGACTGGGCATAGAGTCACTCCATCATTTAGAGCGGCAAGTCTTCTTCATCTGTTTTCGAATTATGAGTACTCTGTGTATTGCGAACAAAAGCTGCCTTCCCTGATCCAATTGCCGGGTGCAACCTAATCCAAACCTAGCAGCCCATACAAGCCCATATATAACGTAAGGTGTGATGCAGGTGGCTCGCGCTCAGTGCACCTACGAGCCTCTGCTTGGGAAACTAGAGGAGCTGCCGGCTGCGGTACGTTCGAACCAAAACGCGGCGAGACTGTTTCTTGAAACCGTCGAAAACGCGGCGAGAATGGGCGCGACGCACAACGCACGACGAGCGCCTCCCACTTAGTGTTGGTAAGCAACTACAATGAGCATACTTAATCAAGTATTTTTGGCTTGCTTATTGTAAGCATAATCAAAGCAACCATAATATCGTGCTTATTTGCTTATTTTAGCTATATGGAGTTTAACATAGTATACTACTGTAAACGCCATACGGAATAAGTGTATGGGTTTTATAATGCCCTTAGTAAACTCTATACAAACAAAAAGGGTATGTGTTTTAGTGTCGACATATTCGTATGTAAGGGGACAACTCGTGCACCGGGTGCTTGGCACAGCCTCGCTCACGAAGAGCGGTGGGTCGAGAGTCGGGATGCCATGAGGCAGGTAGAGAAGATGCAGGAACCAGGTATCAATTATGTTATTTTTATATTATTGTTATTATTGTTGTTATGGAGGAGTGGGTCGCATGCCCACTCTTCTCCGGGACCCCGAAAAGGAATCCAAATATAATTTGCCCAACCCCTCGGGGACACAAATCCCGCCGCAATCTACGTAGATGAATTGCAGAAGCACAACCCAGATACTGTACTAATACGGCAATGTCACGTATCATACATTTCAGGAATATCACATCAGACTTTGATACGAGTAAATCCCACACGCCCCCTGCTCGTGACACAGTCCTGATAACTTCCGTCCAGTCAAAATACCAAAAACGAAACCTACGCATCAAAAATACCTTTTATGATAACGCCTTGAAATCTCAAAATAAAACAAATCAGTCCGAATACCAGAAATTCAAGCATATTATTTCAAACTCAGATACCAAAAATCTAAACCATACTGGCTCAAACTTCAACAATCTTCCAAGACACTCAGCTGCCGAAACTAGAGCGTAAGGCTGCGATAATCAGACGGCCATCAGCTCGGTGTCAATAGGTTGATACAAGTTTATCCAGTAGTGCTAACTTCAGAATCACAAAACCCACTCAAAAATCAAAAACCAATCCCGAAGGATCAATAATCAATCTCGAAAAACCCAATCAAAAATCAAAAACCAATCCCGAAGGATCAATAATCAATCTCGAAAAACCCAAAAAAAATCAAAAACCAATCCCGAAGGATCAATAATCAATCTCGAAAAACCCAATCAAAATTCAATTACCAATCCCGAAGGATCAATAATCAATCTCGAAAAACCCAATCAAAAATCAAAAACCAATCCCGAAAGATCAATAATCAATCTCGAAAAACCCAATCAAAAATAAAAAACCAATCCCGAAGGATCAATAGTCAATCTCTGAAGACCAATAGAAATTACCAACCAATCCCGAAGAATCAATAATCAATCTCGAATTGAAAAATCAGCAATCAATCTCGCAGAATAAAAAAGTCAAGGAAACAAATCCCGTAGAACACAAAATCATCATAATACGGGGCGACAGGCGGAACACCAGACAAGGCAGTTACAGCAGGAAGTCCTGCAGTGGGGGTTGGGGCCATTCTGGTTGTATGCAGTGATGATCCGATCTCGTCAAAACCGTATATCCGCACAGCAGTAACCACTATTTTAATCAGTAAACAGGCAGAATTTTCAATGCCCGAGAACCATCAATAAAAAAAAAAAACACAACCCAACCTACACCTCTCGAATCCTCGTTCAATCAGTCCACCAGTCAATCAAGGTATTTTCCAGGCCAGACAGCCAGGGGTATCACCATTCATTGAAATTGACTTCTAAAACTAAAATATTAAATATCAGATCCTCATTTCATACGCGGAAAGACAAAACGCATTCATTCATATAATATCACAACGCCCGGAATTTTCCACTATCACAACGCCCGGAATTTTCCACCATCGTATTATCCCAACCATGATAACCTTTATCTGCAGTACGAGTAGTGCGTTCGCAGTTGCTTTGTACCATGGTGTAACGCAGTGTCTTATATATATGCACGGATGTATATACGACCTTCGTGGCCATAAAAATGTCCGCATACAGAAAACTGCCTGCTTCTTCTCTGGATCTCCGAATCGGTAATACGTGAGAGATAACGAAACATATAATAAAATAGCTGGTCTGCATGTACGTATATCCGAGTATACGTCAGTAGCACATATGTAGCACGTAACTCACACAACATAGAGCAGTAGTGTGAGCAGCAGTGGTGCTGTATGTAGCAGTATACTGATAACAAGTAGCTATTATGAATACCTCTTAAGCAAAAACAAAACAAGCTTCCGTCACAACCGACAACTCCCACATGTATGCATACCTCCTACGTGCAAGAAACACAGCAGTGTACGTAACTCAAAACCATAACACTCTACTCGTACGAGTACGTATAATACGTTGACAGACAATTGATAGCTGAAAAATAGACAAAGGTCTTCAAAGCTTCTATCAGCTATTGTACGTCCATCAAAAACTCACAGGTGCAAGAGAAACAGTAGTATACGTAACTCAAAACCAGAAGACCCGACGAGTTCGTACGTTGACAGACAATTGATAGCTGAAAAATAGACAAAGGTCTTCAAAGCTTCTATCAGCTATTGTACGTCCATCAAAAACTCACAGGTGCAAGAGAAACAGTAGTATACGTAACTCAAAACCAGAAGACCCGACGAGTTCGTACGTTGACAGACAATTGATAGCTGAAAAATAGACAAAGGTCTTCAAAGCTTCTATCAGCTATTGTACGTCCATCAAAAACTCACAGGTGCAAGAGAAACAGTAGTATACGTAACTCAAAACCAGAAGACCCGACGAGTTCGTACGTTGACAGACAATTGATAGCTGAAAAATAGACAAAGGTCTTCAAAGCTTCTATCAGCTATTGTACGTCCATCAAAAACTGCTCAATGAAAAATTAAACCTGAAAATCTCGGGAGTGGCTGGTAGATGGTGGTCTTCTTCTCACGAACGCGTGCTCGAAGTGGACATCGCCTGCGCCTGCTGCTGGTCTCCGATCCCCAGTCGATGCTCCGTGCCTTCCATCCAGCCCCCATGCTCCTCCCCACTGTCTTCCTTCCGATCCCCCATTCCTCATCCCCTTCCCAATCACCAGGCTCCGGAGGTGGAAGCAACCCCTGCTGCTGTCGGTGGTTCTGCTCCACCCCATCGCCCATCTCCTCCTGCTCCGTCAATGCCGCAAATAATACCTTGCAATTGATGCTGGTGTGCGCTTTCCCATGTTGCTCCTCTTCTCACGCTCACAGACCATAAGTTAAAAGGTCGGTCTTGGATGCTTGCAAGCCAGTCCGATATCTCACTCGTCCACTCAGTCTATCACACAAGGAGGTCTTCGCTAGATGGCAGTGCGCCGCTCTTTTGGCTAGCGCTCCTTCCCTATCTGCTCTTGCCTCTGCTTCTGGATGCTGATGTCGGTGGTTTCTCGCTGGTCTTGTACTGCTCCTAGACTCGCCTTTGCAGTATGGCTTGGTGTGCGCTTCTGGAGTGCATTTCAGAGAATAGCGTTATCCGCGTGCTCAATGCTTGGCTTCGTGGTGTGCGCAGAACGTCGCGAAGGGGGATAGATCCATGGCGCGTAAAAGCTAGACGCTCGCTGGCTTTCGTTCTGTACCCGGCATCAAAGTAGGTCGACCCTTATCAGTCTCTCTTCTATGCTCCTCCTGCTCTGCTTTACCGTGTCTCTCGATAGCTTGTTGCTGTTCTTTCCTTGTGAGTAAGTGAAAAGATGATAAAAAGTCCATACGACCACACCTCTGTTCCTTCTGCTGTTTCTCCTCCTGCCGTTTTGCGGCCGCTTCCGCTGCCGCTGCGGCTGCTGCTGCTGCTGCTGCTGCTGCTGCTGCTGCTGCTGCTGCTGCTGCTGCTGCTGTTGCTGCTGCTGCCGGTGCTCGTACTACTTCCTGTAGTTCATGCCACTCGTCAGGAGTCCACTTCCCCAGTCCGACGTCTGCCCAAGCTCCTCGCCGACTATCTCAAAGCCCCCCATGGTGCTGCAAACGTGCCCGAGCTCCCGTGACCATAAGTCTTTCCCGCTAGCGTAAGGGGACAACTCGTGCACCGGGTGCTTGGCACAGCCTCGCTCACGAAGAGCGGTGGGTCGAGAGTCGGGATGCCATGAGGCAGGTAGAGAAGATGCAGGAACCAGGTATCAATTATGTTATTTTTATATTATTGTTATTATTGTTGTTATGGAGGAGTGGGTCGCATGCCCACTCTTCTCCGGGACCCCGAAAAGGAATCCAAATATAATTTGCCCAACCCCTCGGGGACACAAATCCCGCCGCAATCTACGTAGATGAATTGCAGAAGCACAACCCAGATACTGTACTAATACGGCAATGTCACGTATCATACATTGCAGGAAACTCACATCAGACTTTGATACGAGTAAATCCCACAGTATGGGTTCTAGTATGGCGATACTGAAATTCCGTATAATTATATATTTGTAGGTTTTAGTATAAACACACTAAACGCCATACAAACGAAATAAGCAACTAAAAGTTGATTAAACAAGCGTTTTTTTTACCAAATAATAAGCAATAATCGAAGCAACCCCTTTATTTAGTTGCTTACCAACACTACTCCCACCTTTCGAACAACCGGGCGGACACACGCACACAGACACCTCCGTCTCGGTTGTGCCCGCCCCCGAAACATCCCGATTCAAGAGGGGAGGATCCCGGCGCAAGAGTTGTTGGAGGCATAGTGAAATGTGGTATTATACATATTCAGGCTGCAACGGCATATATATATATGACCCAACGATTTATCCATGAAACACAGTGTACACACAAACAACACACGTACGGCCCAGGCGTATGGTTTCGAGAACACGTCTTGTTAATCAACTGACCTCAATACGGCTTCGAAATGAGTGTATAATTGAGCAAAAACTTTTTGCATTTAGGGCCGGCTGAGGGGGGGGAGTGTGGGTCTCGGGGATTTCTTTTTATGCGCCCTTGGGAAGGTGTGGAATTATACGAATTGAGAGTTACATATTATTCTGCACATCGACGTATGTTGTATGTATCTTTCGAATTACGATGCATTTTTATCATTTTCTGTGGCTTGGGAGGGAAAGCTGCTGGCTGACATGTCTACCGCATATATACAAATCTCTGTTATGCCCACATGTCTCTGCTCATAAACGCATCTCCCTCCCTACACTGTTTGGGTTCTACTAATGCTGTACGCTTTCCCGGACTTCCAAGATACCCAATGGTCCAACACCATTCTACTCCTCAAAACATATATCGTGTATCTCCACATGCCACTGAAAAAAATAATTAAGTACATTAGGTGCATCGTAAATAATAGCACCTTGCCTACGTCGTAGATGTCTCCATCCCCTCACCATCGAAAGAAAAAGGGTGGGTGGGCGGGAGAAATCACGAATCACGAAAAACCTGGGCCAGCGAACGATCGCTGTCCAGTTGGAAGCAACAGCCCTGTCTGTTCGCGTGTTCTACCAGTCTACCAGCACCGTTCCGTGCGGTATCCACTTGGTATTCCCACAAGCGCGATGAACCAGATAAAGCTCGATGTTGCAAGTGAGCTACGTAGTGTACGTGCTCAGCCAAAGATTATGAACCAGAACGCCAAATTCTCTCTATGACAACAAACTACAGATTATTCTTATATCGGTTCCCAATCACGAATAATCTTTTCCTTTATAAAATCTCTTGACCAAGAGATACTGGAACCACATCTACCCCAGTTGTTTTTCCTGTAGGACTTTTCGTAATTCTGCCCTAGCTCCGAACTTTCCCATTAAGGGGCCCCTTCGGTCATGATGAAACACGAGTCTTCCATCGTTGAAAAATATATTTTTTTCGTTTTTTTTACAGCAGCAATACTATTTCTGGTATAATAACACCATATCAGTACTCCTTACGGAAAACGGCATAGCTCCAGTTATAATGCTCAGGTTTTCGCCCATCGAGTATTTGCAAAGAGCCTAGACCATGGTCAACATTTGTGTGTCGGGAGGCATATCGATCAGACGCCTTGGTCGTCACGAAAAGTACCTCTAAAGAGGCACTTTTCCTTAACATTTGTGTCTCGGGAGGCATATCGATCAGACGCCTTGGTCGTCACGAAAAGTACCTCTAAAGAGGCACTTTTCATGATCAGACGCCTTGGTCGTCACGAAAAGTACCTCTAAAGAGGCACTTTTCAAATGGAAAAGTGCCTCTTTAGAGGTACTTTTCGTGACGACCAAGGCGTCTTTTTGAAAAGTGCCTCTTTAGAGGTACTTTTCGTGACGACCAAGGCGTCTGATCGATATGCCTCCCGAGACACAAATGTTGACCATGAAAGGAAAAGTGCCTCTTTAGAGACGCTTTTCGTGACGACCAAGGCGTCTGATCGATATGCCTCCCGATACACAAATGTTGACCATGGTCTAGGCTCTTTGCAAATACTCGATGGGCGAAAACCTGAGCATTAGAACTGGAGCTATGCCGTTTTCCGTAAGTACTGATATGGTGTTATTATACCAGAAATAGTATTATTGCTGCTGTAAAAAAAACGAAAACTATATATTTTTCAACGATGGAAGACTCGTGTTTCATCATGACCGAAGGGGCCCCCTCATACGGAGGGGGGTAGGGTGAACTTTTGAGTCTGAGAAGAAAACAAAGAAGAAAAAAGAAGGTTGGGGTCACTATAGCTCATAGTATAAAAAATCGTAATAAGCCATCGAAGGATCAATGAGTTTACCAGTATACATAGAAGATCCAAGAAGCCATCGAAAAACCGAAATGAGAACAGTTATTCATTCGTGACATACGATGAGGGCCGATAAGAAAAATCACCTTGTTGGGAGGTACTCCCATCGTTACTTGGTAAAATGAGAGTGGGCTAATAATAGTATCGCTTTCAACCCGTTCTTTCTGTCACAAGCAGCACGTTGTTGTAAAGTGTAGGGGGCCCCTATGCTCACGTACTCTTTATACCAGGTCGAAGTATATACCAAAGATAAGAGTTGTGTATAGGGAAAGTAGCACCCCACCCCGTACAGACCGTGTGCACATACAGCGCAGTATAAATATTAAGGAGGATTTGCTATTGCTTCCACCGTCGGAAACAGTAGCCGTTCACTTCCACTGATCTGCGCTCGCCTCCCATTTATTTATGTTATTACCTGGTACTCTTTACGGGTTGCATCTAGTACCCTATGCCATGATGCGTGCGGGTACATACGAATAATACCTCCGATAACGTAACCATATACTGCTGTAAAATGCATTATTAGCAGGTTGGCCTACTGATAACTCTGAACACTGCGTGATGAATTGTTGCGACGTGGTGTACGCGGTCGCTGAGAAGCGATATATTGCATTATCTGTAAAATTATGTACCTGGTGTACGACATGCGTTACGACACCAAGAAAAAAAAAGAAAGGGAAAAGGAGAAACGGGCTCACTCTTCATCCTACGAATAGTGACGAAAGCTCTGTCGTCCCAAAGCCATGCCATAGATTTACCCGTACTATACTTACATTTTTAATGCAGTAAGAAAATACGTGCTTGCGCTGACACGGTCCTCTTCTAAGTATTGAACAAGATGAACCTGGTACGTTTGTCTCGTGATAAGTGATAAGGGTTCAAATTTTCCGAATATCCCGTACGCTATGCCGGTGTCGTCTTCCGTTTTTGCTGGTGTATATACAGACGGCGGAGGGATAAATGCGCCGCTTGAAACATTTGTCGTTTTCCGTTTATGTTGAATATATGAAGGCGACGGAAGGATGAACGCGCCGCTTTAACAGCCAGCATTGAATGCAACACGCTCGACCCAGCCACGCAATACGGTATTAGAGTGCTTTATCCTATCGCGTGCTGTTGGTTATACTGAGTTTTCCTCTTTTACCGAGGCTATGATACATGCCCCCCCTTGGGTGGAGGCCCATATTCGGTTGGGTCTGTGCGTATTGGGACCGATGTAGCTGCATCCCTTAAGGGAGACGGCAATCTGGCCCCTGCACGTCTGTGCCTTGCCAAGAGGCTTGCACCTGTCCTTGTTCGTTTTGTTCTGGTTGTTTTCTCGTTCGTTTGCTATTGGTTGTTCCTCTTCGATTTTCGCTTCAAGGATGGGTCCGTACCTGTTGGGACCGTGGTTGCTGTCTCCCATGCTGAAGGGAGACGGCCACCAGGCCCGTAGGTCTGCGCCTTTCCACGGGGCAAATACCCCTGTGTGCGGAAGTTCCTGACGGCGTGTCGGTACGTTTTGTATTTAGTTTCCATATTTGTGTGACAAGACTTGCACCTTGTGCAAACTTGGTTGTTATGTTGACATATGCATTTTTTAGGGGTGTTGTGGCTTGATGACAGAAGAACATAAATTTAGGTATGTATTGAACCATGTAGGACCGACCGCCCGTGCTACGTAACTACTACTGTGTTGCGTGCCGAAATAGGAGATATTCCTACAGAGGAGACGTTTGTCAGGGAGTAATTGGATTCGAGTAAAGCAGTAGTAATATAGTGCGGCGAGTACACGAGTATACACAAAGTTGAGCATGATACTACGTCGAATATATATGGACAGCACAGTAGCGCAACCCCTCGTCCAGTGTTCGTTGCCCGGATATGTACTGTTGGTGTGATGGAGTTATAAGTATGAGCTGCGATTGCACGGTACCGCTATGTATGCCCACCAAGTAAAAACATTACGCGTACGTACAGCATTATACATAGTGATAGGCCATTCATGAATGCGGCGTGGTAGGAAATATCGTGTGGTATCTTAAACAGGTTGTCGTTGTCGAGTAACCATTGTGCAGTGGCATTTGAGAACATGAACCGGCGGTAAAAAGATACATTTACAAGCTGATATTGAATGCATGAGGAGAGCAGAGCACCCATGGCCACCCTCAATTCGGGTTTATCCTGTCCCCTGCTGTTTGTGTCGAGTCTATGCTGTCGAGGCGACTTCTGATTGCACCCAGGAGGATAAGCTGGATTGCCCGAGCTGCGGCGACGCCGAGGGCGGAAAGAGAGGTAGCCACAGCGGAAGCAACAACAACATTAGTAGTGTTAGGGGCATGGGGCTGCGGGCAGGCTAATGTTTTCGAACGAATCACGAACGATTTTAATGGTTGGGTTTTTTGCTTACGGATTTGCTCGATTGGCGTTGCGTTGAGAGATTTACTGTCTAGGATGCGAAGTGATCCCAGTCTACGGCGAATGGCCACGACTGGAGTGACGTTGAACTGCGCCGGAGGGTGCGTTCGGTCCAGATTAAATGGTCCTGGTTTTGAGTTTTTAAGTCATATTCCGCCCTGCTTTGCGTTCGTTACGCGTTTGATCGATCGATATCGGGTTTACGTACGTAAAGCAATGCAGAAAATACGCGTGGGTGGAATTTCTGCGGTTACGTTCGTACATAAATGGAGGTTCATTCTTCTTGGTTCAGCTAGGCCCCGTACTGGGTACTAGTATATCGGGGTAATCAGGTATACTCAAGGAGGTTATAGGTTGATTTTCCGGATGGAGTACATATTTCTTGGTGTTGATGTGTTTTGGATTTGAGATTATACGAGTCTTCATTTGAGGATTTAATTTTCGAGTTGCAGATTTGAGTTTGAGTTTCCGAGTCTGATCTGAGCTCATTATGATTTTGCGATTTGTCGACCCTGCGATGTCGTGCCTCGTTGTGCACAGAGCAGGGGGGAAAGTACAATAGTGCACAGCTCGATAATAGTGCAAGAGGGGGTTTATATGTTATTGCTGTCTTGAGCCACCAAGACGCCTTCCGGTGCCAACTGCGTATACACCTTTAATGATCAAGCACCAGTAGTGGTATCTGGATGTAGGAAATTATTCTGGTGTACATGGTATAGGTTCCCGTGCTTTGTAAAAAGTAACGGGTCTTTGCCGGTCTTGTTTTGCCAGTTTATGTCACTTCTATTCGTGAGTTTGCCTGTCCGTCCTGTTTTGCCAGATTGAGTTTATTTTAGTCATGTGTTTCCGATTGCCTCCTTTATTTTATAGTTCCGTGTTTTTTCCGTGTTTGTTGAAAGGCATGTGTCTTCTTTGCCGATCTGGTTTCGCCAGTGTTAATTAATTTTATTTCCTTGTTCCCGATTGGCCCTTTTATCTTGAGCTTGTGGGTTGTTGGATCAAAAGCTTGCTTAATGTTGAAGAGAGTGTCGGATTTCGGCGACAATGGGTTGGATGTTTGCTTTGCTTCCGTTTTGTTCGATTTTTGTTGTATTGTTCAGAGGATGCGATGGCCCCTGCGTTTTCGGCTTGTCTATTTATCCACGAGGCCAATTTACACTTGGTGATAGTTACAGGGGTGCTGTAGCATATGGCTCCGTCATATGCTACGGGGGAGGTTACGGTTTAGGGATCGTTTCAGTATTCATATTTTCATTTTAGTGTCGGGAACCCTTTTGTGTTATGCGTGCGTTATTTATTTGACGTGGGTTATTTTGTTTAGCCGATTCACGATTAATAGTGGCGTTTTAGTGTCAGGGACCCTTTTTGGTTTATACGTGAGTTATTTTGTTTTATGGTCAGGAACGTAGTTTGTTTTATGCGTGGGATATTTAGTTTATGCGTGAGTGATTATGTTGGATTGTCGGGAACTCGTATTGTTATATGTTGTTGTTGTTGTTGTCTTCACATTAAAAACCGTGCCGGTCTCTCTATCCAGTACCTCCATCTGTCCGTACTAATCCAACACTTGACACGGTCGATTCCCGTGGTCACAGGCTAACTTACCCAAAAAAGGTATACTGAAATAAAAGTGGAACCCGAAGGGTCCGCAAAGCGATCAAAGCCAGTCAAAAACAGATAGTCTGGAGCCCTCCGCTCCCCTCTACACGCTATGTGAAGGTAAAAATAAAAATGGAAAAGTCAACATCACCAATCGGGGGTACACGCCCCCTGATTCTATCTTGGTGCCCCTATAATGCCGGGGTGTTCCGTGCCGGGTTCACACCGGTCAGGCAAACAAATCGAGTCCTCCACCCCGATTATAAACGCAGACATGATACTATACGTGAGTTATTTTGTTTCATGCTTGAGTTAGTTATGTTTTGTTTTTGACGCGGGAGTTATCTTGGTTGATTTATTCGTAAATTCGGAACTCTAGTGTTAGGCGGGATTGAGGGGTTTTTGTGTTACTTGACTGCACGAGGGCGGGAGCCACCTGCTCGCGATCGAAACAGGGGAAGCTCCGTAGAGAAGGCGCGCGGTGGGCATTCCGGAAGGCCCCAATCGAGGGGCGTCCCGTTCACCGCGTTCGTGAGCAAGGCGGCGCATGAGTGTGCGTGCTGGGGAACGTTTTTCCTATCGGAAAAATGCCGGGTTTTTTCTCCTCAGTCTTGGTTGGCATAGTGTATTTCGGACCCACCGCCTTAGATATCGCGTGACCGGCCTCGTTCGGCCGACACGCTGGGGAGGATGTTACAGCGGTTTTCCATGGGTCCGAGGATTTCCAGAAAAGGGCTGGGCGTGAGGATCGAACGGGACAATGTGAATTCAGCCCGGAGATGAAACGCCGGTACGCAAGGATGGGGGTGAGCCCACAACTCTTCCCTAGCTCCGTAAAGGCTGTACTGCTACGTTCAGCGCTGTGCAACGCAAGGAGAGAACCAGCTAGGACAGCACTATACGATGGCTCACCAGCAAGGACCGCAGGCTGCGTGGTACAACGGTCAGTCAGTGCATGAACTTGGAATTGGCGTGAACGTGTTGTGTACTTGCCCAGCAGGAAGGCTGGGGAGGTAGAGCTCTGGCATAACACAATCGATGTGTGTTTTGGTGTCGTGCATATGGATTTGGGACGAGAGTCCGGAGCAAAGCTTCCATCATGAGTGATATGCATGCATTGTAGCCTCCTCCGATGAACCGATGTACACACACCACGTTCCCATTCGTAGCCTGCACACACTCAAAAGCCCCGGCGACAAAAAAAAAACAAGGGACACAGCGCCCCCGGGCTTCCTCGCCTCCAGTAGCAGTTGTGGATGATATGTATGCTGCAGGATGGAATCGCTGCTTTTGCTGCAAAGATATCACCGCGCATTTGTCTCGGATACGGATCTTGCGGCGGGTAGATCCTACCGTATACGGTTGGAAGGACATACATAGATAGATATGAAGAGCTGGTTTTCAATTGCTGCTGAGATCGTTATACACGACAAGAAGAGCTCCACGAAGCAACCACTACTGTTTCTACTACTACTGCCGTTGCTGTCTACTCGTAGCGCTATTGATAGTAGGGGCGGGCATCCCCTTTTTCCTGGTGGTGGTTTCCCGGGGGACGGTTGGCCTCTCGTCGTGCGGACTGGCTCTGATTCCCAGTCAAAAACCGATACAAACCGTGATCGGTTGTCGTCCCATGTGGCCGTGTGGCGCCATACCGACAGCCAGACCGAAAGACACCAACCAAATATAACTACGGTCGGGGACCACGTACGTGCGAAGCCCTGGTGCTGTTCCTTTTTGCTTACGCCAACGATCTCGGCTTCCTGCTTAAGCCAACGATCTCCGCTTCCACTAAAACACACAACACACACACACACACACACTCCTCCCACTTCGCACCAGAAATCATAATACTTCGAAGTAGATTATTATATACCTGGTATAATACGTACCCCCTACTACAACAGTACTGCTGTGTGTACTCGTGTCGAAATAGACCCCATGGGGTACTGCAACAGTGAACCTCAGAATCGTTAACATCCGTATCATCATGTCGCAGGTTAGACGGTTTTGATATCCATTTCTTAACCCGGCGATGGTTAGATACCCCCCCCCCCCCCCCACACTGATGACATTCGCGACATTTTTCCAGTAAGGAATTTGTCTGAGAATTACTGAAACTTCAAAGCCGAAAAATGAGTATTTTGTACTTTTTTGTTTTTTTTTTAACTATTATCGTGTTTTTGGTACTTTGAGCAATGTAAATAACTGCTCGTTGCAAGTTTTGTCATACACCATGTATTGCTCTTATGTGGCTGAAAAAGCAAAATCAGGTCCAAGAGCCTAGACAGACACGGAGCAATAACATGAAAATAAAAAAAACAAAATGTGCCAAAACAAGGGAGGTCGAGACGATGCTCGGGATCGAACTGCGGCCGTCAGGTCCACATCCTTTCACTTTAAATGTTTTCCTACGCCAAACCGAGTATATATTCAGCATCACCCTGGTATCGCTCCAAGGTAAGGAATCAGGAAATAAACCGGGTGTACTTATGTATTCTAGTTGGGTAGAATTCGAACTCCAGCACCACCAGCTATTATCTTAGAAGTGGAGGGCAATACCAGGCCGAGGGCGTATTAACGGTTTTTAGACGAACCCATTCCCAGGAAATACT
This sequence comes from Saccharina japonica, assembly GCA_008828725.1. NCBI lineage: Eukaryota > Phaeophyceae > Laminariales > Laminariaceae > Saccharina > Saccharina japonica. The sequence continues at coordinate 175,983 of MEHQ01000442.1, read as the reverse complement.
CAACAATCGATTTACAGGCAAACATACGCCGGGGGTGGCAAACGAATGCTCGATATAGCTCCGGCGTCAGACCTATCACGTATGTACGAGTCATACGAACCCGGGTTCGAGTCCACTTTTCTTCGATTTTGTTTTCTCCCGTCCATCGTGGGTGTGGACGCGTCTCGGACTTTTTGTTGCTGTAGACGACCTTTCCAGTTTTATTTTTACCTCACATAGCGCGGAATCCAACGCAAGTCGACGAGGGAAGAAAGTGCTGAAAACTTCTCGCGATAAAAAGGCAAGGCAAGCACGGTAGTGGGGGAGGAGGGAGACGAGCCTACTTTGTGACCCCGGAGCTGAGTTACGACCAGGAAGGAGGGAGAAAGGAAGGGCGAAGATAATAAATGGGATGGACAAAACAAAACAAAAAAAAAGCGTGTAGAGGGGAGTGGAGCTAGGGCTTCAGACTATATCTCTCTTTGACTGTCTTTGATCGCTTTACGGACCCTTCGGGTTGCACTTTTATTTCAGTATACCTTTTTTGGGTAAGTTAGCCTGTGACCACGGGAATTGACCGCGTCAAGTGTCGGATTAGTACGGACATATGGAGGTACTGGATAGAGAGACCGGCACGGCTTGTAATGTGAAGACAACAACAACAGACGCGACCCAATTTTTGTTTCTTTTCCTTTTTTGTTTTTTTTGTTCATTCCATTTATTATCTCCGCCCTCCTTTTCTCTCTCTCTCTGTAGTCCTCACTCAGATCCGGGGTAAGTAGGCTCTTCTGCCCCCTCCCCACTACGGTAGGTGCCTTGCATTTTTACCCCAATAATATTTCAGCACTTTCTTCCTCGTCGACTTGCGTCGGATTCCGCCTACGCACGCCACGAAGGCACTCTCAGCAATTGGTTCCTTTTTAATTTTTCAATAAAAGGGCGGCCGGGGATTTGAATATCATACACCTACCCCCCCCCCCCCCCCCCCGCGGAGGGCTCGGAAAATATTGTTTTAACAACAATTAATTTTTGTTTTCAGTGTATCCAGCGTGTATCGGTGTACGTATCATATGTGATTTGTGTGACAGAGTATCGGAGAGGCGGAAAACCTCACATCGAGTCAAATAGCGTAACATGACACCACGCACACATCCCTCATGCGACATTTTTTACCTTGAATGCTTTTCTTGTTCTGCTTTGTCACGATGTGATATGTGAGTGTCGAACACTGCTCGCGATGTCGCCGACAGTGACGTACACGACGTGTGTACAGAAGCATGTGGGACTTGTGTGGGAAGGCAAGTTGCCAACGACACCAGGCATGGTCAGCAGTTGGTTTCCCTGATCGATTATCGTTGCAAGGGTATACACAGGTGTCGAAGATACCTACCTGGAGTCTATCGATCTATCTGCTAAGAAGGAAGGAACCAGCATGTTGATCCGACCAAGCTTGTCGACCGAATACAATGTGCCGAAGCAAAAAAAGAACGCAATCGACATTCCATGCCAAGCCTGCCGATCGCACGACTCTTCGAGGCCTTCTGATCCACCTTCGAGCGAGCTCATAGCTCCTTTGTTCCGCTCACTACTGCTGCAGTGGCTGTCACTACTGCTGCAGTCGCTGTCACTACGCAGTTACGGCATACTCGTATAGGTCGCAGCTCCGCCCAGTAGTATTGTAGTACTATGGAAGGCCTTGTGTCAAGCAGGGGACGGCTCTCTACCGTCCCCTGTGTTCAATAGAGGGAGGGGACGGTGTCCGGTAGTATTGTCAAAGCAGGGGACGGCTCTCTACCGTCTCGTGTGTTCAATAGAGGGAGGGGACGGTGTCCGGTAGTATTGTAGTACTATGGAAGGCCTTGTATATCAAGCAGGGGGGGGGGGGCTCTATACTGTCCCCTGTGTTCAGTTTTATAGTTTTATTGTACAGGCGTAGAGGGAGGGGGCGGTCTCAGCCACCCTCCCCCCCTGTCAAAAGGTCAAAGTTGAACAATTCGACGTGAGGTGTCGAAAACATATTTTTCGACCACCCTTCTTCCCCTCGCTGCCTCGGCAAGGTTTTTGCTTTGGCACGGCCCATAGCGAGGGGGGGAGTCTTTCTAGCGAGCGAGGCTAGACTCACGCTCAAGCGGACCGATACCTTCTTGCTGCTGCGCGCCCGCCGCGAAGCGTGCGCAGCGGTGGAGTTGGGTCGGCACTGGTGCGTCAGGCGCAAAAGTTCAGATGCACGGGCCTTTTTGGCCGTCGGTGTAGACAGCAATGTCCATCTCACTTTTATGCGCGGAGGCAGACGCCATCATAAAGGTGGACGGACAGTACGTACATGGGCCTAGGTGTGTTAGCTAGAGGGAGCTGTGCTGTCTCAGTAACCTGGCTTCGCCATCAAAGGAGGAGGGAGCGTGTGGCGACGAGCTGAAGACTGGGCCGGTTGACCCCTTCAGCGCGAGAAATTTTCTTTTCCAGACCAAGCACCCTGAGTGCAACGAGGGAGAAAGCGAGGAACCGACTGGGAAGGACAGCAACGAGAGCGTGTACGGACGGAGCGGGTCGAGTGTGGTCGTGCTAAGACTGGCCAGAGCGGCACCAGAGCGGCACGCCGGAGCAGCAAGCAGCACAGCAGCGCGCCGGAGCAGCAGCACAGCAGTGCGCCGGAGCACGGACGACATCGACCTGTGGCGTACGGACGAACATTTTTTTGTTGACAAATATTTCGTTTTTTTCCCCTGAATTTTGTTGTTGGGTCTGTGTGGATGACGTCACTGGTTTTGTAGAGAGACGCGGCAGAGATGGCGCGGATACCCCGGGTGCCTTAACTGTGTGCCTGATCGTGGAAGACCCCTTCAATGTGGAACGATTCCTAATCAGTGTCGATGTTTATAATGCTGTGCCTAACACAGACGTTCAGGATAGATTCGGGTAATTGTCAATTGACGTGATGGCTTTGGTTGGCTGTTCTTTTTCACTGTGTGCCCGCGGACTGTCATTCTGGCAGCACTTCAGACAGCAGCTGCGTGCTCCATCTTGTTCCCACGCCTACCGTGTGTTTTTGTACAGACAACACTTCAGACAGTTGTTACACTGTAGTCGGCAAATTCATTGGTAAAGAGTGGGAGGGGGGNGGGGGTGTTCTAAGGCTTGCATTGGGTGGGTGGTTGGTTAACCCTTGTCCAGTACAGTACGCGACATAATATATGATAATCTCTTCTTTTTGACCAGAATGTAATTCATTTTTATACAAGACTGGGTGTGTTCCACACTACTTTCAGTACAAAGAGGTCGCATTCTTATTTCCGCCCCGAAAAAATCTCAGTCTCAAATGATGATTTATTTATTTTTCCCTTCCCATTTATTATCTTCGCACTTCCGTCTCTCCCTCCCTAGTCGTAACTCAGATCCGGGGTCACAAAGTGGGCTCCTCTCCCTCCTCCCCCACTACGGTTCTTGCCTTCATTTTTATCGCGCAGAGACTATAGGGATTAGCAACTGAAACGAGTTTAATGTGAAGACAACAACAACAACAACCCTCGAATGAAGTGAAAATCTCACCACGGTGGGATTCGAACTTGGGTACCAATGCTAGTAGCCTTTGAAGCTGACCACTAGTCTACCGCTGTGAGATATATACATCCCAATGGGGTCAGGTTGCCTGGTGGGCCTATGGCGGCTCCTGCGGAGCAAAGATGTCGGGAGACAGCACTTTCACCCCTTGACAGACAGCGTCAAGGCAAATGCCTTGACGAACAGCCTTGACAGCAAAAAACAGGGGACACTACAAAAAAATCCCCGCTTTTTCAAAAACACCTGCCAATAAAGTATAAATTAATATTTTTTCCTGTGTTTTGTTTTTTTCGGCATTATGCTACATTTCCGAGTCCGAACTACAAAAAAATATTGGAATTGAACTGCAGAATACCGATGATTTGAAATTAGCTTAATCAAACAAGTAAATTAGGCCGACCCTTGTGGGATCGGAATCCAGAAATGATTTTTCAACAAAATCGCAAGCTTTTTCTCCCGGGGACGCTAACAAACGTCCCCTACTATCTCAACGAGCCATTGGTCAATTTTCGAGAGGAATCTAGTGATATTGGCCGATTTAGCAGTCTCGAATTTCCAATGGTTGGCCAACTCAGGCCAATAGGCCCTGTTTCGATTTTGTTATCGAAACAGGGTGAAAAAATCGAAACAGGGTCAGTTGGCCATCCGTTGGAATTTCGAGCCTGCAAAATCGGCCAATACCACTAGATTCATCTCGAAAATTGGCCAATGGCTCGTTGAGATAGTAGGGGACGTTTTGTAGCGTCCCCGGGAGAAAAAGCCTGCGAAGGTGTTGAAAACTCCTGTTTCGGATTCCGATCCCATAAGAGTCGGCCTTAGTCTCGCAAAAATATATAAAAAATAGGGGTTTCCACACATATTAGGAGGCTTTTGCTTCCAGGGGGGTTGGGGACATATGTCTAGACATCTGGATTTGCCTTGACAGACAGCCTTGGCAGACAGACAGCTTGACATTGACATGTCTCCCGACATCTTTGCTGTGGAGGAATTGTTTTATCTGTGCACCTTAGGGATGCGAGCAGCGTGTCAAGCGGGATCAGGAAAGTTCCGCACCACTACCTATAGAATATTCCTAACTTTTCCCCAGTCAGACCTCTTCTCAACTTGGCTAATACGTACTGACTACTGATCAGACCACCTAGGCGACCTGGCACCTGTCGAGACTTCAGAAGTACCGATGGCTGAAAATCTGAATCGATTTTGCAGGGCTTGCCTGCGATTACGATGTCCCGTCATATGTGTCCATGTTGTGTTCGCCCGTTGCCACCATATTTGCACCACACGGCCACACCGTACGCACACGGCCACACCGTACGCACACGGCCACACCGTACGCACGCAGCCAACGACTGACGAGATTTTATTGGCCCCCCCAACACCGCCACATAAACCCAACCCGGGTAGACCAAGGCTCGTCCAAGGCGCTGCCACTCCTGACGACCAGTGGGGTACAGCCGACGTCGTGCCTCCTAGCAGCCTGTTCGACAAGACATCAAATCCTGCAGGCTTGGCTTAGATCAGGTGAGCTGACGATTGTGCGTTTCTTCCCGGTATGTTTTTTGGTTCTTTTTGTCTGTACATTTTACAACTGCGGCAGTAGTAGTCATAACTCAGATCCGCGGTCATAGAGCAGGCCCTCCGACCCCCCCCCCCACTAAATAAGTAAGATGAGTTAGAGCCTTCATTTTCATCGCGATAAGACTCCCTTGTATTCCCTTGTCCACTCTCCTCGTGGAAGTATGTCTACCGAGGATACACGCTCTCGGCAGTTCATTAATAACTTGTTTTTAGAGTGGACTGTTCTATTATATACCTGGTATATATTATATACCAGGCTGAATAGTTTGATACTGCGATATATTATTACTCTATTCTATAGGTAGTCTATGACATGTCGATTGACTTCTGATATTGCTCCGGTATTGGATTATTGTTAGGTCGGCGTGCTCGGGACCACCAAGATGTAGGTTTCTTCCTCAGCAGATATATCGACAGACCCCAGGTATCTCACGCAGCTATACTTCATCGGGGAAACAAACCACTGACCGCGCCTGGTGACATTGACATCTCGAAAGTTTGCGCACGTGCAACTAGTGGCGCGAGTTACTATACGTACTCTGTTTTGTATACCACTAATAGGAAAATTGAGTACATCAAGTATACCTGGTCTCTTTCAGCCAAAACCAGGTGTATACTGAAACGAGGTAAAACGAAGCACGCCACGAGCGGTATTTTCAAGGCCTTGGTAGCTATTTATGAGAATGTATCAGACATATTTCGAATTTGCACCTAAATAGCAGAATGGGGGCGAAGGCGCGTCCTCCAAAAACTTGATGGTCATAGTATGGCATGTTCTGTACCCATACCTGAATCCTTTCATTGCCTTCGTGATCACTCTCACTCTCACTACGAAAAATTATGTATTGCTTTCCCAGGTATATACTACACTGTAGTAAACGCATCGATAGCATACGAACAAAACATCGAGTCCGTACCGTGGCAGCAAACAGCAGTACATATTATATATATTAGCGGGAAGAGGGAAGAGACCTCGTACGGGTAGCCTTATTCTACCAATTCAATTTTGGGGAGAGACCTATTATTAGCACGATACGAAATATACACCAGTCAGATACCTCGTGCGCCACAACAAAATCGTACTTACTACGGCGCCCCCCCCCCCGTTGCCAGCTTTAAAAGCCTCGACCATCCTCGAGCAACCATGTGCACAGCAAGGCGGCACGAAGTTTCTTTGCTGCTCGTACATATATATATCCGGAGTACGAGTATTACATCAGAAACCGACGCGACCTCGACGCGGTGTGGCATTAACTTGCAGTACGTGCCCATTGTGTTGTAGACGTGCGTATCATGTGTACTGCATATATATCATGGTGGCGGGCCGTATGTGCTTAGGCCGGTCGCCCCGGTGGTCTAACTGGTAGCCACGAAGCCTGTAGGCCCGGATGTCGAGGGTTCGATTCTCCCCATGGAGGTTTTTATTCTCAAATGACACCGTCTGTCGAGAGCGCATATTATAGCGTGGGTAAGCAAAATTCGACGAGAGTTGATGAGGGAAGCAAGTGCTGAAATCTTCTCGCGGTGAAAATGCTTAGTGTGGTGATGTCTTGGTGTCGGGCGTATATTAGACAGTGTACGGATGGCCTCTGATAGGCTCAAAATTAGCGTATATTGGGGGTCCGGATTTAGGAAATATTGTGTTAAGAAACGGAGGCTGGGATGGTGAGAAAAAATAAGAAACTGCCTGTAGGAAAGACAGCTCAAACCGGGCAACGAAGTAAGAAAAATGCTACATAAGAAACGGCAGTGATTGTTGTTCTATCTAATTTAAGAAACGAGGTCGCTCCGGAGCGTGGTACGGAAGAAGAAACGCCAAACGTTAAAACCTTCCAGCCGTGCTACGAGTACCGTACAGAAAAGTGAACCAAGTAATATTAATAGAGTCTCATCACAACTGACATTCTTTTTTTTTCTTCATTTGTTTTTTTTCCCCAACAGTTTTTTGTTTGACAGTTTCATCACAAGTCACAAATGAAATGTCCCCTGGTGGAAAAACAAAAAATAGCCCTAGATCAGTCGGTGGGTTGCTTGTGAGATTGGGACTGAGTTGGTTCGGAGGGTTGATAACACGTACCAGGTAGAGCACACCAGAGGTCTAGGTGTGGGTATGACTACCGCGTCATGCTCCATGCTGATGGAAGCACGAACAATTTCAAGTTTCTTTTGGAGTCGTACAGCACGGATGAGGGCTTCCGCTGTTGGGGCGTGGGTGGAGGTAGGGCAACAGGAGGGGGTGAGCAGGTCGGGGCGGGCGCTGACTCCGAATGTCCGCAACGCGGAGCTTGCAGCTTAGGTGGGGGCGAGCTGATCCGCCTAGTGTTGGTATATACTTGGTATACGTAGAGTGTATGACAGGCTTCATTGAGGGTCAGCTTTGTTGATTGGGGAGGTCAAGAGAGTACCCTCATATCCAAGGTATTACAGTGTGGTAGTACCGCACTCGTCAGTTGCGGCTGACTTGTACAATGTCAACATGATACGTGGTTCTCGCGGCATGAATGAATAAGAAATATAAAACACTGGAAAAACTACAATTTAAGTCGAGCAAAATAAGAAGCATGCTATAAGAAATGCCGTCAATTTTGCTGGTGTGGGCACACGAAATAAGACTTTGAGCCTGGAAGCCAAACTGACGTTTCTTAACACCGGGCCCTCACTGTATGTCAGTCGAAAACTACTGTAGTATTACTAACTAGGGAATAAGCGGCCCTCCCGCCCCCACGGCGGTAGGGCCAGATTGAAGCAAGTAGTAATGGAGATGATAGAGGGTCGAAATGAATATAATAGGAATAAATAGGAAACGAATTGACGGCGAAGGTTAATAGGAGTACAAATAATGGTGAAGAAAATAGAAACGATGGGGACATAAACACAACCAAAGATACAAGAGCTGCCAAACAGTTAGACTTTGCGCATAGGTTTCCTTTGTTTCCATGGTTTTCTGCTTTCAGGAATGTTATGAGTGGTCAACGCTGAAGGTCATGCTGCTGCACATTGTCGGATGGCAAAGATGATGATAATAATGATAAGATATAATACGCTGAAGAAGACAGGAGAAGGCAAGAAACAATAACGAACATATAAACACAAGACTGTCAACCTCATAACTCCGGAATTAAAGAAGAGTAAACAACGTCGACAGCTCTAGCACAAAGCGTGTAGGGGCCAACCTATCCTAGGTTGTCAATATTACAATGTCGGCGGATTTCCGAAGTCTAGATATAGGCCAACATACGAGTATAAGCATCCGTGCATGAACACATCCCTGCGTAAATATAAACGATCTTGCTCAACGACTGTGGCCTTGGCTAGGTTGAACAGTCACCGTCGCCAGTGTACGAGAGAGTGCTGTGTGCTGTCTTACGTACTCATATATCACTCGTATACCTGCACATACATACTCGCACGAAGTGCTTCTTGGAGCCGGGTCGTGGATACCAAACAACAACACATATACTACTGTACGTCAACTCAACACTACTATGATACACCATCATCAGCACTTATACGAGTACCATCACCAGTGTGGTACGAGAGGAGAGTGTCTTATGAACTCGTATACTCGTCCCTAGTATGATATATACCTGCACATATATACATCTTGTCGGAAGCGCCCGGTAACATCTTGTCGGAGATCACCGTAAGGATCTCCCATGCAAGTATCACCAATTCACCCTGTCATAAGATCTCCGTATCTTATCGTGCAAACCAGATCTCGTGTGATCAACAACCTGGCGTCTCTTCGACGCGTACACAGACAAGAAGGAAAGTGCCACAGGCTCAAGCTGTGAACCTGGAGCCCGTATTCATACTTGTATTCATACGAGTACGCATGTACGACGGGGATGCGTAGTTGATACCAGGTTCGTTCATACCAGGTACCAGACAGCACATACATACATACTCGTACATACAGTACTCGTACGACGACGGGGATACTTGGTTTTTTGTACCAGGTACGTATCATATACAAGAAAAAAATCGCATTTTTTCAAGTTTGACATTTTGACATATCGATCGACAAATCCAACGACTGCGTCATAAACTCTGAACGCATCCCGCTGGTGAGGACCTCCGATCCACCCTACGAGCGTAGTGCCACAGTTCTCACGCCTCGGTCGATGATATGCGGAGGGCGCAGAGCAGGCGTCTGACGAAAACAGAGTTGGCAGCTGAGTTCAAAACAGAACACGAAAACTCTATCCGATCGCAAGAACGAGTGTTTTAAGGTTTTTCGACGAAGACCGTCGGACGCCGCAAGCAACCGCTCGCCCCCTAGACTACGAATCGTAATGATACCTTCGAGGCCGCTATGTACACTTGCTGGCCTTGCCTGGTACGAAGGTCGTTAGTCGTGGACTGAGTCTATGTCGAGATCGAAGGTCAATCGTCGCATGCAGAATATATGTTCTATTTGTGGTTGATTTGGGAATTGGGCATCAAAGCGAACTGCTGTACGAAGATTTTTTTTTTCATCAGCGCTACTCTAAATTGCTATGATAAAGTGGGCATCAAAGATCACTTGATTAAAGTATTGTTTTTTGGGCATCAGACGAACTATATATAATAGATAGATATACGAAGTTTACAAAATTCAGGTGTACTTTGCCATTTCATGCCAAACTCAAAAATCAGGTACGATGTGAGGCTGGCCAATGACAGGTGTCCTAGCGTGTGGTGTGTACTTGGTTTTAGTGGTCACCTGTTTTTGGCACCAAAGTGACCAGGTATACCTGATTTGGGCTAAAACCACTGCTTATACATTACTACTGCCACATCTATAATATGTGCTTGTCAACTAAAGCCGACCCACCGACCCGAATTCTAACCCACACTCTATCACGAATGCTGAACCCTATGTCATTCATCAGTGCTTGGATACTACTGTGCTTGATAACACTCTAGGTTCTCGCGGCCTACATTGATGCTGTGCCTGGAAAGCTGTGCCTGGAAAGACTCTAGGTCGGGAATAGTAATAATAGTATAAAAACATAGTGACGCATACGTATAAATTTTCCGTTCACACCTCGCCTGGCTACCTGCTCGTATATACGTATCCGGCACGTATTTTCGGTAAACTCGCGAACAGTCTTCGATGCACACATTTACATCTTGCGACCAATGCCTGTCTTGGTCGTGCAACGGTACGAGTGCGCTGAACTACGAGTTTATGCCGCCAGTGTCGTGTCAGACTGACCATGCAGTGAGCAGGCAAGAAGCAAAGGAGAACAGTAGCAGGTACGTATGTATACATGGGTTTGTCGGCTGACACCGCCTGATCAACAAATCAAGTGCAAGACCTCGACGGCAATGATCAGTGTTGGGCACCGGAGTCCTCTTGGGGTCCGGTCGGTTATCTCATAACCGACCGGAGATGGTCTCCGGTTTACCGGTTATTTGTACTAAATAACCGAGATCGAAACCGCGAAGTTTCCGGTCGGTTATTCGGTCGGTTATTTCACATAAATGGCTATTCTGCGCCACGTTCGCACCTCCAAGGGGGAAAGAAAAGTTTTTTTTCCGATGCTCGTCTGTCGGCACATCAGCAAATCAAAGTATCCGTGATGCACGCATTACAAAGAAACGCACGACACACACCACGTGGAAGTTGACGACAAAGCGGAACTTGTTGTTGAGTCGTCCGGCATGAGTCATTGGCGTACAGCTAACAGGCGAGCAGGCGGAGCATGACTATAAAAAAACGGATGTAGCGACGCTCAGGACGGCGAGCGGAGCCTACTTCTTGGGCACAAAACAAAATGGGCGAGGGCTTCCAAAACCACTTGACACTCAACACGCAGAAAAAAGCAAAACTGCTCTCGGGTTCAGTTCTTCTCCGAGGTAGAAAAAAAATCATCGCTGATCTCAACGCAGTACATCAGGGAAAACAATGCGTAATGCCTAGGAGAACGGACTTACTGCTCGTGTTTGTTCATTGACTCGTATATTATTGATCGTATTATTGATGACTGATGATCCGTTAGCTTTGATGACCCACCAGATCGCTGATGTGCTGCTGTGATGCTGCGATGGTTACATGGCTATGTGAAGAGATGACCGAGTAGAGACGATGATAGAAGGGAATGGAAGACGGAGGTTCGTTGCTTGAGCTTGAAAGCAAGCTTCTTCTTCGATATGGAAAGACCTCTTGTTATTATTAACCTCTGTAGACTGTAGACTAGGTGAGAGGCAAAAGCCTGGATGACCAAGGGAAGAGTGAGAAGACGAGGGGGCTGAAAGAGAAGTGGGAGAGGAGGCGAGAGGTGCGAGAGCCTCTTCCAGGCTCTCGGGCTCTCTTCTCCAATGGCCCGGTAGTCGGGCTGTTATAAATCTCCGCTAATATAAGAAGTCCGTTACTCGGTTAGGTCTACTTCTTAAATCTACGGTCTATCCGCTTATTATGGGAATGTCCTCCTATAAGAACATTCCTATCTGCTTTATGAGAACTTCTCTAGTTCCTATCGGGAGTTCCGACATTATGGAATCTTCTGATGGTTCAGAACGTTCCTCTAGGCCTGTCTGGTCTACCAAAGAGAACACGCGAACAATCTTTGCGGTGTCCCATCTATAGCTGTAGAGCACCACATTACAGCTACCGGTCTGCGTTGTCTTGTGTGCTGACGTATAGGGGTTTCCATGCAGATACAGAGACCGTAATTTTGGGTAGGGATAGGGAGGACACAATTAACCAATAACCGGTTTCGAAATGTCCGGTTTTCGGTTACGATAACCGGGACTCGCGGTTTTCCGGTTAAAATAAACCGTAGTTCGGTCCCGGTGCCAACCACTGCGCAATGAGTATATATATAAGCAGCTGCTCGTGGCAATGGTATATATATAAGCAGCTGCTTCGTAAAACAATGGCTGGTGACCGATAACGCCAAACGAGAAGAGCATGTGGACGCTTGGCATTGAGACGATAGTTTCTCGGCGCGGTTGAAAAACACAAAAACCGAACAGAAACGTGGCTGTTAATAGGCAAAACTCATGGCCTTCGAGAAGACAATTCGCCAAGAAACGCAACATACTCTTCCAATGGACATTTTACTGCTGTACCCAAGCCGCCAAAAATCCCCTCGGCGACATATCGCCATAAAACTTCGCACACCAGTATATACCTCAGCTATAAAATCCCTTGGAAGAACGACATGCCTCTGAGAGCAGCACACGACACGTTCAAAAATGCCCGTGACGAAAGATAAGTAAAGTAATAATAATAATAATAATAATCATAATAATAATAATCATAATAATAATAATCATAATAATAATCATAATAATACTAATAACAGCAATAATAATACTACTACTACTACTAATAACAATAATAATAATAATAATCATAATAATAATAATCATAATAATACTAATAACAGTAATAATACTACTACTACTACTACTACTAATAACAATAATAATAATAATAATAATAATCATAATGATAATGATAATAATAATGATAATGATAATGATAATGATAATGATAATGATAATGATAAATAATAATAATGATAATAATAATGATAATAATAATAATAACAATAATAGTCCGCGGTCCCCCACGACCAACACTAACTATTTCGTACTAAAATATTCCTGATATTAGGTACTGCTGATGAAATAAAGAATACACAGCGGCGCAATAATACCGTATACTGGTAGCGCACCCTTGGCCCGCTACCTGACGCAGTATATGTGATATACATATAATAGGTAGTCGGAGGGCCAAAGACGTGGTAAGAACAACCAACAAACCAAGTACCAACTATTACTATTACTAGCCATTTTATGTACGTACGTGGTAATACCGGCAACAATGTTGATCGCATTATAGTGCAAATGGCAAGTAGCATATTTATTGATATTTCGTTTGTCATCTGACAACGTATAGCGCTTGCTCCAATCATGCAATTCGCATCTACACCAGAGTGCAGTATCCAATTACTTCAGACATATAATACGTAGGCATTACCAAGCAGACCTGAATGTTTGACCAAACATTATGCCAAATGGGGTGGGCCCACGGCAGGGTCAGGTTGCCAAGGGGGATCAGAAACGTTCTGCACTACCTACAGAATATTCCTAACTATTTCCAGTCGGACCTCCTCTAAACTTGGCCAATACGTACTGACTACTGATCAGATCACCTGGGCGACCTGGTACCTGTCGACACGTTTAAAATGCCGATAGTTAGAAATTCGAATGGATCTTACAGGGCAGAAACGTTCTGCACGACTACCTACATAATATTCCTAACTATTTCCAGTCGGACCTCCTCTAACCTTGGCCAATACGTACTGACTACTGATCAGACCACCTGGACGACCTGGTACCTGTCGACACGTTTGAAATACCGATGGTTGGAAATTCGAATGGATCTTACAGGGCTTGTCTGCGGTCACGACGTCCCGTCATCAGTTTCCACGAGGGGGCCCGTAAAATATTTTTTCGACACCTCACGTCGAATCGTTCAACTTCGACCCTCCCGACCAAAGAGGTCGGGAGACAGCACTTTCACCCCTTGACAGACAGCGTCAAGGAAAATGCCTTGACAGACAGCCTTGACAGCAATAAACAGGGGACGCTACCGAAAAATCCCCGCTTTGTGAAAAACGCCCGACAATAATGTGTAAATTGATATTTTTCCCTCTCTTTTGTTGTTTTCGGCATTTTGCTACATTTCCGAGTCCGATCTACAGAAAAATGTTGATATTGAAGTGGAAGATTGAACGAAGGAAATCTGGAGTTTGTGGAGAGGTACTGGATCGTTGACGTGATTGATAGGGGATGGGGCATAGGGTCATCATGTTGGAAGGTTGCAGTGAGTGGTTGCACTGGAAGTGCAGAGGAGGCTGGGAAGGATTGAGATAGAAAGGAAGAGTACCAACCAGTACTGGGCTCTACTCGTGGGTGTGGGCGAGCAGGGGTCTGGCACTGGGTGGGAGTTCGGCGAGTTAAAACAAGTTATGCAGAAACAGGAATCGTCTGGTGTTCCACAGTGGGGGGAAGTGTGCGAAGTGGTGTGGATGATACTAGTTAGTCGTTTCGGAGTTGTTTTGGCCGTGCGTCTTGATGTTTGCATACAACAACGGAACAAAACACGACGATCGTGGTTAGACGAGGGGGCACGTTTTTAGTTGTCGGTGGCATGGTACAGTTGTCAGCGCCTGCATAGTGGCGGTGCACTGATTGGACGGAACTTTTGATCAAGGGGTATACATGAAATACAAGAGGTACGGGGAACTGGTTTCACGCAAAATAACAGTTATTGGTGCGAGTTATTTCAATTGGGATTGCATGTCGACGTCCGGTTCACAATTGAGGGGCGAAGTTGTCTTTTTAGACTACTACATTACCGATATATATTACGAGGACGGAGATACCTGGTGAGTGTGGATTAAAATTAGACCACAATTAATTCTACTGCGGGATTTATTGGAAAGCCAAGGGTTAGTACCGGGAGAGTAGCCCTTACACCAGGGCAGAATTGGGGAGAGAACAGGCTTGTAGAAGGAGGCGTGTCAAAGATGGAAATCCTATGTCAGGGGAGGTGGCACAGATATGTTTTCATTTTTTTTTTTTTTATTGGCATGCTGTGTAAATACGACAAGAAGAGAGGAAGAGAGCAGGAGGGAAATCTTCCAAGGGTTTTTACTTACAAAATTAATGCAGCGGCCAGAAGAATTTAGCCAGGACAGGGGATTGAGTGGGGAGGGTGTAGAGCAAGAAGAAATTATTAATGTGGGGATTTGGTGGTGGTACTGGGTGGTAGGGCATGTATAACGGTTTGGGGAGTTCACAAATAGGGAGAGATTGTTTTAAGGTGGGGTTAAAGTACGTACGGTAGGGTTTACAGGAGAAAGTGGCAGTCTATATCGGGTGTGTTTTATATGTGCTATAGATTAAGTGTGGATATGATCCAGCACTTGTTAATAATAATTCCAGATTCATGAACAAAACAAACTGCAGAATACCGATGATTTAAAAATAGCTTTATCAAACTAGCGAAATAGCCTCACACAAAAATGGGTTTCCACAGATGTAAGGAGGATTTTTCTTCCAGGGGATTGGGGACACATGTCTAGACAGCTGGATTTGCCTTGACAGACAGCCTTGACAGACAGACAGCTTGACATTGACATATCTCGCGACATCTTTGCTCCCGACACGGGGGGGGGGGGTACCTGACACCGTCCCCTCCCTCTACGCCTTATCATTAACTATATAAAACTGAAAACAGGGGACGGTAGAGAGCCCTCCCCCCCTCCCCCTGCTTGATACAAGGCCTTCCATAGTACTACAATACTACTGGGCGGCACTGCGACCTATATAGGCCGCAGCTGTGTAGTGTGACAGCGACTGTAGCAGTAGTGAGCGGTACAAAGGAGCTAAGAGCTCGCTCTAAGGTGGACCAGAAGGTCCTGAAGAGCCGTGGGATCGGCAGGCTTGGCTGGATAAGTACTGGGGGATATCGCGTGGGTTTGTCACTGCTGTGGGAACGACTTTGGCGATGGCAATGCACTCAATGATGGACTTGCCAGACAGCATGAGCTATCGGAAGAGCATCAAACCTGAGTGCCACCTTTCCGAGCAACAGCATGAGCACCATAATCTACAGTACTGCAGTAGCAGCAGCGTTTGTAACCCATACGTTTCAGCGTACTGACCTGCACGGACTGTTGTTTGTTGTACATAGCCGTGGTACCCTTAGTATACCAGTCAGTCCATTACAAGAACGGTGGGAATGAGGAGCGTGACAGACGCCTTCAAGTGGTCAAACTCCTAACTGCATTAAGCTACTGCGTTGGCGGCTCTTCTCTTTTTGCTGTGTTCCTGCAATTAATTGTCATTGATGGGATCGTTTTTTATTCTAAGCGATTTGGGTCAGCACATAAACCTTTTTTTACTGACCGGCAGGTAATTGATGGGTGTGCGTGGTGGGTGAGAGATTTACTGGGTTGGTCGGTTGGTCCCTCGGCTGGTAGTCCCACAATCACCAACACCACCCACCAACATTTACTGTTAATTAAGCGATGCGTGTCAGCGCAAAAACCTTGTACGAGTACAGAGAAAAATGTACCAGTAAACAAATACATCTGAATCATTTCATAATTCGTTTTTGTTGTATGATCTTTTTGCTCGTATTTTGTAAAATCTGTATCAGGTATCAGGTCGGTTGGTCCCTGGGCTGGTAGTCCTACAATCACCAACACCACCCACCAACATTTATTGTTAAGCGATGCGTGTCAGCGCAAAAACCTTGTACAGAGAAAAATGCAAACTAAGAAATCTGAATCATTTCAGAATCGTTTTTATTTGTATTGTCTTTTTGCTCGTATTTCGTAAAATCTGTATCATTTCAGAAATCGTGTTTTATTGTCTTTTTGTTTTCTGCATCTCTCAGCAGCAGCAGCAGATAAGAAATGGGATGGAAAAAAAAAACAAAATGCTGCTGCTGCTGAACGAGTGCGTACCAGGAACCACCACCAAACCACGGGACGAAGCCACCACCAACCACCACCAGCCACTACGAGCAACAACAACTTCTGGTGCTCCTGCGGCTCGTGGGGCAGGGGTGGTGGCGGTGGTGGTGATGGTCGTCGTTGTGGTGTTTGCTGGTGATGGTGGTGTGTGTGCTGTGTGCGATGATGGTCTTCCTCTTCTCGTCCGATCATCACCGTTGTTGCTCTACTGCCGAGAAATGTGGTCTTCAGTTTCAACCCTTGACAGCCTTGACATGCCGTGACTGTCACCAAACAACTAGTTTTTAGTGTGGAACACGCCACCCTACACCCTTGACAGCGCATGTTTTGCCTTGCTTGACATGTCTCCTCATCGTTGCTATATACTACTGCTAGTTTGCTCTACTGCCGAGAAATCCCAGTGACACAATTTGGTACTGGCAACAGTTTAGGGCAGTCACTACCGCCTAGCTCTCCGATCTCGGCACGGCTTTCGACACGAATAGCACAGGACGGTCGGCACAAATAGCGGGCCTCTATCAGTCCCGAGCGTGTCTGAATCGGTTCAGTGTACGCGTCGCGCGCCAAAAAAAAGCAAAGCGAACGAAGTGCAGACAGACAAACCTCAATATTAAGCAATCCGGTAAATAAAGCCACGCTGTGACAGCTTTCAGAACTGTTTTTTGTCCGTTTGTGTCCGTTCGCGACCAGGGGGGTACACCCCCACGGGCACATACCCAACCCATTAGGAAGAGCATCTATTGATGCTTCGAAGGGCTAGCGCCCTTCTCAGCATCAAATATCTCCTCATTATTATCAATAGTGGTGAAAGCCTTGACACCCTACGAGTGTACGACATCCTATATACGAGCACCTTAACTGTCATTTGGCATCATACTCGTACGTACGTATGGTCCATCCAGCACAATATTTTCAACGACGTTGATAGTCATAACTCATGAAAAAATGCGTTTTTTTTAATGATACAACCACATCATTCGTGACCGCAAAGACAAGAGGAATCTATGCTGAGAACTAGAAAGAAAGTAAATTTCCACACTAAATTCAAGTAGTTATGCAACATTGCATCGAAAAACATCGAAAAATATTTCTCCAAGATTTGAAAAAATCGACCAAAATCAGTCATTTTGGGCAAAATGACGGATATCTCACGCAATTTCGTCTTGTTGGAAAGAAAGAAAAAATGCCCCAGGTGTGGACAGGAGCAATCGTTCGCCGTATTCTATTTGTATATCGCACGATTTTTTAAACAGTAGTAACCAGGGGCAAACGACCTTCAAGATTCGTATTTTTCCTCGTATCTCCGTCAAAAGTTTTTTTTTTTAATGCGAAAAAAACGCCCCCGGCTTACACCCATCATAGCTCCCCAAATCAGTGCTCAAAATTTGAAATTTGGGTGTGAAGAGTATTACCTGCAGAGAAACCAGGGGCTTGTTTTAAACGTTTTTCGCACAAAAGAGGCGAAATAATATGTATTTTTTTAAACAAAGATCGTGAGAAGCTGCGAGCTGGTTTGAGCTTTATGACGGTGTCTCCAGATTTTCGAACAACCCAACATAGCCCGAGCAAAATGTACCTACTCGTAGGTGCGGGGGATATTTTGGATGTATTGTCCCGGATGGACTATACGTACGTACGTACCTGTTGTACCTGATGTATCTGTGTTACCTTGCCTTACCACCGAGCTGCAGCAGCACTGTTCTATACGAGGCTGCATAGTTCGATACTGGGATATCTTGCTCTATTCTAGGTATTCTATCAAATGTCGTATGCCTTTTGTTAGGGCCCGTATTATACGAAAGAAACTTTCACATCGAATCGATTTGACGTCGATTGTTTTTTCATGAGTCGACTGGAATTTGCATCTGATAGGTCAAAACATGAATCACCGGGACAATTTTTTTTACTTTGGGGCATTAAAAAGTCGATTCGATCGGATATAAAAAAAGTCCCAAAAATCTTTATTATTTGCAAATCGAATCGAATCGATTGGAGCTTAGGGCCCGTATTAACGAAAGAAAGTTGCAAATCGAATCGATTTCAAATCCTTTTTTTTTTATGAATCGACGCGGACTTTCATTTGATTGGTCAACAAAATCGATTCTAAATCGATTCGTTTTTTCAAGTCACCGTGCTTGAATCGATTCGATTCATACAACAAAATCGATTCGAAATCGATTCGATTTGAAACTTACTTGCCTCTGTGTAATTCACACCCTTTATTTATTGCTCCGGCATTTCCGTTTTTTCAAGTCGCCGTGCTTGGACCGACTAAGATGTGGGTTTCTTCCTGTTAATAAGCAGATATATCGATAGACCACAGGCATAACTCGCAGCGACATTTCCTCGGAGAACCCAACCGCTGGACGTGCCTGGTGCTACTGGCATCTGGAAAGGTATTACATGTTCCACTGGCGGCTCGAATTTCTATATGCACCTACTACTGTTTGGTATACTACTAATAGGGAAAATGCCAAACTCAGTTATACCTGGTTCCTTTTCAGGCAAAATCAGGTAAATACCGAAACCAAGTAAAACACGAGCGCCACGAGTGGTGTGTTTCATGGCCGTATAGCTCTATATATATGATAAATCATACCTGGTAAAACACATCAAGAATTTGCGCCTAAAGAAAGGAATGGTGGCGAAGGTGCATCCTCCAAACTTCTGGTAATTTTTGTATGGCATTTTCTGTACTCATACTTTGTTTGTTTATTTTTTTATCACATTTTTTATTATTCGCACACTTCTCTTCCTCTCCCTCCATAGTCGTAACTCAGATCCGCAGTCACAAAGCAGGCTCTTCTTCCTCCTCCCCGCTACGGTTCGTGCCTTGGTTTTTATCGCGTAGAGGGTTCAGCATTCCCAACGCTCGGCGGTTCATCGAATTTTGCCAACTCACGCTCTCGCTCTTTCCGCTGGTCAAGATATTTGTTGCGAGAACAAGTCCCTACAAGCATGGACTCGGGGGGGGTCAAACCCACGACCTTGACTCAAACAAGGACGAGATGCACCTGTCATTCCACTGGGGACGCCGGCTTTTGCTTTAACTGATTTCGTGATCACACAAAAAAAATACTCTTACTACGAGTAATTTTGTATTGTTGTCCCATGTATATACTATAGTAGGCACATCGATAGCATACGAACAAAAAACATAGATTCAATACGATATGAGACTGAACTGCTCGCTTTGCGTACCGTGTCAGCAATCAGCAGTGTATAGTATTAGCGGGAAGCAGGAAGTGAGCTCGTACGAGTAGCCTGCTACCAAAACAATTTTGGGAAGAGGCTTATTGATAGCACGATTTGAAGAATACACCACTCATATACCACGTGCGCCACAACAAAAGAGTACTGATGTCGCCCTCCCCCGTTGCTGGCTTTAAAGCCTCGACTATCCTCGAGCAACCACTTGAACAAGGCGGCACGAAGTTCCTGTGCTGTAAACATTACACATTACAAACTGAGCCAACCTCGACGCGGGGTGGCAAAAAAACAACTGCAATCGGTGGTCATTGTGGTGTATACGTGCGTATCATGTGTACTGCGTATATATCATGGTGGCGGGCCGTATGCACTTATTAATAGTGTGGTGATGTCTTCGTGTCGGGCGTATAGGAGACAATGTACGGATGGCCTCTGATTAGCTCAAAAGTCGGAAAGACTCTAATCTTAGGTCACGAATAGTAAGAGTACATACAGTAGTAGTATAAAAACATAGTGGCGCATAAACATCTTCCGTTGACACCTCGTCTGGCTACCTGCCTTCCCGTACATATCCGGTACGCCACCACTCGCGAACAGTCTTCGATCCTCACATAGTGTATCGTGCGTTCAATGCCTGTCTTGGCCGTGCAACGGTACTACTGTAGTGCGCTGAACTACGAGTACATGTCAGTGTTATGTCAGATTGATCATGCACCCAACATGCAAGAAGCAAAGCAGAACAGTGCCAGGCACGTATATACACAAGAGGGGTTCGGCTGCCGCCGTTCGATCAGCGAGTCAAATATAAGAAGAGCTTGACAGCGATGATATATACGTAGCTATAACAATGAATGGCTTGTAACTGCTAACACCAAACAAAAAGAACATGTTGACGCTTTGCATCAAGACGGTAGTTTCTCGGTTAAAAGACACCAATACAGCCAGTGGAACACCGGGTCTCGTGCTCCGCCGAGTCTTGACCGTCACGCCCTGAGCATTGCCCCATCCCAAGGACAGTAAATACAGACGACAATTTAATGTGTATTTGGACTCTACATTTATGTACCGCTGGTCCCTATATTTCTGTCCAGATTAGTAAATCACATGGCAATATGAGTACTGTTGTCCTTTCCTCGCGAGTCTCGCGATCCAAAGCGTTTCAGTCCCGCCCCGCTGTATGGGCGGAGAGAGTACGAGACACAATGAGCGGGACGTTGCGTCACACGTCGCACCGATCCCTGGCCGTTGCGTGCTGAGCATTGCCGACGGCCCCTCAGGAAATTGTAATGCGTGGGGCAAAGATGCGGCGAGGTAACGCTTGCCGTCAGCCAGCATCAAGCCAGCCTTGCTCTGAGCTGCCGACAATGGCGAGCCGTTCCTCGAGTTGTGTGCTTCTGGCTTTATTACAGTAGTTCAAAACAGAAAACAGATAGCCCATTGCTTGGTTGCAACGGTCCAGTGCGGAGGGATTAGACCACGACACACGACACGCATTCGGTATCACTCATACACAGCGGTCAGCAGCAGCGCAGCAGCCAGCAGCAGCCAGCAGCCCCACCAGCAGCATCAGCACCAGCACCCGCAATAACAACAGTAGCAGCTTCAGCAGCAGCAACAGCGAAAACCACCCCAGTCCACCCACGACGAACCAAAAACACAACAAAAACATCAGCAACGTAGACGGTCAATGCTTCTCGAGGTCAACTTGGTGAACAAATACGTACGTAACATGTTCGTATATGTTCTGCTCCAGTTTGCAGTATAATAACACATTTGAGCACGGAAAAAATGATTATAATGTCACACCGAACCGTCATTGACATGTGTGCATGTGGTACCATCAGGAAGGACGCCCGAGATCATCAGAGATGTCTGGCAATATTTGCCATCTATTTCCAGGAATGTTGTCCAGTCATGTTACGCTGCTTTCAACTATTTTTAATATTAATTTGTTCAAACGAACCCACTGCCTACACCAGTGATACGAGAACACAACAACGCAGACGCCGAGTCAGCACACACAGCGACGCAACCCTTTACATGACACTGCTGAGAGCCCCTAAGCCATATATTCACAAACACCCATGATGCCATATCCGACCCACTCACTGGTTGTGTTTGTTTGGCTCGGGGGCTCATGGTCAAGTGGGTCCTTCCGCATCCGAGGATGATAGGTCCCCCCCCACTAAGGTCCTTGCCTTTCTTTTTATCGCGCAGATGAATCAGCCTTCCCAACGCTCTTCTATTTTCATCGAATTTCGCTAACTCACGCTCTCGCGCTTTCCGCCAGTCAAGGTATTTGTTTTGCGAGAAAAAGTCCCTACGAGCTCGAGCATACACTCGAGGGTGCTCGAACCCACGATATTGACTCTTAACAGGGACGTTATTCACCCGCCATTCCACCGGGGACGCCGGCTACGCCAGGCAGATATGATAATACAAGCACAAATGACAAAACCAGATATACCTGATCTATCTGAATTAAGATCAGGTTTATACTGAAACCAAGTAAACACCGCAAGCCACGAGCCGTGTTTTTCTGGACTTGTTGGTTGTGATGATAAATGTTATATTTGAAGAAACAAACAAATTGCGCTTGGACACTAGAATGATATAGATGATGTGTGTCCTCCAACCTCTTGCTCACTTTTGTATGAGCTTTTCTCTCTCTATATATGCGTATTCATATATATCTATGCTTTCATTGCGTTCGTGATCACACCAAGTCTTACGACGAGTACTTATCTACTGTTGTTGAACATACCACGTATGTGTATATAGTAGCCACATTGATAGCATACCAACAAAACATCGAGTTAATTTGAGATTGAATTGCTCGATTTCCGTACCGTGTCAGGAAGCAGCAGGTCAGCAAGCGGCACAGAAAATAATAGCGGGAATCAGGAAGAGACCTCGTACGGAGTAAATAGTAGCCTCATACTCATACCGGTACTAGTTTGGGAAGATGCCTATAATAGCACGATGTAAATCCTACACCAGCCAGATACCTCTTGCACCACGCCAAGAGTACTTGTGGCGCCCTCCCCCGTTGCCAGCTTTACAGCGTTGACCACCCTCGAGGAACCGTTTGCACACGGCCGCACGAAGCTCCTTTGCTGTACATACTATACATCAGAAACTGAGCCGACCTCGACTCGGGGTGTGGCAAAAAAAACTACAGTTTTTATCCATTGTGCTGTATGCGCGCGTGTCGTTGAGTGGAGGGTCGTATGTATGTACGTACGTAGTGTGATGATGTGTTCGTGTCGGGTGTATAGGGGACAGTGCACGTATGGCCTCTGATAGGCTCAAAACTGTCCAACATTAGGTGAAGGCTATGCAAAGTAGACAAATCCAGGTGTACCCAAGATGTACCTGACCATTTCATGGCTAATTCGGGTGCGATGTGAGGCTGGCCAATGACAGGTGTCCTGGCGTGTGACTTGCACTCATTTCTAGTTGGTACCTGTTTGGCACCAAAGTGGCCAGATATACCTGATTTTGGCTAAAACCCATAGTAACAACACCACAAGGGCAAAATCTCCATGAAATTGTGCTATTAGACCAACTGTTATGGGAAACTTTTGATCCGTGATTATTGTAGTTTTCAGCGATCTCCGAAACCCAAATATCAGAACCATCTATTATGGCCCAGGAAATCATTTTCGGTCACAGTTCTGTGGAGGGGGCAAACACCTGAACAACCTCCAGTAACTCAGCCCAGTTGCTGGCGTTCTCTCGGGCCTCAAGGAACGAAACCACTTCAATCCGATTGGCTGCACCTCCATCCCACCTACGGCGACTCGTACCTACGGCGTACGGTGCTCGTGCTGGACTCTCCCTCGCATATACCGGTAACATAGAAGCGATAACAGCTACGAGATCGGCACCCACAACATCACGCCTATGGCGAGCTGTACCTACGGGTTACGCTTGTGTAATGTATTATTGCTCCCCCCTCGCATGGAAGCGACAGCAGCAGCAGTAGCAGCAGCTGTAGCAGCAGCAGCAGCAGTGGCTGCGATGGCGATTCGACGTCGCCGGCGAAACTCCACCTGTACTTGGATGCCGAAGCCACGCTCACGGCAGCGCGGCAGCTGTTGGCTTTTCGTCGTTTGACGCAAACAAGACAAAGCCAATACTCTACAGAACCAGGTTCAGAAATGAGAAGCCGTAACAGGGCCGTTCCTAACGAGGAAAAAAAACGAAAGCAAGAACGAAGAGCAGAACTAAAGAGCAAGTTCGTTTTATGGGTCATATCCAAGAAACTAGAAGTGGAGATCCAGATACCTCTGTTTTCACTTTTCGTTTTTCTTAACTCGCAGAGCTTGTTTTATGAAATAAAAAAGACGTCGGCTGTGAGTACGACCAATTGAATGGCTGAAACTCAACTTTGCAAGCTGCGTACTACGTCAAAACACTTGACGAAATGGGTGTGATTTTGACAAAGGATGGGTTACCCATGTAAAAGAGAAACGTACTGTAGGAAGAGCTCGGAGCGTTTGGAGTTGGGATGAAGCTTCCGATAAATGTGTTTAAGACCTGTTGGCAAGCGCGCGATGGGCGAGGTGGTGCATGTCGCTGCCACGAGGCTTGTCTCCTCTCGGTGCCAACCAATATGGATATAGGCTATGGCCGAGGAGTGCCCTCGCAGAAAACCGAGGGTTGAGGACGTTGCTGTGGCGGCACCATCTTAGCAGTCAAGAGTGCCCCTCAAAATTCAAACGTCCGCCATCAAACTGCCATGGCCGATACGTAACTTCTAGAGCACTCCGGAGGCAGCGGGTTGGACCACGAGAACCGCCTCCTGTGAAGGGTGCCACGCGTGCACGAGTTGGGTCAATCCACAGGCGTTGTTGAGCGCTATCGCCGGAAATCATCTGCTGCGACGGTTGAGTAATTCCGAAAAACAAATGCATCTCGTAACATTTCGACTCGGCTTCTTGTTTTTTGTTTCGTTTAGTTTGTCGTTTATTTTTTCTCGATAGGGACTCGACCTTCTGCTTTTGAACGAAAAGCGAAAGCCTGTTGGTGTTTTTGCGTCTTTTTCCTCATCAGGACTGGCCCTTTGTTCGTTTTTCGCAATAGTTTGGAAATCGTTGATTTTCTCAGAACAAAACAAAAACGGGGAACACGATCGTGCCAGGGACCAATCAGCGCCCGTTTTTTTTTCATGTGACTTTTTGTTCTTTATTTTCGTTTCTGTTTGGACATGCCCTCATGGAACTCGTTGGGAAACTAAACACAGAAACAATATTGTTCTCGTCTCAAAACGTGTTTCCCTCGGTACGCACTTCCGGCTTTCCCACCCGAGCTGCGTGATTTGAACAAACTCCGCCTTTTGAGCATGTCATCTTCACCGAAACCACCGATACATGGCATGTTGGTGTTGGCGTATGATGGCCGACGTGTGTTATTTATTTATATACGCGCTTCGTGTGTATTTTACATGCCATGTTTTTTTTTTTACCTGCAGTATAACACCAATCACCGTCGATGATCGTCCACGGGATGACGTCGTTGACCAAGAAGCTTGCAGCGGTACTGGTGGCAACCTCCATCAACACCGTGCACGGTGAGTCAAACGTTCCAGACCGTGCCTTGTTCACGAGAGGTTGGAGAAAACATTATAATCGGTATACACATGCTGGGTTGAAAAGTTCGCACTTCTCCTTCCGGCGAGCTAGAAGTTTCGTCCTGCGTCATGTTTCGCGACGGAAGCCGGAAGCGGAACCGCAGCGGTATGCTCTGAAAAATATTGTGGTTATAATACACCGATACGTTGCGCGGCGCGTGAGAGACCGAACCGTTGTTGAGGCCAACTCCAAAACACGCATTTTCTCTCAACCGACCGAAACAAGGCATGACGCACGGTACGGTAGAAATGCATCATTTGTTTATGGCGCCCCTTGCAATAGTAAGTAACCAATATTACTAGGGAGGTCTCCCGAAAACCGAGTTTGGAGGGAAATACAAGTGCCTCCCGGTGAACTATGCAACGAAGCTACCTCTATATATCGTTGCACGCATCACGCGCTCAATGGGTTGCCTTGTCTCTCCCCACTCGTTCGCATCTGCATCTGTCTGCGTGGCGTCGGTTCAGGTCAAAACTCATGCTTTACTGATGGGCGATGCGTCTCTGGGGAGTTTCGTCCGTGAGTAAGGTCGATGCGTACTTCCACGTCCGATATTGTGTGTAGAACAGAGGGTGTTGCTGTTGAGCTATACAACAACCCAGGATATTATACATGTTTTGGTTAACCTGGTTCTGCAAAGCCGTGCACACATCTTGAACGTTATGTTGTTGCTCACTAAAACTGGCCCAATTCTTAGGGTGGTCGTTTTTCATTGTCAGCGTACTGTGGTGATATGTATCTCTTGTCGGAGTGTCCGCTGGAAATGAAAGCCCAATAAGTTGAAGAAGGGCACACTCTAACACAACACAGCCCGCTCGAAGGAGGCCGAAGGAGGCATGGTGGCCATCACACCACCCACCTGATTCACCGTTTGCTAACCTTTTTAACCGGAGTGCATACGGCTGGCCCAATCAAACGCTACGTTCAACCCACTATTACTAAAATATCCGTGTCCCCGTCTGTGTGCCTCAACTACAGGAGTTTCATTGATTGCGGCCTTACAAACTCTGACATCCGCGATCTGAACAGTTGTATCGATGTCATCGGACGAAGCTCCATTGTAAAAATGTGAGGTTTGCAGCCCTTGGTGTTCCTTTTGTAGGGTTGATAGGGAAATATGTTGACTCCGGATTCTAACCATGTGGTCGTATATCGTGCAGTCTAACGTTTGCAGGGGGTGGGGGCATTACATGCACTAGGACAATTCTAGTTTCGGGTGTTAAAGATTGCAGAGCTGGAGTTTCGTGTACATTCTCGAAGCCATACCAACCGTAACATAGAGCGTTTAGTCGACACTCTTCTGCTTTTCCCAGGTGATTCAAGCCGTAGCCAGTCCTCTCTAGTATATATCACTGTCTGGCTTGGCGGCGACGTATTCGCTTTTGATTGCAACACAGTAACCTCTCCGGCCGTGTAACCGCACTGAGAACGTGAGCATTCCAGAGCAGCGGCTCTACAATATATATATGTATATATAAATGTTAACAGAGACGTATAGGCTTGCAGCCTTGAGAGATTTCGCACGAGCACCGTAGGTAGACGTGCAGCACTAACGGACAATCTCGTTGTGCGAGGTGGAGGTGGGCACAGTGTTCTATTCATAAAAAACCTCTATAATCGTATATAGCAGTATGCGTACGTACACATAGCCGTCACGTTGAACACGCCAACATTCAGCGATACACATTCCCCAGCGGACTAGTTCGCCGATCACATCCCGCCACGTTCAAGGCGCTAAGATTGGACGGCCAAGCGCTTATCCTGGGCTGGTGGGTTTACGCTTACGCAATATATGTCCTTCATGCACATGGTGTTGCCAGTGATCCCTCTAACCCCCGTCGGCGGCTGTCCCTGGGCTATCTTGCGCTTGGATGCATGTGTCTGTGCAGAGACGTCCGCAGCAACGGGTTCACCACGATCCATTCCAGCTTGCTCCAGGGTATGGCGTCCTTGGAGAACTTGTGAGTCCTGTTGGTAGGACACTCGTTTCACCTTCTATTGTGGAGCGGCCGCTTGGTCTATTGGGCATAGGCCTGTGTATCCTCCAGTATTTTGGAAGACGTGCCACGTATTTCAACATGCGCTATGAACATACCGCCTCCTCGACACTCTCCTTGAGGAATATTTTCCCACACAACCCCAGCTCTTGTTGTGTATCTCGCTCGATCATGGGGACTTGCCCAACCAAGAAACTTTTAGATTACTGTATACCAATGCTCTCAACGCCAATAGGGCAGCAGCCTTTGCGCTTCCAACATTTCTGACGGAGTTTGGTTTGAGGGAATACAAATGATTTTGTCGTATCGCAAGGTGAAAGTGACAGAGCACAATCTGGGTTGTGGGAAATGAACATACCGTCCCAGTTGCTTCTCAGCCTGAAACCCAATGTCCCGAAAAAAAACCCAAAACAAATTGCACTGCATAAGAGCCAACATGCTGAACACTGCACCAGGGCGCCGCTGCCGAGAGCTAACAACTCGACAAACATGTCGGTTCCTTACGCGTTTTAGACGTATGTTTCGCCGTGATTCGCAAACTGGTTCTTCCTCTTGATCGGCATTGTGCAGGGCTGGTGTAGTCGGTTATTTGCTGTTATTGCGCCGCGGTTAACGTTTCGGCTGCGAGGCACGGTGGCCGATATTTATAGGCATTGGCTGATTGTATTAATTATGTTGCCCGACATTTGTATGAAAATCATTATCGGGAATTGGGTAACACGGTGATGGTGACGGGAAGGAACGGGAAGCCGAAGGCATTGCTTTTTTGTGTTTAGTATGTCCCCGATGTCAGTTACATTGCACGGCCGTGTTCATGCAATCCATTGATCCCATCGATATTTGTCGCGCCTTTTATGCTGTGGCTTTGTTGGTTAGCTCCGTCGTTGGAAATGACATCAGCAGGATCGAGGAAGGCGCCTTGCAGAATGTGGCATCGACTTTAAAAGTACTGTGAGTATGGGAACACCAAAGAAAGCAACATAAGTACTTCAGACACGATAGCATGACACACAATGTACTCATGAAAACGTCATGTAAAAATAGCCACAGCATAGTATCATCAGCACAGCAGGGAAGTGGAACGGTTTGACAAGAAATGACGGAATGTATTTATTCTTCAAACTGGTGCATACGTACTTTGCCATATGATGGCGCGCCTTGGGGAAAACTTGATACGAAGTATATCGAATTTCAGTAATATATATTGTAAAGCGCCTAACTTGTCGCCTTTCAAATCAAATAAATGATTGATATCGCATATCTCATAATATATTCCACTTATTGATTATGTGAGCCTTCGTCCATGACCTGCAAGCACATACGAAGTATATCGGCAACGACAGCCTGTTTAGGTAGTTGGCGTTAGCACATCGCAACAGCCGAAAACAATCTCATAATATCGCACAACGGGTGGGCGATGTAACGCGCGTTGTCCCTAATTCCCACCCATAGGTCGAGCAACCAATCAAACGGTGTTCATTTAGTTCCGCGGATATTCTGTCGTTGGTCAGACGGTTGTTGCCTTTTTTACAGAACCAGGCAAGTGGTTGCTTTGAGTCGTATGCAGTTCATCTAGATCCAACCAGGCTTTGTGTCGAGGATTTCCTCAAACGTCTCTACACAAGCTCACGCAAACTCCACCTCCCTGAGTCAGAATGCAATTTTGATCTTCCTTAGGGTTGACCACGGTCCTAAGAAATGCATACCCTCACGGTGCGCGGGTTGTTGTCACGCCTACGCCCTTACAATCTCAACAAATCAGGGATTTGACCGACAACGAGCTGGAGGATATTTCATCAAACCTGTTCGCTGGAATGGATGGACTTATTACCCTGTGAGCTGAGATCGGCGACGTCACTGACGCTGGGAGCAGTTGCTCTGCGGTTTGCATGTTCATTTATCAAAATCTCACCACCAACAACACAGCAGGTCAAGTTTCGCCGAACCCCCCTCGGTCGTCGCTGGAGAGGCTCCGGCTGAACAGATAAAACCCGGTTCGAAATAAAGCGAGGGGGGATTTAGTTTCCATATGAATCGGTTGTTTGAGGTATCGACACCGTTCGTGGTCATGCTTTATTTAGTTCAATCAGAAAGACGACACTGATGTACCATTTATATGCCAATATGGATAAACGGGATATAATAACACCAGTATGCGCTCGGAAGATCCTGTGGGTAATTAATGACATCACCTACAGTTGCCGCCGCTCGACGCAGGAGTGCGTGTCCAATTTACACCGTGTCCGGTGCTGACCACCACCGTGTGTAGCGTATAGGAAGCGGTGCCATAAAAACGCGGCACGGTCTACCCCCTCGTACAGCCAGATGCACATATCGAGTATATAGAGACATCGCGTCACGGATCGGTAGCAACAGCTTGTGGACCCTGTTTGCGTGCTAAGTCGCACAATCTCGTGCGGGAATGTATGGTTACTATATTCCTGGTCAAATGAGAGGCTACGCCCGTTGAATGTAGTATGTACATTGGCAGAAACATGCGGAATATTTGTCGAGTCTTCGTTTTACATTGGGTTCGCCGATTTATTCCCCTCTATGTTTGGTAGGATTCGGGTTTCAAAGCAGCCAACGTATATATGTAGAGTATACCTGACAGGTACAACGACGGCGCATACTCCTGTCCAGTTGCCTGATGTTCCTGGACGCCATGTGTATCAAGATCGTCCGGTTGTTTCCTGGTTAACGTAGGCTCAATTCCAGCATTGTTAGAGCGTAATGTGTAATCACGGACTCTGCTGTGGTGGTCAGGTAGTGTGATAACAATGCCAACAAGAGGGCATTGGTTTCTACTAAACAAAGCCTAGAGTAAAAGCCTTTTCATCCTAAGCTTCCGCCATGCATCATCGTTGCGTATCTGATGTTATTTTGTTTTGATACCAATGTCCGCTACCGGTCGTGATATATATCAGGTTGATGGGTTTCAATCCGTTGACGAGCTTGCCGGCGGGCGCCTTCGTGGATTTAACTAATCTACAACACCTGTGAGTACCTTGTCGACATGACCATGCCTCAACCGAAAGGGGGGGATGTTTGTCGGGTAAGTTTGGCTCAATTCCAGCATTGTTAGAGCACCATGGACTCCACTTTGGTGGTGAGGTAGTGTGATAATAAAGCCAACGAAAGTAGAGGGGATTGATTCGTACCAAACAGGGGCACGAGAAAAAAGCCGCCCCCTCCTAAGCTTTCGGCATGCATCATGGTTGCGTATCTGACGTTATTCTGTTCTGATACCCCTATCCGCTACCGGTCGTGCTACATATCAGGCTCCTGGAAAACACTCAGTTGACGAGCTTGACGGCGGACGCCTTCGTGGGTTTAGCGAATGTGGTAACTCTGTGAGTACCTTACTCGCCTCGAACATGCCTCAACCGAAAAAGGGAGATGTTTGTCTCAATTCCAGCATTGTTAGAGCCCATTGTGTAACCACGATTTCACCTGTGGTGGGGAGATACTGTAGTTTGATTATGCCAACAAGAGATAATTGATTCCCACAAAACAAAGTCACGAGTAAAAGTCGTTTCCTCCTAAGATTTCGCTATACATCATGGTTGCGTATCTGACCGTATTCTGTTATGATAACAATTTCCGCTGCTGGTCGCGTTATATATCAGTTCTCTGAACAGCAACCAGTTGACGAGCTTGCCGGCGGACGTCTTCGTGAATCTACCGAAGCTGATAAACCTGTGAGTGCCTCACTCGCCTTGACCATGCCTCAACCGAAAGGTGGAGACGTTAACAATTTTGCCGCCTTTCTGTCAATCTGCAGAGGGCTCACGTTCAGCCTTGACCTACCGATCTGCCGTGCCAATAACATCATTGTCAGAGATTTCCGGTATCAATACATACTGAGATAGGGCCGCGCAACAATCATATAAGCCCTGGAATCGACGCTTCTGCAGTTTGGGTCAATGTGGAGAGGATTAAATCCCCCGATTGTGAGCAGATGATACTGGTGCCGACAGGGCACAAGCAGGTTTCTGGGGGGTACGAACACTAAGCGAATATGCAGTGGTAGCCCTGAAAGAACGTCTGTGGTGTGGCAGTCATGGACAGCAGCCACACAAAATATCGCAGACTTTTATTTAGTTCAGAACGATTGTTTTTCCTAGATATAAAATTCAACCAACTTCCGCGTACAGTGCTTCATGTCGAGCTACCGCCCTAAGGGAGGGAAACAACCGACCAAACACGTAATCCTACAGGGAACAACGACACGAATGCTTCATATTTGTTGAGCCATATAACGCAACCCCCCCCCCCCCCCAATGAAATGATGACACGCCTGAATGCCCCACCAGGGGGTACACAACGCGAAGAAAACCTCTGTACGAATCTTGTCATTGTTTTGCTACCGCCTCGTTCCCACCACGCCTAACGAACCGTCTTAGCAAAACGCACTGACTACGCTGTATGTAGGCATTTTTAATGACGCGGGGTCTATCAGAATTCTGCAGACGTTTTAGTTGCTACTTCACCTTGTTTTAAACGTATCACGATGGCCATGCAAACCTCAACGGGCGGAAATCAGACACAAAATACACCCATTCTGTGCCGATTGTCGGGCAGTCTTCTAGCGCACGACCCAGTCACCTACGGCCCAAACAGATTCAATAGTTTCAAACTCAAATGTATATATGCCATGTCGTACGCCGTTCATAGGCGTAGTGGCCGTTGACAGGCGCGCTGCCGGGACTTGCGTGTGTCTGCATACTCATCACATCATCAGAGCATTGGCCGTGTTGTCATATGAGTTTCAGCTCATGTTCACCCACCTTCTCTGTGTGCCCGGACCGGTTTATCTTATGTTAGGGATTTGGTCGCCAATACGGGCCTGCAATGCATTCCCGCTACGTAAGTACTGCGACCGCGGGGTTTTCCTTCGGAATGGGGCGTGCGTGGGTGGTTGCCTTGAAATCCGTTAAACGGCCGAGATTCTACACGACGCCAAAACGGTTTGCCATTCATTGATTGTTGCACGATGAGGGGATTTCCTCGTCACCCTACAGCATTGTTTCTTGTTTTTGCAATGCTAAGTAATTGGAAAACTGAACTTTAGGAGGTATCCTCGGCCGTGTTAGTCAGAGTATGTTGTGGCTACGACATGATGTGCAAAAGGCGCCAGGTATCACCAGGCGTGTTTATCGGAGTCCGGGCGCGAGTAAGACAAGCACTAAAGTTTGGATGATCCGGCCTAAACGTGATTGTCTCATCTTCGAACCCGCCTCCGTCCCTCTTGCGTACCGGGTTATTTGCAGCACCGCTACCAAAGTCTCTATCAGCTCTCGCCCTGGGGTTTGCGGTGAGTGTCGTCGGGGTTTAGGAGGGGGATGCCTACCTCATATCGTAGTAGTCGACGAATACCTGTGGATAAAAGAGTTGTCTCGATGCGTTGTTCCAAAGAGACAAGGCTTCGGCTTGATGATGACTGTGTTGTTGCACACAGGCAGCGTAGTTCAGAAGTCGGAGTTCAACATAGAGTCCTTAGCGCACGACGAATGACAAGTAGTGGATGTAGCAGGTGGGCTATGGCGTGACGTCGCGTGACTCAACCATTCACATCCAGGGTTTTCCCCAAACTATGTATCACCCCACAATAACCTCTGTTTCTTGCCGAACCCGCGTGCTTCCCAACAGAGTGCCCTTCCGTCACTACATGCAGCGGAGGTATATGTACGCCCGGGTCGCGAGGATTCACCTGCTCGGGTAAGATGGGTTTAGCTGAAACCTCAATGTAACACACCTCCCTGGCGCGGACATGCCACTATTCTAGAAAGGGCAACTGCCAAAATCAGGCGTACCTTATCCATTTGAGCCAAAATCAGGTATATACTAAAACCGAGTAAAACACGCACGCCACGAACGGTGTTGTTCAGGACTTCTTGGCTGTGAGAAATAATCAAACATACTTTTGGATTTGTGCCTGAACAGCAAAATGATAGGGAATGTGTGTGTCCTCCAAACCCTTGATACATTTTGTATGTTCTTTTCAGTACGGGTAGTAATATCTGTCGTATGATTTCATTGGTTTCGTGATCACACTCACTCCTACGACGTGTATTTCCGTATTCTTATACATACCAGGTATGTGTGTATATAGTCGTAGCCACATTGATAGCACACGAACAAAACATCGAGTTAATTTGAGGCTGAACTGCTCGCTTTCCGTACCCTGTCAGCAAACAGCAGTAAGTAATACCCGGTATAATACAACACGTCCATTGTGCTGTATGCGCGCGTATGATACGTTATGTAGTCGTTGTGGCGGGTCGTATGTACGTAGTGTGGTGATGTCTTCGTGTCGGGCGTATAGGAGCCAGTGTACGTATGGTTCAAACTTCGCCACAATCAGTTGAAAGCTAAACAAAGTAGACAAATTGAGGTGTACCTGACCATTTCATCCCAAAATCAGGTACGATGTGAGGCTGGCCAATGAGAGGTGCCCTAGGGTGTAAGTTTTACTTGGTTTTAGTGTAATACCTGTTTTCGGCACCAAAGTGACCAGGTGTACCTGATTTTGGCTAAAAACCTTCTAAAGACGTCCACTTGAACCCAGTAAAGTCGGTTGTGGAGTTGTGTGTCTAACCGTAGATTTGATATCATTGCGTCCGTATTCTGGTATCCCAGCAGCAGCCGCGGGCATTGAATTTCCGGCATCTCCACAGCGCTGCGGTTCGTGTGTCTCTCGTTGGGAAGTTCATGCTACGTGTTTAGATTGGAATATAAACGCCCTGTCGAGGGGGGTGCAAACACTATACGCTTTCGGCGCTTTCCTGCTAGAGTAATACCTCATTCTTGTTCGTCTACAAGAAGGACCAACTTACCTGGACATACCTTTCCGTTTACAAACATCGACAGCCTGCTAGCGTTTGACGACTTCCCTTTAGAACCATTAACACCCCCCCCCCCGGTTAGATTCATGCCTGCGACGATTCCTCTCCCTGGGCCTACACATATTTGCGACGTTCCTAAAAAAGAGTAAACCCATCTCGATACATGTTTTTGCACCCGAAACACAGAGTTGGACTTTCTTGCAAACCACCTAGTGGTGTCCTACAATGAACAACACCATGCGCTACAGGGCGCGAGTACAACCCGTTTAAACCTGCTCGGGGTGTGTTACGTCGGTGTCATTAGACGTGCCAACTCAAGTTTCCGTCGACCAAACACGACACTTAAGGCCAACAACATGGGGGCACCTGTGCTAGGGGGATACATACTTCATCAGAGTTGCGCGATCAGCCCGACAACGCTCGATCCGTACGCATACAAACCTATATAGCATTTAACGATGTTAATTTTGCGACCTCTAGTTATATACTTTCCTCGTGGGCGTGTTTTACGTTTCCATCGCCCCCTCCTAAACGGTACAAATACGCAGTGTTAGGAAATACCCCCAAGTTGAGCGAAAAAAGCCGACCGATGACGTACTGGATGTTCCCAACCGGTGGATAATGTTATAGGAGTGCAATTTGTGTAGTATCTACCGCACCAACTTAGCGTCTTCCATTCGCACCCATACCAAGGCTTGGTTCAACGACGAGATGATCGTAGACCAAGGCGTTGCCGTAGTAATTCTCCTATCGATCCGACGTTGTCGAGCAGTACCCGGTGCTGCACATACAGTGCGCGCGAGACATCAGTTTCAGAAACGCTTGCAGTTAAATTCCCTGGCGAAATATATAATCGCGTGTCTACACTGTTCCCACCATCGTCCGTCTTATGACAGACACCACAGCGTGCCCACCTGGCGTCGACGTGTGCGACGACCCTCACATGCAAGGCCTCCGCGGCCAAAACATTGACTGGTCCGGTGTCGACGGCGGCTGGTACTGCCTGGTCACGGACGACGACGCCAATCTACGGGTCAACGTTAGACTCACCGCTCCGCTACCTGAGGATTTTCCCGACCGCCAGCTAATCACTGGTGTCAGCGTTGTGTCCGAGGGCCATTCGCTTACTATCGAGGTGGAAAACCCTTACAGTGTCGATACCGACGGCTGCCCTCCGGAGTTTTCGCCATGCCTTGCCAACGGCGGACTGCGTGCTCTAGTCGACGGAGAAGAAGTAGATGGCCTCCTTGTTCCTTCCAGGCACGAGACTGTCGCGGATGGTATTGCCGTGTCGGCCTCTAACCTGCCGGTGGAGTGCCGGCAGTTCGGCGGAGACACGATTTGGGCCCGCATGCACGACGAAATGCTGCAGGGAACCCGACAGCTGAACGTGCAGGAAAGCTTCGAAGACTGGATCCTAAGTTTCGATCACATGGCGGCGGTGGACTGGTGCACGCAGTACATCGCCCAGCACAGCCTAGCCCAGGTGCAGTCGAACCATGCCATCTTCAAGATCGTCACCTCCTCGGTGACAGTGCGCCTCAACGTCGGTACAAACTTCCAAGGCAATGGCGAGCTAGACTGGGATGGGCGTGTCCTTCCCGACCTAGAGTTTTGGCAGATGGACGTGGGGCTGAACGGCCTGTCTATCGAAAGCCCGTCGCTGTCCGGAATTCTGGGTGAGACGGCCCGCCCGGTGCTTGACAAGAACGGCGACCAGGTGATGGAAGGGTATGACGCATTCCGCGGGACTGTCGCCGACTACCGCGTGTCCGGCGCCCTGGGGACCGACTTCGCCCTGTTGAACAAGACGTAAAGCGGATTCCGCCACACGGGCTTCAACGTGCTGAAGGAATGCCCCTATGCTGAGACCAATCGTCCATCCGCGTATCATGCAACCACCATGCTTCGGTCTAGGGGAGCGCCAATTGCGGCCGTGCTGTAGGTATGCACGGACTCTTGCCTGTTCATGTATGGGTTGTGTTTCGACATGGCTAAAGAAGAGTGAGGAAGGTCGACGAGTGCCCGTTGCTTAGCGTTGGTCGTTCGAATTTATGGGGCCGGGAACGTAGATCGGGTGTCTGTTGAGGGGGGTTTGTGCAACACTCCATCCCCCGTGAAGCCTCAGGCTGTCGAACTTATAAACACGTATACTGCAAGAGGTAGCGACCGCGACTCCAGGGCTGCTGTCGCCCGGTCACATTGTCGGCAAGGCGGGGTGCAGGCAATACTCCGCAAATGCGTGGGTGTCGGCGTTTAAATGCATGGTATGCAGGGAAACCTGTAGCGCACGTATATTATGTATCAGTGCACGATGTTGCATACCTGGTATACGATGTTTATGTTTGACGGGTAAATTCATGTATGGAGGACGCACGGCCTACGCGTACCGCCGCGCTATCGTCACGCTCTTCACGGGGTGTGTTAGGCGGGGGTGGTGTCTGCGCTTCAAGCACTTCCTCGCAGTCTACCTTACGGTGTTTGATACGCTCTTGGTATCCACGCCAGTGCATTGTCCTTTGATTGGATCTATATTTTCACTTACATTGGGGGGGGGGTACGAGGTGCGTTGGGCATTTTTTAGTAGGACTTGAAGCTTGCAGTGGTGCGGTCGTGGATCTGGTTGCGCCTAGGGTGTCCCTGCGTCTTCGACGGTCGCCATTCTATTGGTGCGTATGGCAACCGATTTACTGTAGGCGGCAGTGGGCGCATTTATACCAAACCATTCAGGCATGTGCATGCATCATAGTGTCAGCAGGTTATAAACTACCCCACGCTCTCTGCTGCGTCAGACGGAGAGTCTTGAATTTCTGTGTAATGGGCGTCCTAGCAGAACCCATCCAACCTTTGTAGTTCAGGGTTAGATGCATATTTTCTTAATGGTGGTTTGCCCCCGGGATGCGTTGCGGATACATCAGCAGGTCATTGTGATGGTTCAGCTTACCAGTTGTGAGCCGGAGAAAGACCTACGTTCACATCGTCTACATGCGGATCGACGTATCACGCTAGCCCCAAGCCCGTTATTTTCCACTCCTGCCTCTCCCCGTTTCCCTTGGCTTTGGGTCATACGACTACGACCAGACGACATGATGAGTACAACCTTTTCCACACAATGTAGCCTGGTGTCTTTCCTTGGAGTATTGGCATGGGGTGGAAAGAGGACCGAGGAGTCGAGGTGATCGCGTTGTTGAACTGTTACAAGAGGAAGAGCTACCCTTAGAGTCGACGTATGCCTGGATATACATGGAGTGTATACCTCCCCTCCCCCGTCTCGGTGTGATTTGTGTACAGATTCCTGGATACTCTTGCCGAATGTCGTCGAGGCATACGTTTGTTTCCATAATACGGAACTTATGTGTATGCAGCTACATATGGTCCATCCAGCACAATATTTCCAATGACGTTTATAGTCATAACTCATGAAATAATGCAGTTTTTTTAATGATACAACCATATTGGTGACCGCAAAGACAAGATGAATCGATGCTGATAACGAGAAAGAAAATAATTTTTCACACTAAATTCAAGTAGTTATGCAACATTGCATCGAAAAACATCCAAAAAATATTTCTCCAAGGCCGAGCCAAGACTGGAAAAAATCGACCAAAACAGTCATTTTGAGCAAAATGATGAATATCTCTCGCAGTTTCGTCTTGTTAAAAAGAAAAAACATATGGTCCCCAGGTGTGGACTAGAGCAATCGTTTGCCGTATTCTATTTATATATCGCACGATTTTTCAAACAGTAGTAACCAGGGGCAAACGACCTTCAAGATTCGTAGTTTTCCTCGTATCTCCGTCAAACTTTATTTTTTATTTTTATGCGACAAAAATCGCCGTCGGCTTATACCCATAGCTCCCCAAATCAGTGCTCAGAATATGGGTGTGAAAAGTATTACCCCCAGAGAAACCAGGGGCTTGTTTACACGTTTTTGGCACAAACGAGGCGAATTAATATATATATTTGAAAAAAAAAATCGTGAGAAGCTGCGGACAGTGTTGAGCTTTATGACGGTGTCTCCAGATTTTCGAACAGCCCAACATAGCCCGAGCAAAAATGTACCCAGGTGCGGGGGGTGTCTTGGAAACATTGTCCCGGATGGACTATATAATACCTAAAGTCGGTGTTCCATGTTGATTCAGTAACCTATCATGGTATTATAGGTTTTTGCATTTTTCCAAAGGGGGGGAGAGCGGTCGACACGGTCTGGTTGCTGAATGATGGTAGATGGGAGGTTTTCTCCTACAGTTGGTGTATGTCTGGCTATCCAAGGAGGTTCTCCCTCCCGCCCCCAGTTCGCATATGATGTGTGCACGCTTTCACAGATACTCATGGCTATTGTAATCGAACTACACGTTTGTTTGCAGAACTCGGAGAAAAACAATATACTTTCACGTTCCACAAACATGCAATAAAGTCCGTGTTTGAGGTTAAAGGGGTACACCAAAATGACTGAAATGACCAGGCAGGCGTCAGGCAGATGCCGTGCGTTTCATAGAAACGCCAACATACGTTTCCGTCCCATGCGTCCCCGTTCGAGGTCGATGCCTCACTGATAAGGGGAGAAGCACTCGATCATGCTAGTCAAACATTCTCCAACCTTATTGACTGTGGCCGCTTGGTCCCCTCACCATGCGCGCTAAACCTACCCCAGACTCGATTTCCCGGTGGAAGTGTTCAAATAAAACATGCAGTGTTTGTAACGTCGACGTCACTACGTTGGGCATAAATAACGACCGGGGACATGCATGAAGCAAACTGCATCTGAATTATCGCAGGGGCGATATTTGACACGAGTGAAGGCGAAAAGCTGTGGCGCATCCGTTTGTCTGCTATCTGGGCAATACATGGTAGTGTTGTATCAGCATATATTTAGTATGGACTGATAAGGAAGACTTGTCAAGGCAATTTACCCATTGGTCGAAGACTTGTTCGTGGAAGGCTTCATGAAGAATGCATTACTGTACGAACTGTTTTTAGGATCATGCTCAAACCTTCACCTTCGGGCAATAAGAAAACAGGGTACTTTGCAATATTCAACACTAAATGTACACACACGACCGCATCGTAGAGGTACACATGTCGGTGAAGAGAGGTTAAGCGTGTGTGTTGTAGATGGTGAAATATGGCCGCTGTTTGGCATACTTGGGAAGGCGTTACTTCTTCGTAGGTTCAGTTTCATGTAGCAAAGTTCGGGAGGATAGTGTTAACATTCAGGGATATGCATCCATCAGTACACATGATAATACATCAGGCACGAAAATAAACGGTCACTCACATCTCCACACCTATACTCCTTAACTCAGGAAGAGCCCAAGGGGCAGCATAGCTGCACACACGGCTAGATACTGTAGGTGGACTCGCAGAAGCCCGCACAGGTAGCAAAATACGGTGATATTATGTGTTCGTATCCCAGCAGGTAGTCATGTCGCATGCATGCTTACATATCAGTAGGAAACCTGCTAGGATATCGTAGCACGCCCCAGACGTCCGAGCGCCCCCCCGAAGTAACCCACAGGCACCAAAGGGACTTGTGATACTTGACAAAAGACAAAGGAAAGGACAGACAAGATATCCGCAGCCAAACTGATTCGGAAACTTTTTCTATATTTCAACCAAAAACAGATTTCAGAAACAGTCATAAAACCCAAAAGGTACGAGGAACAAACTGCACACTTACGATATCTCGCCATTATGAATGTATTCCCACATGCAACATAGAATATGTTAAAGATATCTACCGTGAATGCTACCTGGTACACGGCCGACTGCTGTAGTAGCTAGTGCATAGGCTATCCGTTCGGTGTCTTGAACCTATTAATAGTCGTCTGATATACGGAGCTCGTAGGACCCAGCAGCATGATGCGCTGGTCAGTACTGACATACGAGTAATTAGTGTCATAGCAGTGTTCAGAGTGTCGGATCATAGTTCGTTGATACGTATATATGCTATTTTGGCACCGGATAGCACAAAGCGCTGACGTGATACCAGTGCTACTGTTTTTGGCACGATATGTATGTCGTACCATACACATGTACATAACAGGTACCAGGTATCAAAGAGTCATATCTACTTGCATTATATCATATTTATTGCGGCATAACCCCAATTGTTCGGTCCACAGTACGACGTACGCGTATTTCTTACGAGTTTTGTTCTGTTTTTACTCGTACTTGTAACTTGTGGTATTCTGCTGCATATGTAGGGTCTGGGGCAGTCGTGATCGATCGAGGATGCACGCGCACACCTCTCTCACAACCAACTCAGCAGCGTCATTCTTTGTCTCTTCTTCGAGACCGCTCTTAACCAACAACAACAACTGTCCTTGCGGCGTCTCCTTTTATCAGCTCTTCGGAGCTTTCAGCTCGATTGCAGCAATTGCAACTGCAGACTTTACCGTTTGTTGGGTGCTTGCCTCTCCGGTGCGAGATCTGGCATAGCGCAGAGCAACTGCACAACCACACGGGATCAAATTCCCCTATGAGGTTATGAGCCTCGCAATGCGTAAACACTGGGGGCTGGCTAGATCACAAGGCACGCCTTGAGTACGGCTGCGCCACGAGGACCCCGCGCTGCTTCGGTGGACAGAAAACGACGAGCTGGCTGCTGAAGAACGAAGAACGACAAAACGACACGACCAAATAATCCTTGCTTCTTCGTCTACAAGCGCGAGGAGCTGCTAGGGTCATCGCTACCTGTGGCTGAGGTGCTGCTGCTGGGTGCGACAACGAGTACTACAATAGGTCGTGTGAGGAACGTTAGGAGCAACCGCCTACAGCATCGACGACGACGACCACCTTCCGATACGACGAGCGACATACTGACTCTTATACCACGTTTTCGTGTTTCGGTGTCACCATGAACCGTGAGTGTGAGCGAAACGTATATTTTGTTTACAGTACTACGTAGACGAGTCGTCCAGATCTGTTTATATTTCGGATAAGGGCGTATTTGGGAGCGACTACGTTTGAGTACGTGCCGTCGAGCGAATCAGGGTGAACGCTCTCGTCGAAAACGTCACGGGACTCGCCTCGACTGCTTCCTCCGAGCACGTACATCAGTGTCTCCTTCGATTACTATGGGTACATCAGGGTCTGCCCGAAAACTCCAAGTACGGATCGACTACATGCGACAAGGCCTTCTGCTACTACGACACGGCTGGCTTGGATCTACGAGTGCGTCTCAGTGTCTTCTACGACGGGACAGGTTCGACTATACTTTGTACGTACGCACGGGTATCGGTCGAGTTTGACGCTATACACCACTGCTCCTCTGCTGCTGTACTGCTATGCTGCGGGGGAGTAAGATCGACTGTGTTTCTCCTGTACGTTCCGGGGGAGCGGGTTGGTTCGACACTACTGTTCCTCCTGCTGCTACTGCTGGGAATAGGAACAGCTGCGCACGAACGGAGACCTACTCGTACTACTATGCCGGACTGTATAGGGCACGACACGTCAGCCGTATGGTGGTACAACTTGAGACTGCTATATTCGCGTTTGGCACGCGTCGTTGACGGGGAGCTACGGAAACTAAATCCGCGAGAGCACACAGGCCTCAATATTGAAACTGCGAATATTTACAGGGGCCATGAACACCAGGGGCCGCCTCACCATCACGCTGGATCGCCGGCACGGCGGTCCGAGATCGCTGTAAAAACTCGCTTGAGGTTGTTGGAAATTATACACTCCAAAATCGTCACAGCACTGTTCGTTGGGACTGCCGGAGCTACCGGGTTGTCACGACAGTAAAATGTGGGGTCGCCGAAGAGGTGTCATTTGGGAGCGGGCTACAGACATCATCTATTGGAATTTCCGGCGGAGAACATTTCCTGGAATTTCAACGTCAGCTATCGCTCTGGGCTACTGGAACAGCGCTTCTAGCGCTGAATAGCATCATCATCGTCAGGACTGCTGGAACATCGCTTCTGGGGCGGCTTGACATCATCATCTGGATCGTTTTACGGCTGCTGGAACATCGCTTCTGGGGTCACTGGACATCGTCATCTGGACTGCTAACGGGGGCATCTGCATCGCGGGGTGGCATCCACTTAACGGCAACATGTATTTTCCTCGTAGTACGTAGCACCACACGTCTTCTTTGTATGGTAGGGCGGTCAGAAACGGGGTTCGGCTGCTTTTTAGTAGTCTATTTGTGCAAGATTGTTTGTGTAGTAGCACCACGCACGTCTATTTTGTACAAGGGGGGGTGGACACATACTTAGTCGCCCGCTACAGTGAGTAGTTATTTTTATTTCTTGGTCAACAAACTGATCGTTGAAATATTGCTTGAATAGTGTTGCACGGTTTGTTTCTTTAGTTGATCATTTTTGAGAAGATAATGAGACACAGCTCGTAATGCGCAGTACAAACATGGGAATCCATTTTTATTTTTGAACAAACCATACACTGGTAGTTAACACTGATGAATCCGTCTCACATTGTTTCAGAAATGATGCATACACGGCCAATATTGACTGGCGTAGTATTTTTAGTAGTGTACGGAGTCATGCCGTACCGAGTATGTCTGTCTGGGGAGTCATGCCGTACCGAGTATGTCTGTCTGGTAGATGTATATTGGGACCCACACGGGTTCCAAGGTTATGTGTGTGATATTTATGGTGTGCATGCTATTGACAGTCCATGCGTCAAACCCCATGATAACCGTCGAATGCTTTTTTGTCGCCAGGTTTTGCGTTGTAGGTATTCTAGCAGTTGTGGAAGGATTGATAATCCGTCGAAAACGAAGCACAGTAACGATTGATGTTGGTTCGACGCGGCAAAGGAGTAATGAACCTTTGTGGTGCAATTGATTCTACTTCGTAAATATGCAGAAATCCTTCCATACATCTATAACTCCAACAACCCGGGGTCGAACACGGACATATCCCGGGTCAATACCGCCTCGCAAGGTGTTGAACCCCCCCAACCCCACGTTTTGATGGCGTATTTGAATTAGTGCAAGCCACACTACTCGAGACTGAGTGTCGGCGCCCTAAGCCCAAAGCTCTACGCGTGAACGCATCTACACCGGAGGCCTGTGGTGAGCTCGTTCGCCAATGGGCTGAGTTTTCGGAGAACGGTACTGTTGTCGAAGCGGGAATTTTTGTCAGAAGCTGCATACCCGATCAACGTTTACCCACAGTGTACCTGCTGACCAATTTTTCCAACATATCATGTTTTATCAATCACAAATGACGAACATTTGGAGCGTCTACGGTATGTGGTCCAGCTTCACAGCTGCATCCGCGCCAGTGCTATGTACGATCGCCTGCAGCTTGCCGCTGAAAGGGTTGCACACCCACATAACGCGATGGAGGTCCATCGCCTCGTACTGTCTACGTGGGAAGAGACATGAGTGCTGCGATCACGGATGCAGATAGCTGGCCGCTTTTCAAGAATGCAGGCAACATGTGGGGTGCGTGATAGCCGGCTGGTGGGAAGTCCCTCAGCAAAGTGTTTACGGAGACCCTTAGGCCGTATCCATTTCGAGAACGTTTACGTCACGAACTATTAAC
Organism: Saccharina japonica; assembly: GCA_008828725.1. Lineage (NCBI taxonomy): Eukaryota > Phaeophyceae > Laminariales > Laminariaceae > Saccharina > Saccharina japonica. Next base: position 132,176 of record MEHQ01000442.1, on the reverse strand, counting down.
AGACGATACACTGATGGAAAACCCGGAGAGTTTTTGTCGTCATTTCTTACACCCAGTCGACCGATGGCCGGAAATGCAACCCCTGGTTGACGCCGCGGTGCGTGGGACTGAGGTCCAGAGCCAGTGTTACCGAAGTCGATCGGGGGCATTCACCGTGTTTCGAGCGCTGTAACTATACCTGCAGTGGCGGTGCGAGATATGACGAGATACTGGAGTACGGAAACGCCCCACAGAATTTCGGCGGAGGGAAATCACCTTGTTCCAAGTACAGTCAGCTCGAACCTCAGTGCTTGCTGCAGAACCGGAATGCACGTCCGGTGCGAAGTAGCGTTTTTTCTGGAAGAAAGTTGGTGGTACTAGGGTGCACATGCCTGAGGTAATATCTGGCTGTGATCCTGGGGCGTGTTCCGATTATGAAGTACGTTGTCAAGGAATGGGCGCGGTACCAAGCTGGCGTGCAGTATCTCCTGTGAGTCACGTTCGTTCAAGCTATGTCCATCGGACCTGATACCTATGTTTCATACACGGCTTGTGACACTCCGAAGAAGGGATTGGATATTGTGGCCCCTGAGTTACCTATGTTGTCTGCGGAAATATTTGCCACTTCAGCGGTCTCAGAAACAAAGCTAACCCAGGGAACGGCTGTATGTAGTGACTGCGTTGGTGGAAGGAAAGCTGGAAAGCGTTGTCGTCGAAGGAGCGATGGTGGTGGGAGGAACTGAGCGCGTTGAACGTTATGGTGCCGAGGATGATTTGCCTACATCATCAGAGAGGATGCCTAGTTTGGGCGATGGAAAAGGAAAAAAAGCTACACCAAACGCTGTGGAAGGGGCTGAGCGTGCCGATTATTGTACTCTGGAGGATTATACAATTTCACGATCGGAGGTGGTGCCTGACATTGTCGAGTATATGCTGGAAAGAGGTAGAGAAGTTGCGCCTGCCGCTTGTGGCCCAGCACTCGACTATTGTGAAGAGTTGGCTTGTGGTGGCAGACAAGTTAGTTGGTGAACGCTAGAAAAGTCGCAGTACTACAATGGGGATGAAGAGCTCATTTCATGAGTGGAGATTTGATTTTGGATCGGTGTTTGGGTGGGTTTTATGTGTAGCAGCTGCAGCAGCATGTGTGATTGATGCTACTACTGTACATACTACTGCTGTGCTGTTGTTGACAATAAACCGGAGCAGGAATGTGTGGATCGCTGCAGCTAGAGAACACCGATTTCCTGTCACGGATATAGGGTAAGCTGGTTTGTGTAGGTAGTGACAGATCGTCGGGCAAGCCCGTTTCATGCTTTGTGCTCGTGTATTGGATCATGTGTGGTCAGTACATCCCTTCTTGATTTTCCTTAAGGCAATGTTTGGTTTAGAGAGTTTGGCGTGCGTTTAGAGCACTGCATCCAACTGCATTGATTACTTTGTTTTCAAACGACCTACCACTTGCGCGTGGGCTGTCATGACTGAATTGTTGGTAGTGATGGTGAATAAATGAGCTGCTTGATTTTGAGATGCCATATCAACATATCATTGACTGTTCCCAGGTATCTCTTTGCTGTGAGATATTTCGTTTTTGACTTCATTTAGATGTTTGGAGATGACGTGTGTACCATTAATCGTGCACCTGCTCCGCCGGTTGCAATTACGTGTGGAATTCTCGTTTCCGTCTTTACTCGCTTCTTTTTCGTTAAAGCATTGCCCTGGTCTAGTTCGATAGCTGGGACAGCCCTCCTCCAATATATGCGACGATGTTCGTGTCGGTTGCATGAATGCATGCATATATGTTGCGATTGTGCATGGGCTTACTTCAGTCCCAAAACGACACATTTGTTATATAGGGTGGGAGTATTCTATGTTGCATGTGGGAATACACCCATGGCGAGATATGTATCATAAATGTGTAGTTTTTGCCTCATACCTTTCGGGATTTATTACTGTTTCTAAACTCTGTTTCAGTTGAAATACATACCAGAAAGTTTCGCAATTAGTTTGTCCGCGGATATCTTGTCTGTCGTTTGATTTTTCTTTTGTCAAGTATCCTAAGTCCCACTGGGCCTGTGGGTTACTTTGGGGGTGGCGCTCTGACGTCTGGGCCATCCTAGAACATCTTAGCTGGTTTTCTACGGATACGTAGGCATGCATGCGAGATAACTACGTACGTGCTAGGATACCAACACATAATATCACTCTGCCTTTTGCTGCCTGTGTGTGATTTTGTGAGTTCAACTATCTAGCCGGGCGCGCTGCTATGCTTGCCCCCGGGCTCCTGCTCAGTTCAGGGATATAAGTGTGGGGATGTGAGTGCCCGTTTATTTTCGTGTCTAATACGTCTTATCCCAAGGGCGTAAAAAAAAGAGAAAACGACACCACACTTATAGGAAGGTCAGAATGAAAAACAAACCGGATCGCTGTGATCACAGGACGAAATGAGCGAAAACTATTTTTTTTTCGTTTTTTGTTCCCTTTTTTCAAATTGGTTTTAGAGACCCCCCCTACTTGTTTTTCGCTGGTGGGGGGGGGGGTAATTGAAAAAAAACGACTTATTGTTTTCTGGGATCACAACGGCCCGGTTCTTCCCTCCAATATAGGGGGGGGGGGTAGAGGGGTATCTGGGATTCAGATCCGCGCATACCCTTGCTTATCCACGTGTACTGATGGATGCATGCCCCTGAATGGTAACACTATACTACCTTTTCTGCATGAATCTACACCTAACTCCGAAGAGGTAACGCCTTCCGAAGTATGCCAAATAACGGTCAGATATCACCAGCTACAACTCACACACGCCTGACCTCTCTTCGCGGATATGTTTCCTTCTACGATGCGATCGTGTGGGTATATTTAGTGTTGAATAATGCAAATTATCCCGTTTTTTATTGTCCAAGGCGGACGGTTAAGTATTGTCCTGAAAACAGTCCGTATTGTACAGTACAGGACACCTATTAGTAATAAGAAACAGGAAATCTGGTCCAGGCTGGATTTCTTATTTGAAAGAGGGTGCTTTCTACACTAATTTCAAGGTAACTTCGCCCGACTATATCACCTTCCTCTAAATCCCAGCCTGGCTTTCTTATTATTAGCCTGTTTCCTATGATGTGTCCTGTACTGTAATTGATTATTCATGAAGCCTTCCACGAACAAGTCTTCCACCAATGGGTGAATCGCATTGACTCTTCTTTATCAGTCCAAACTCAACAGATGCTGATACAACCCTGCCATATATCGCCCTTAGCAGATAAACCGAGGGGCTACAGCCTTTTGGCTTCAGACGTTGTCAAATATGCCCCCAGCGGTTATACAGAGGCAGTTTCCTTGAGCCGTGTTTCAGATCGGTTCTTACGCCGAACGTAGTGACGTCGACGTGTTACGATAGCTGCATGTTTAATTTGATAACTTAAAATCCGGAAAATCGAGACTGGCAGATGTTTAGCGCTTGTGATGAGGGGACCAACCGGCTACAGTCAATAAGGTTGGAAAATGTAAAACTAACACGATCGAGTGCTTCCTCGTATCGGTCAGGACATTGACCTCAAACAGGGACGCATGGGACGGAAACGTATGTTGGGGTTCATATTGAAACACACGGCATCAGCCAGACCCCTGCCTGGCCATTTTAGAGTATCCCTTCAACCTCAAACACGGACTCTATTACATGTGTGTGGAATGTAAACGTATATTATTGTTCTCCGAGTTCTGCAAACGTGTAGTTCGATGCAAATAGCCCTGAGTATCCGTGAAAGCGTGCATACCCTGGTACATCATATGCCGACGGGGGAGCGGCAGGGGGGGACTCCTTGCATAACCAGACGAACACCAGCTGTAAGAGCAAACCTTTCCTTCTACCACTATTCAGAAACCCGAACTTGTCGACCGCTCTGCCCTCCTTCAGGAAAATTGCAATTACCTACGAGTATGATACCATGTTGAGTTACTGAATCAAAATGGAACACTACATTACGGATTATATGTAGCTGCATACGCATAAATTCCGTATTGTGAAAACAAACGTATGCCTCGACGACATTCGGCATCAGTATCCAGGAATGCGTACAAAAATCACGCTCAGACGGTGGGGGGGGGGGGGATTCACTCCATATATATCCAGACATACGAAATATATCGTCTCTAAGGGTAGCTCTTTCTCGTGTACAGTTCAACAACGTGATCACCTCAACGCCTCAGTCCCCTTTCCACCACATGCCAATGCTCAGAGACAAGACACCTGGCTACATGAGAAGGGGTGTACTCATGTCGTGCATAAACATAGTCGTATCACCCAAACCCAAGAGGAAGGGGGAGAGGGAGGGGTGGAGTAGGGCGGGGGGGGGGGGGATCTAGCGTGATACGTGGATCCGCGTGAAGACGATGTGAAGGTAGGTCTCTCTCCGGCTCACAATTGGTACGCCTAACCAGCACAATGATCTGCTGATGTATCCGCAACGCATCCGGGGCGCAAACCACCATAATGAAAATAAACCATAAACTACAAATGTTGGATGGGCCCTGCTAGGGCTCACCTTACACAGAAATGCAAGACTCTCCGTCTGACGCGTCAAAGCGTGTGGGGTAGTTTGAAACCTGCTGAACACGATGATGCATGCACATGTCTGAATGATTTGGCATAAATGCACCCACTACTGCCCACAGTAAAACGATTGCCATACGCACCAAGGGAATGGCGACCGTCGAAGACGCAGGGACACCCTAGGCGCAAACAGATCCACGACCGCACCACTGCAATCTTTCAGTCCTACTAAAAAATACCCAACGCATCTCGAAGCCCCCCCCCAATGTAAGTGAAAATATAGATCCGATCAAAGGACACTGCTTTGGCGTGGATACCAAGAGGATATCTAACACCGTACGGGAGACCGCGAGGAAGTGCTTGAAGCGCAGATACCACCCCCGTCTAACAAACCCAGTGGAGAGCGTGACGATAGCGCGGCGGTACGCCTAGGCCGCGCGTCTCCCATACATAAATTATTCCCTCGAGCAAAAATAAGGATACCAGGTATAAAACATCGTGCACTGATACATAATCTATGTGCGCTACAGGTTTCCCTGCATACCATGCGTTGTAACGCCGACACCCACGCATTTGCGGAGTATTGCCTTCACCACGCCTTGCCGACAATGTGACCGGGCGACAGCAGCCCTGGAGTCGCGGGTGCTACCTCATGCAGTATACATGTCCATCAGTGCGAGAGCCTGTGGCTTCACGGGGGATGGAGTGTTGCCCAAACCCTCAACGGACACCTGATGTACGTTCCCGTCCCCAGATATTCCACCGACCAACGCTAAGCAACGGGCACTCCTCGACCCCCGCACTCTTAGCTAGCCATGAATATTCAGGCAGGAGTCCGTGGATACCCACAGCACGGTCGCAATTGGCGCTCCCCTAGACCACGGCACACTTGTTGCATGATACGTCAATGCCCGCATGGTCTGAGCATAGGAGGAATCCTTCAGCATGTTGAAGCCCGTGTGCTCGAGTCTGCTTTACGTCTTGTTCAGCAGGGCGAAGTCGGTACCCAGGGCGCCAGACACGCGGTAGTCGGCGACAGTCCCAGGGAATGCGTCATACCCTTCCATCACTTCGTCGCCGTTCTTGTCAAGCACCGGGCGGGCCGTCTCGCCCAGAATTCCGGACAGCGACGGGCTTTCGATAGACAGGCCGTGGAGCCCCACGTCCATCTGCCAAAACTCTAGGTCGGGAAGGACACGCCCATCCCAGTCTAGCTCGCCATTGCCTTGAAAGTTTGTGCCGACGTTGAGGCGCACTGTCACCGAGGAAGTGACGATCTTGAAGATGGCATGGTTGGACTGCACATCGGCGAGGCTGTGCTGGGCGATGTATTGCGTGCACCAGTCCACCGCCGCCATGTGATCGAAACTTAGGATCCAGTCTTCGAAGCTTTCCTGCACGTTCAGCTGTCGGGTTCCCTGCAGCATTTCGTCGTGCATGCGGGCCCATATCGTGTCTCCGCCGAACTGCCGGCACTCCACCGGCAGGTTAGAGGCCGACACGGCAATACCATCCACAACAGATTCGTGCCTGGAAGGAACAAGAAGGCCATCTACCTCTTCTCCGTCAACAATAGCCCGCAGTCCGCCGTTGGCAAGGCAGGGCGAGGCCTCCCGAGCGCAGACGTCGGTGTCGACATTGTACGGGTTAACCACTTCGATAGTAAGCGAATGGCCCTCGGACACAACGCTGACCCCAGTGATTAGCTGGCGGTCGGGAAAATCCTCGGGTAGCGGAGCGGTGAGTCTAACGTTGACGCGTAGATTGACGTCGTCATCCGTGACTAGGCAGTACCAGCCGCCGTCGACACCGGACCAGTCAATTTGTTGGCCGCGGAGGCCTTGCATGTGAGGGTCGTCGCACACGTCGACGCCAGGGGTGCACGCTGTGGTGATCGTCATGAAACGGGCGATGGTGGGAACAGTGTAAACACGCGATTATATATTTCGCCAGGGAATTCAGCTGTAAGTGTTGTTAATATTGATGCCTCGCGCGTACGATATGTGCAGCACCGGGTACTGCTGGACAACGTCGGATCCATAGAGTAATTGGTACGGCAACGCTATCATCTACGATGATCTCGTCGTTAAACCAACCCTTGGTAAGGGTGCGAATGGAAAACGGTATATTGAGGCTGTGGATACTACACAAATCGCACTCCTGTAACATTAGCCATCAATTTGTAACATTGAGTACGTCACCAGTTGGACTTTTCAGCCAACCATGGGGGTATTTCATGACACTGCGTATTTCTACCATTTAGGGGGGTGCGAAGGAAACATAGGACACGCCCACGAGGAAAATATAAAACAGGAGGTCGCAAACTTAACATGGTTAAATGCGATATAGGTTTGTATGCGTACGGATCGAGTATTGTCGGTTTGATCGCGCAACTCTGATGAAGTATGTATTCCCCTAGCACAGGTGCACCATGTTGTTAGCCGTAAGTGCCGTGCTTTGTCGACGGAAACTTGAGTTGGCATGTCTAATAACACCGCGGTAACCCACCCTGCGCAGGTGTAAAGGGGCTGTACTCGCGCCCTGTAGCGCCTGATGCTGTTCATAGTAGGACACCTCCTGGCGGTGTGGAAGAAAGCCCAACTCTGTGCTGAGGGTGTAACAGCATGTATCGAAATGGGTTTACTCCATTCTAGGAAATTCGTTAATATGTGTAGGCCCAGGGAGAGGAATCGTCGTAGGCGCAAGACTTACCGGGGGCGTTGTTATTGGTTGGAAAGGGAAGCCGTCAAGCGCTAGCAGGCCGTCGATGTTTGAAAACGGAAAGTTATGTCCAGGTAAGTTGCTCCTTCTTGTAGACTAACAATAATGAGGTATTACTCCAGCAGGGAAGCGCCGAAAGCGTATAGTGTTTGCACTCCCCTCCCTCCACAGGGCGTTATATTCCAATCTAAACACGTAAGATGAGCTTCCCAACGAGAAACACACGAACCTCAGCGCTGTGGAGATGCCGGAAATTGAATCCCCGCGGCTGCTGCTGGGGTGCCAGAATACGGACGCAATGAGAGAATTTATACGGTTCGGCGCACAACACCCCAACCGACTTTGTTGTGTTCAAGCGGGCGTTTTAAAAATGGTGGCATGTTCGCGGCACGGAGGTGTGTTACATTGAGGTTTCAGCTAAAACCATCTCACCAGAGCAAGTGAATCCTTGCGACCCAGCCGTACAGATACCTCCGCTGCATGAGGCGACCGACGGGCACTCTGTTGGGAAGCAGGCGCGGTCGGCAAGAAACAGAGGTTATTGTGGGGTGCTACATACTTTGGGGTAAACCCTGGATGGGAATGGTTGAGTCCCGCGACGTCACCTTAGGTCCAACCCGCTACATTCACGACTTGTCATTTGTCGTACGTTATCGACTCTATGTGGAACTCCGACCTCCGAAATGTACTGCCTGTGTGCGACACAGTCATCATCAAGCCGAAGCTGTGTCTCCTTGGAACAACGCATCGATACAACTCTCGATGTATACCCACAGGTATTCATCGACTACTGCCATATGAGGTAGATAGCCCCCTCCTGAACCCCGACGATACTCACCGCAAAGCTCAGCAGTATCAGGCGCGGAGACGAACGAAGCGGTGCTGCATATACCACGGTACGCATGAAGGGGAGGGGCGTGTTCGAAGGGGAGAAAATCACGTTTGGGCCGGATCATCCAATATTTAGCGTTTGTCCTACCCGCGTCCGGGCTCCGATAAAGAAACCTGGTGATACCTGGCGCCTCTAGGACATCATGTCGTAGCCGCAACATACTCTGACTGACACCGCGGAGGATACTTCTTAAAGTTATGTGTCTCAATTACTCATCATTGCGAAAACAAAGAACAATTTTCTTGGGCGACGAGAAAATCCCCTCATCTTGCAACAATCACTTCAAGCCAAAACGTTTTGTCGTTGTTTTTTAACCTCAGCCGTTCAAGGGATTTCGAAGACAGTACCCACGCGCACGCCCCATTCCGAAGGAGAACTCCGCGAACACAATACTTACTTAGCGGGAATGCATTGCAGGCCCGCGTTGCCGTTCAGGTTCCTAACATAAGAGAAACCGGTTCGTGCACACAGCAAACGTAAAAGATGATTAGATGAAACACACATACAGTATGTCAACACGATCAATGATCTTCCGATGTGACGAGTATGCAAGCACACGCAAGTCACGGCAGTGTCCCTGTCAGCGACCGCTATGTCTACGAATGGCTTATTAAATTGCACATTCACATTCGAATTTGAAACACATTAGTACACTTGGACCGTAGATGAGTGGGTCTGGGTCTACAAGACTGGCCGACAATCAACACATACAGGTGGAATCCGATATTTCTTGTTGATGTTTGCACGACCGTCGTGATAAGCTGAGAACGAGGGGTAGATGCGCCTATACCGTCTGCAGAATTTCGATATACCCCGTATCGATAAAAAGAGCTGCATACAGCGTACTCAGCGGGTTTTGCGAAAACGGCCCGTCAGGCGACGATGCAACGCGGCGGTAGCAAAAAATGACAAGGTTCGTACAGAGGGTTCTACACGTCGTGAAACCCCTGGTGGGGCGATGAGTTATGTTACAATTCGATTGAAGGGGATTACGCGTTATTTACCACGGAAATTAGAGGCCTTCTGCATCGTTGTGTCCGGTAGGATTACGTGTTTGATCGCTTGTTTCCTTCGCTTGAGGGGGTAGCTCTACATAAAGTACTGTACGCGGAAGTTGGCTCATATCGCATCCAGGGAAAGAGTTGGTGCTCAATACAAAATGTTTCCGCGATATTTGGCGGGGCTGCTATCCGTGGCTCTAACACTACAGGCGTTGTTCTAAAGCTAGCTCTGAGCTATCCCTCATTATTCGTGCCCTCAAAAAGCTTTTTTGTGGTTCGCAGTCGTAACCACTCAAAGGTCCGTGCCCTGTTGACACCGGTAGCATCTGCTCACAAATGACGTCTGTAATCCTCTCCACATTGATCCTCACTGATGCAGCGGTGATGCCGGTCATATCCGATAGTTGTACGACCCTACCACAGTTCTAGGTCTTTTGTATCACGAGAAATGTCTTGACAAAATATTCCTTTGTATGGCAGATCGGTAGGTCAAGGCGAAACGCGGGCCCTCTGTAGGTTGACAGAAAGGCGACGAAATGTTCAAGTCCCCCCCTTTCGGTTGAGGTATGGTCAAGGCGAGTAAGGTACTCACATAAATTCCAGGTTCGTCAAATCCACGAAGATACCCTCCGGAAAGCTGGTCAACTGATTGTCAGTCAGTAACCTGATATGTAACACGACCGGTTGCGGAAAGTGGTATGAACTTCAGATACGCACCCATGATGCATTGCCAAATACTTAGGAGGAAACGGCTTTCACTCGAGACTTTTGTTTGGACGGAATCAGTTCTCGCTTGTTGCCCTTATTATCACACTACCTCACCACCACAGTGGAGTCCCGTGGTTCCACGACATGCTCTTATAATGCTGCAGTTGAACCAACCTTAAGGGGCCCCTTCGGTCATGGAAACAAAAGAAGAGTACTTGAGTGTTGAATAAGTGTATTGTGTTCGTTTTTTATACAGCAACAATACTATTTCTGGTGTAATAACACCATACATATCAGTACTCCTTACGGAAACCGGCATACCTCCAGTTCTAATGCACATACCTCCAACCAACCAACGTATAGCTTGTTTGTTATAATCTCTAGGAGGTATTGGGGCTCTTGGATTAGCAAGGGAGGGCAAGCATTGCTTTGTTTGCACCATGAAAAAATTTGCTCCGCATCAAGATTTTGATCGTTTCGGAGCCCCTGTTTGGTGTCTACACTCTGCTGTGGCCACGTAGGACGCTACGGACGGTCGAACTAGAGTCTCAGGTACGTTCATCTAGTAGTGCTTGGTGTCCTCGTTGGAAATATGAGTTAACACAGTATCAGCAGCCGGAGAAACTGCTATTGTTCGAATTCGTCTTGGGTACCAGGGGTATAACGAGTCGTTATCGAGTAAGAGGCACTTTGCATGATGTACAAGGCGTCTGATCGATATGCCTCCCGAGACACAAATGTTGCCCATGATCTAGGCTCTCTGCACCCACCCTCTGGTTGACATTCTGAGCATTAGAACTGGAGAAATACCGATATCCGTAGGGAGTCACGAAAATATGGAAACTATACCAGAAATAGTATTGCAACTGAAAACCAAAAACAGATTTGTTTTCAATTTGCTCATATATATTTTTCCCGAGCGGGCCCCCAAACCAGGAGACATTTCTCGCTTTCGGTTGAGGCATGGTCAAGGCGAGTAAGGTACTCACAGATTTTTTAGATTCGTCAAACCCACGAAGACACCCGCCGGCAAGCTCGACAGCCGATTGGCAGTCATATGCCTGATATATAACACCACCGGTAACGGAAAGTGGTACGCGCATCAGAACGAAATAGCTTCAGACACGCCCGCATGATGCACTGCCGAAAGCTTAGTAGGAAACGACTCTTACTCGTGACATTGTTTGGTAGGAATCGATTCCCTCATGTTAGCATTGCCACCACAGTTGAGTCCGTGGTTACACAATAGGCTCCAACAATGTTATAGTTGAGCACACCGAAACCAGGAAGCATCTCCCGCCTTCGGTTGAGGCATGGTCAAGGCCAGTAAGGTACTCACAGCGTTTGCATACTCGTTAAATCAACGAAGGCGTCCGCCGGCAAGCTTGTCAACTGGTTGGAGTTCAGAAACCTGATGCATGACAGGACCGGTAGCGGAAAGTTTTAGCAGAACATGACAACTTCAGGTATGCACCCATGCATCCATGCCGAAAGCTTAGGAGGAAACGGCTTTTAGTCGTGACTTTAGTTTGATAATAATCAATTGCCTCCTGTTGGGATCATTATCACACTACGTACCTCGCCAGCACTGTGGAGTCCGTGGTTACACAATATTTTCTAAACATTTTCGAGTTGAGCAAACCTTAACCAGGAATCAACTCAAAACATCTTGAGCGAAACTGCGTCCAGGAAAAAGTGGAAACGATATTGGAATTTGGGCCGTTGCATAATCTGCCAGGTATACTACTGTACATGTATACGATGATTGATTTGAAGCCAGAAGCCGAACGAATAAAAGTAGTTGGTAAAACGGCGAAAACAATGGAAAACGAGCACTTGACATATTTTTCGCACGTTTCGGCCGATGTACAGGGTTCATTGAAAATACGTGGCCTCTCATAGGTTCGGCCAGGAATACAGTAAGCATACACCCCCGCACGAGAGAGGGGGGTTTAACGCCTAACCAGGGTGCACAAGCTGTTGCTGCCGGTTTGTGGTGGGATGTCTCTAAACGCTTAATATGTGTACCTGGGTCGACCATGACGTGTTAGTATGGCATCGCGCCTCATACGCTATATACGGTGATCAGCAGCGGACGCGGTGTGAATTGGACACGCACGTTCGGGTCGAGTGGCGGCAGCTGTAGGTGGTGCTATTAGACAACCAATGGGTCCTTCGAGTGCAAAGTAGTATCCTTAGATCCCGTATATCCATAGTTCTATTGAAATAGTGCTTTATTTGCAGTCTTGGCGACTAAACTTGAGAATGACCGCGAAATGTATTGATCGCTCGGATATTCGATCCATATAACAACGAAACCCCCCCACCCTTGATTTCGAGGTGGATTCGCTCGTTCAGTCTCAGCCTCTTCAGCGACCACCGAGGGGTTCGGCAAAACTAAACCCGATGCGTTGTTGGTGCTTAGATTTTAGATACATCAACACGCAAACCGGAGATCGCCTGCACCCAGCGTCCATGACGTTATCGGTCTCAGCTCACAGATCAGTTATTGCCCCCATTCCAGCGAAGAGGTTTGATGGAATGGCCTCCAGCTGGTTGTCGTTCAGTTGCCTGATTTGTTGAGACGAAAAGCGCGTTGGCGTGACGTAAAACCATGCACCCGAAGAAAGAGAATTGTGTAGGAACGTGGCTAACACTGAGGAAGACCAGCTATACGTTAAGACCCAAGGAGGTGAGGTTTACATGATCTCGTCAAAGAGACATCTGAGGAACTTCTCCACACACAACCTGCTTGGATCTACATGAGCGGCCTACGACGCAAAGCAACCACTCGCCCGGTTTTGAAAAATGAATGCAACAACCGTCGAAAATGTATTCTCATCACTCGATTGGTTGCTCGACTTATGGGTGTGATTTAAGGGATAACGCGCGTTACATCGCCCACCGGTTGTGTGATATGGTCGGTTTATCAGAGTGTTCTCTATGGTTACGGTGTGATGACGCCAACTACCTAAACAGCGTGTCGATGCCGATAAATGTAGCGGCAGGCATTGAACAACAACTCACAGTATCAATACTTGAAACTATATATATTGGGGTATGCGAACGCAATCATTTCTTAGGTCTAGGAGGCTACACGTTAGGCGTTTTACACTACCACGTACGGTATATATTACTGAAATTCGAGAGTTCAACGTGATTCGTAGGCACACTGCACCAACTCGGAAAACGTAGTTTCCCGCCATTTCTGGTCGAACGGTTTCGATTCCCTACATTGATGATGCAATCATGTTGTGGCTGTATTCACATGATAATTTCATGAATACATTGTTTTCAAACATATTCCTGTTGCTTCATTCGATGTTCCCATGCTCACAGTGTTGTTAGAGTCGTTGCCACAAGCTGGAAGGCGCCTTCCTCGATCGTGGTGATGGCATTATCACCTGCGAGGCTACCGGGACAATCCCACAGCGTAAAATACACGACAAACATTGATGATGTGATCGACTGTTTTTGTTGGTTATATGGCGACACTGCTTTGAGCAGACACATAACTGGAGCTGTTGTCCTCGATATCGCCCTTGCTGCTGTGTTCAGAAGAGATGAACCCCGCTCCGGCCGCCCGTTTTATTGGCGACGATAGATAGGATTGTTCAGGCAGTGCAACGTAGCAGACATCAGAGATATGCTGTACACAAAAATACAATACCTTTGGCTTTCCGTTCTTCCCCGTCATTATCGCCGCGTTACCCGATTACTGACAATATTTTGCATACAAATGTCGGGTAACATGCGGCATACACTACACCTAAGGCCTATATATATACCAGCCGCCGTGTCTCGCAGCCGGAACGTTCGACGCGGCGAAATAGAAGCAGGGTATACGACTACACGAGCCCCCCCCATTGTCGATGGAGAGGCAGCACGAAGCTGAGAACCACGGCGAGAGATGCGTTTAAACTGCAGGAAGAACCGACGTACAAATTGCGGGGTTGCTTGATCTACGCAGCAGCAGGCTCCTGGTTGAATCTTCAACAGTGTTGGTTGTTGTTTGAGGCAATTTGTTTTGGAGTCTTGTCGAGGTAATTAGTTCGGGAATAAGAAGCAACTGGGACGGTTTGTTACTCAGATTGTGTTCGGCCACGTTCACCTTGCGATACGACGAAAATACCGATGTTCCCTCAAAACAAAGGTCGTCAGAGAAATTGGTGGCGCAAAGACTGCTGCCCCAATAGCAACGAGGTCATTGGTATACAGACATTTTATCGCTTTCTGGTTTGACAAGTCCCGTGATCGAGTGGCAGACGGAACAAGTGTCGGGGTTGTGTGGGAAACTCTTGCGGAAGGAGAGGGTCAACGAGAACATACCTTCGTACTGCATGTTGAACACTTGGTATAGCCTCTGAACTGCTGGAGGATACACACGCCTACATCCAATAGGTTAGACTGCCGCTCCACAGTCGAAGGTGAAACGGGTGTCCTACCAACGGTACTCACAAAGATGTCAAGGACGTCATACCCTCGAACAAGCTGGAAGGGATCGTGGCGAACCCGTTGGAGGCGATAGTTCTGCGAAGACACATGCATCCAAGCGCAGGACAGTCGAGGGACAGCCACCGACGGGGGTTAGGGGCACTGCCCTCAACACCATGCACATGAGGAACATGTATTGTTCAAAGGTAGCCTCCACCACGGGATGAGCGCTTGACCGCCCAGCCTAGGTGCTTTGAAAGTGGCGGCATGAAAGTTGCAAATTAGTCCGCTGAGGATTGTCCATCGTTGACACTGGCGTCTTTAACGTGGTGGCTATGTATACATAGACATACTGGTGTACATGACTGGACAGATTAGGTCAATAACACACTGTGCCTATCTCCGCGCTGCACGCCGAGATGGTCCGTTGGTGCTGTACGTCTACCTACGGTGCTCCTACCAAATCACTCAAGGCTGCAAGCCGGTAAGTCTCTGTTTACATACATATATACTACAGTGCCGCTGCTCTGGAATGCTTATGTTCCCAGTGCCGTTACACGGCAGGAATGGTTAATGCGTTCCACTCAAATGCAGGTACGTGGTCGTCATACCAGACAGTGCTATATATTAGAGGGGACTGGCTACGGCTTGCATAACCAGGAAAATATATATGAGTGTCGACTACATCTTCTATCTCACGGCCGGTATGGCTTTGAAAACGTACACCAAACGCCAAGTCTCCAATATTAACACAAGCAACTTGTACTATGCAACTGCGTTCAACCCCCCCCCCCCCCCCTGCAAACGTTAGACCGGACGATATGCGGCCACATGGTTGCAACCCAGAGTCAATAAATCCTCGGACAAACCAACCAAAGGAATACCAAGAGCTGCAAACCTCACATGGCAGTAATGGTGCTACGCCCGAAGACGTCGAAACAATTGTTTACATCGGGGATGTCTGCGTCTGTAAGGTCGCACCTGGAGAACCTCCTGTAGTGAAGGCAAACATAAGTTAAACAGATAGCGTCCGATGTCCAAAAAGGGCAATGTGTTATGGGTTTGGTGGGTTGGGCGTAGCGTTTGGTTTAACCAGCCTTGAGCACTACGGTTGAAACTTTGGTGACGGAGAATCAGGTGGGTGGTGCCATGGCCGCCATGCCTCGGTTTAGCGAGCTGTGTTTTGTTGGAGCGTGCCCTTGTTCGAATTCTTGGAATTCTACCTCCAGTGGACCCTCCGACAAGAAATAGTTATATCACTATAGTACGCCCACGACGGACAACGACCACCCTATGAGTTCCACCTCTTGTAGTGAACGACGATATTACGTTCAGCGTTTGTGTACGGCTATGCAGAATCACTCTAACCAAAACATGTAAAATACGTTGGGTTGCTATGTCGCTCAACAGTTACGCAATCTGACCTAGATCATTTTCAGACGGGGAAACGCGAATCGACCTCACTCACGGAGCACTTCCTCCAGGGTCGCATCGCCCATCAGTGAAACATGCATTTTGACCTTGTTTGACACCAGACAGACGGCAAGGCGCGGAGAATGGCATGTCAGTCAATTGAACACGTGACGTACGCGTACGACGTTATACGGGTAGCCCGTTTACGGTGAAGCGTTTTCTGAATGACAGGGCTCCTTTACCCAAATTCGTCGGACCTTCATTCCTGTCTTGCAAGTTTTTCGTCGTATAGTCTCGCCATTGGATTGTTGATCGGGTAGTAGAACTTGGGCTTCCCTCCTTGATCAGGTTTTCGGCGACGTACTACGTAACAGTGCTAACGACTTACTTATAGTGGAGACCTCCTCAAGCGAGGAGCGTCATATACAAACGGTGCACCTCTACCGTACAGCGTGTCTCACGTCTTGTTTTCGGCCGGTTGAGAGAAAGTACGCATGCTTTGTAGTTGGTCTCAGTAACGGTTTGGCCACAGCATACAACAATAGACGTACCGGTATACTCTAACCACGGACCTTTTTGTGTTATACTGCTGCCATTCCGGTTCCGGCCTCCCTCGCGAACCATTATGCTGGACAAACCGTCTAGTTGGTAGAAAGGGGAAGTGCGAACCGTGTGACCTACCATGTATATACCGTATAATCGTTCCTCCCGTCTCGAGAATATGGCATGGCCTGGAACTTTTGACTCACCGTGGACGGTGGTGATGGAGGACACCACCAGCACCGCTCCAAGCGTCTTGGTCAACGACGTCATGGCGTGGACGATCATCGGCGTCGATTCGTGTCACACTGCAGGTATACAAATTAACAGCGCATGCTAAATACACGTTTTACAATGTTTCTCTTTCATGCACCTGGAGTGCTAGCAGGGTAGGTCTTGCCTGTCATATGTCATCGCATTGTCTGCTGTGCTTACTGCACTGTAAGTAGCGTAGTATCTCTGTGTCGTAGTTTTGTCACCGCGGAACTGGTACCTTTTTAGGATGAAGAATCGGCACGGACACTGGGTGTGCTGGATGTCGACGAGTAGAAAGGGAGGTTTAATGTGAAGAACACACACACACCCGGTGGAGTGACGATTCCCCATCCTAGAGATATACGATGTATACGGTTGTAGTGGTATACTGAGTAGAGGTGTTACCCGACGAGTGCCCGTCTTAAACGGGTACCCGCTTAAACCGGAAACCAATACCCGGGTACTCGCGAGTATTTACGTCTATTTTGGGCGGGTACCCGGGTACCCGTTTAACAGCCGGGTACCCGTCTATCAACCGGGTACCCGGGTGCCCGGCACAATGATTATCAGGTTTGGTCCTTGACGCTGCAACGGATAGACTCGAAGAGGGTTGTTATATATACCACATTCGGCATAAGAACCCTGTGCCATAATTATTTTCATACAACAATACCACCAAAATAACAAACTACGCGCCACAAACGCATCGAATGACATGTATTCTATGATTTTATGAGTTCGTGGGTTCAAATCACAAGCGGGTCAGCCATAATATAACAAGGGGCAGCGCTGGACAGCGGAATACATTTGCGCCGCACGAGGTTAAAAAACAAGATTCTGGCGTGGATGAAAGCTACTCGATTTTAGTGGGACAAATACAAATTACTTGATTTTAATACAAATTAATATTTTTACTTCATACAAACATAGGCGGTCATAATCACTTGGTTTCAGTATAGTGAACATAAATGACTTCATACTACTATTCAATTGTGGTTAAACAAATCCAAACTGTATAACCCGTTCATACTCAGGTGAACTTAAATATGGGTTAGAGTAACCTTTTGTTTCTCGCAAGTTATTAAATTCTAGAATGCGGGTAAAAACAAAACAATTTTGTGTCGGGGATAATAATTACTTGATTTTAGTGGGAGGAATAGAAATTTAGTTGATTACCAGGTATTGTACAAAGTACAATTTTTACTGCATATTAGTATAGGCGGTCAGAATACTCTTGGGTTCAGTATTAGGGACCTTGAATACCTAAATGATACCGTTTCACTGTCCATCAAAACTGCAAAACATTATAACCGCCTGCCTCGTAACGTGCGCTTTTGTGTGCGTGTGCGACGCGCCCGAACTTGCGGCATCGCGGGCGGAGTCTTGGGAGGGTTCGCCTTTTCGCCCTCCGATAGGGTAGACCCTTGGCTGCTTTGGCTAGACCCTTGGCTGCTTTGGCTGCTACTTCTGCTGGACCGCTGTCGGTGCATGCTCATTACTCCGCCGGTCCTACTCTAAGCGTGGGGCATTGTGAGAGCATTTTTATCATGAAATGGGTTTCGTGGAGAATTATATGTACGAAATACCTGGTACTACCAAGGGGACGTGATTTAGGGGATGATAAGGTGTCATCCCCGGAGTTTCCAACGTAAACTAACGACGGGTACCCGGGTACCCGGGTACCCTTTTAAACCGGGTACCCGGGTACCCGGGTATCCGAATACCCGAGTACCCGGGGGCCAAATACTCGGCGAGTATGAAGTGTCACTCGTACCCGTGACGGGAATTACCAAGCCGGGTAATACTCGCGAGTACCCGGGTAATTGGCAAAAGGGTAACACCTAGTATACTCGTATAATACTCGCATTATTATTCCTGTGATAAGGAAGAAGTACTACCTGGCTTGGTGGATGGCGGGCTCGGTACTTTTCGTTGGTTATTCCTGATATTTGTTTTGTTTTGTTTTGCTCGGTGTACCGTAATCATGCGAAGGTTCGCACCGGGTGCGATCGCGTTTTTAAATTTTTCTACGTTGTGTTTTTTATCGCACCCCGGTGGTCTCTCTCCGATGGGTGCGTTCTCTCCTATTGGGGTGCGGAATCACAATTCAATCATGCCGTTCTTCTATTTTGGCGCACCCCCGGTGCGATCTCTCCGATGGGTGCGCTGCTGAATCGAAATACACCGGGCCGTACTGGGGCAACGGTGCTGCGTAAATGACTCAACGCTACCTAAAACGGCTAGACCTACCATGCGTTGGTAAAGTGCGTTTGAGAGAAGTGGCACACTGGTGATATCTCATCGGAGTATGAAAGAAATGAGAATATGATCTACTACAGACCCGCTGCGGTGGCCCTCAAATTTCTATTGATGTCGGAGAGATCGCACCGGGGTGCGATCTCTTCGATGGGGGTGCGAAAACACGATTCAATGTTTCTACCATGTGTTTTTTATCGCACCCCGGTGCTATTTCTCCGATGGGTGCCAACCTTCCGATGGGTGAGAAGCTTCGCATGATTACGGGTATTGTGCCTGTCGCAGCTTCTCCAGGGGGGCGCGACAGCGATGCTCTACAACCCCTCGCATCATTTTTTTTTTTTGGCCGTGGTCGATTTTGCCTTTGTTATTATGTCCTTCCGTATTTTTCTTGGTTGTTCTTCTAGTAAATGGTGATTGTCTACGTACGTATACATTCATTTTGATTTTGTTTTATACTCCTGTATTTCCTTGACATTCCAGTATGGCACGAAAACGAAACGGAACTGAGTAGGAAGCGCCACGCATCCATCCGTTGTATGTTGTATGCGTGGCGCCCAAGGGAGACGGGAGCTCGTATAGAAACCGCGGCTGACGGACGCAGGGAGGAGACGGAAAACAGCGTAGCAAGGTACCATACCGACTAGCTGGTAGAACCTGCCTGTACTACGGGTACCAACCTGCCTCAGCTGCCTCGAAGATGCTCTGTGGGGTGTGCTCCGGTTGCCTATCATTTATTTACTCTCGTTCTTAGTTTTGCTCTGTTTACGTTGTTTTGTATGTAATCTCATTAGTTTCAGTTCAGTGTTTTTTTTGTCTGTCGCATCTTCTACGGGAGAAGCACGACATTTTCGTTATCGTTATTTTTATTTTGTTATTGTTTTTGATTGGTTGTTTGATTGTCTATTGATTTCCTTTATTCTATATATTTCTATTCTCGATTTTTTCGTTTTCGTACTTTCCTTTCTGTTTTTCTCTTCATTTTTTTATTTCATGCAGCTGGATTGTTAGAAGGGTGGGTCGTGCCTGTCGCATACGTATACGAATATACGAGGGCTCCGCTGCGCGTGCGGCTAACGCCGCCCGCTACGCTCGCGGAAGGAACAATACAACCAAATAAATGCGTGTGTTCTTAACATTAAACCTTCCTTTCTACTCGTCGACATCCAGCACACCCAGTGTCTGTGCCGATTATTGGTCCTAAAAATATACCGTACCAGTTATTATGTGGTCACACTACGTTAGGCCACACAGCTACGACCCAGCGATACTACGCTCAGTGCAGTAATGTGGAGAGCGTAAAACAACATTTTAAATTGGGTAGCGGCCAAAAAACGGTTTACCTGGTCCGTTTGCGCCCAAAACCAGGTACATACTTCAACTCAAGTAAACAACGCACTCTACGTGCACTGCCATTGGTTGTACCTGTTTTTGCTTCTTTAAAGCCCAGGTATACCTGATGTTGTCTACTCTGCTCGACTTTAACCTTTTTTGTCGTTTTTAAGCCCTCCTAGTTCCACCCTATGCCCCCTATACAAATGCCGACGTACGCGGAGACCCCCTCCTCCCTTCGCGCACCTCGTACCACACGCCACTCGAACGACACACATATTTGCCTGCACACCTCCGCCGAAATAATACGACATAGAAGGCTCCCCTTCGGGATTGTGGTTGACTTGGAATACCAGGGGTGTCGCAAGCTGAGAAGGGAGAATACAGCAGCACGCGTTCGTTCCACGTACTATTAGCCGCTACTCGTATACGTAGCCACCCGGCGAGCGCGAAGAACATGAAAAACTCGACTTTGCGTTGCAAGGAACGGCAGGTTCGTGGGGTGCGTTCTTAACATGATTTTAGTATGTACCTGTTTTTGGCCCCGAACGTACCAGGTGTACCTGTTTTTGGCCGCTGCCCTTTTTAATTTGATAATACCTACAGTAGAGCTTCATATGTTTGACGGCAAATACAGGACAGGAATGATAGTGGTGAGTATCAATCTTCCAACCCAAAACAATATTGCGAAGAACGCAAAGCTGCGCTCCGAAGGCGGCTGACGCTGCCCGCTACGCTCACGGGAGTAAAGGAGCAAAAGAGGTTCACGGTGTGGTGCAAGGACCGATTTCAAACTGAAAAGAGGTTCATGGTGCAGCGAAGAAATTGCAGACTTGATGTGACATGATGGACGCAAAATAGTGTACTCACTCATACACGAGATGAACATGTCACGTGGAAGAAACAATAAATACTACAGCAGTGGGGGGCCGCTTTTCAGAAATATTCTGTTAAGAAACAGAGGCTGAGATTGTGATAAGAAACAAGAAATTGCGTGTAAAAAAGACAGCTCAAACCGGGCAACGCAATAAGAAAAATGCTATATAAGAAACAGCAGTGATTGTCGTTCCATCCAATTTAGGACATGAGGTCGCTCCGGAGAGTGGCAAGGAATAAGAAACGCCCAAACGTTAAAACCTTCCACCCGTGCTATATATGTACGAGTACCGTACAGAAAAATAATCCAAGTAATAAAGTCTCTCATCACAGCCGGCGTTATATATTTTCTTTATTTTTATTTTTTGACCGACAGGGTTTGTTTTTAATAGTTTCATCACAAGTGAAATGTCCCCTGCGGGTGGGAGCAAAAAAAAAAAAAAAGTGGAAACCTCTGTGGTCAACACAAAACGTATCGAAGGAAACACTGGGTGCTCTTCATCACGGCTTTGCCTTGACACCCTGGTGGGCAGTGGGCATCCCGCACTTGAGCACCAGACCGGGGGTCCGGCATACTGTACACGTTCCACTGCTGTAGGCGCCATGGCCCTTTCCAGCACCTCGCTCGAATGCTCGACCAAGCTGGTTAGCCTTAAAGACAAGGTGGAGCTATCGGAGTGCCAGAGATATACTTGGTTTACGTAGGGTGTATAGAAGGCTTGATTGAGTTACAGGTTTGTTGATTGGCAAGGTGAAGAGGGTATCCTCCTATCGAAGGTATTTTTACAGTGTGGTAGTTACCGCACTTGTCGGTTGCGGCTGACCTGTATACGATGTCAGTATGATATTTGGTTCTCGTGGCATACCGTATATACTGTGATACACATAAGAAATAAGAAACACTGGAAAACCTATAATTCAGACTGTTTCTTAGGGGAGTTCGATTTGTTTCAGTTCGATTTGTTTGTTTCGGCCATTTATTGATGCTTTTGACCCGGAACGCCGTCGAAAGGCTCGTGCGCTTCTCGGAATGCATTATTCTACCATCCCACAGGTACCCAACGAAAACATCGGCTTCTCCATCAAAGCAGTTCGAAATATCAAGCATTTTAACAAATCGAACAATAGACATCAAATTCGATTCGAAGGTACGTTCCAGTCCGAAATTACGGAATCTTTGAATAGTTCGTGCTTCTGGAATGATATTTGTTGGATAATATTGGAAATGCCACAATCCTCAAAAACTTGAAAATGCTTCGATGGAGAAGCGGATTTTTGATTTTTGCGTTGGATACCTTTGAGGCGTTGGGCGCACTCATCCCGAGAAGCGCACCGCTGATAAGCCCGCGTTCGCGGTTAAAACCGTCAATAAGTGGCTGAAGAAAAACAAATCGAACTGAAACAAATAGAACTTCCCTAAAAAACAGCGTCCTCTCAAGTCGAGAAACATACATAGGAACCATCACGTACGAAATGACGTAAATGTTGCTGGTGAGGGCACACGGAATAAGACTTTTGAGCCTGGGAGCCAAAATGAAGTTTCTCAACAGCGGGCCTCCACTGTACTGCTGTACGTTTATGTACGGAAAAAGAGACGGCACAGCACGGTACAGCATTGTCCGCACGGCAGTAGGCCACGGAACCGTACGGCACCGCACGGAGGAACCGCACATAACCGCACAGCGCTGCGATGCAATACCTACTGCTGTACGTACGTGCAACGTATAGTACCCGCCTACCACTGCTGTATTGTCCTGCAGTATACACCGAAACCTAACAAAAACACAAACGTACAGCAGTATTTGTATGGCAGCATGAAGAAAACACGCGAAAACAAATGCGAACGTCTGGGGTTTCATCAGCCTCGCAAGCTCCCAGCCCCCTTGCAACCACGTCGTCATCGATTCGGTCCGGGCCGAGCTGTAGTCCCTCTGTGCCCCAGTGAGCCCCGTGGCCCCGCCTCGCGTGAAGCCCAGTGCTCACCTTGAACCTCTCGCTCACCCGCTCGACTATGATGATGGTGATCAGAATGCTGAGCTCTCTCGCTGAGTTTCAGAACTATTGCTCGCAAACTAAGCACCCGGTTGAACGTTCTTTTGACTACAAAAAACCGATACGTACGTAGTCCGTAACAAACGCCAGGAAGCCAGAGACAGAGCCTACTTTCCTTCATGCTTTCCTGGTGTCTCGATAGACACGCGACGCCTCGCCACGAAACCCGCGACCGCGCTCCTTCCGACCCCCCTACTGGCCAGAGCCGCCGATACCCGAGATAGCGCCGCGCTCAATCCCGTTGTCGTGTTCACGCACGAGCACGAAAACAAAGGAACAGAGTTGGAGGCAAAGAAAAGCTGGAAAGGAAGCGAAAAACTTCGGGAAAGCAAGTAATCGCGAAGAAACAAATGAGCAACGAAAGCAAAGAACTTCGGGAATGCAAAAAACTTTTCTCTCGGCAATTAGAGGCTGAGAGTGGCTATCAGGTACGAAGATATGCCGAAGAAAGCTTCCGAAGACCGCAACATTTGGGTAATTGTGTGTACGAGTAGTACTGGGGATAGCTTTATTTACATAGTATAGAACCAGTAAAATGTTTTGGTCGGTGCTACCGGTTTAAACCATTTTTTTTAGGTTGATCTGGTTTTATCCGGTGTTCGGTTAACCGGTTTGAACCGTCGAAGAAACGCGGAATTATTTTTCTAAAGGCGTTTAATCGTGCACGCCTGCTGTGTTTCCGAAACCGCTTTAAACCGTTTTATTTTTCAACTGTGCCCACCTCTCCATACGACGTACGTTGTATCAAGTAATGTGTTTCGTCTATATTAAGAGGCCGAATCGGGTAAAAATATAAGGGCACTGCAAAAACGAATCCGTTCTTTGTTTTTTAGTTGCTATACAATTTCTGGTATACTTTCTACTTTTTTACGACTTCCAAGGAAAAACGACATTTCTCCAGCTCCAATCCTCTTAATCCCTATGCATAGGTTTAGAGCGCTTACGTCATGGTTAACATTTGTGTCTCAGGAACAGGATCGATCGGACGCCTTGTCCACCACGAACAGTGCCTCTTGCTCAAACATCGACTCGCCGTACCCCTGGTACCCAAAGATGAATTTGGAAGATGAGAGTTTCTCCGGCTGCTGATACTGTTTTAACTCAGATTTTGGACGAGGACGCCGAGAACTAGGAGGTGATTTACCTGGGCCTCTAGTTTGACCGTCCGTCGATTTTTTCGCGGCCCCAGTAGAGTGCAGATACCAAACAGGAGCACCGAAACGATACAAGTATTGCTGCTGATAACTTGCGTTTCGTGATGCTAACACAGCAATGCCTCCCCGTCCTTGCACACCCAAGACCCCCAACACCTTCTCGAGATAATATAACTAACAAGCTATACGTTGGCCGAGAGCAGGTCTGATCATTAGATCTGGGGATATGCCGTGTTCCGTGAGGAGTACTGGTATGGTGCTTTTGTACCAGAAATAGTACTGCTGCAGCTCTAAAATATACGAAACATACATAAATCCAAAACTCAAGTACGCCTGTTTTTGACCGAAGGGGCCCCTTAATAGAGTACCGTGTGATCTAGTCTGGGCTCAAAGCCAACTCAACTTTCTTGGTCATAACGTCATAATCATGAACGCCGACAAATTCGAATGAGATACTCGTACGGATATCCTGCTTATCAGCCAATTAGTGCGCTTCTGCACATCTGTAGAGCAATCTGATATTTCTATTTTCTATGGATAAAAGAAAGTTGTCTGAGAGGCACTAAAAATCTCTCAAAATTGCTTTTTTCGTTTGTCAGTGAGAAAATCGCCTAAATCTCACACAGCATCATCCAATCTACGAAACAGATAACTAGTTGGTGCTATTAATAGTTGGTGGGTACGTTGGTGGGGGTCTATCAAGATGTTGGCTATCGTCTTTTTTTTCTATGTCGTTAGCCATACACATGTCAGAGATGACACCTATTATAGCAGTATTCGGTATCATAGGGTCGCTGTCCACGAGCTATTGTCTGCTGGACATAATCAACCAAGGCCTGGGGTCACCTTCATCATCTTCTTTTCTTTTCTTCTATTGAAGCTCTCATTCACCTCACAGTGAATCGCGTTTGCCTTTCAATTCAGACCGTGTGTTGACCGGACATCGGCAATCGGGTCTAGACGTATACATCAGCTTCGCACTGATACACACGTCAATAGCCATCCAATAACACACGTAAACAGTGTCAGCCGCAAACGTGATTATCATACATACAAATTCAGGTAAGTGGTGGCGAAACAGGGAGTAAATAGCACACCGTTTTTGCGAATCACTGCATGATGTATATTACATACTACACATTAGGGGCCCGCAGAAGTAATTTTCCGACACCTACACTACCGGCCCTGTCCTAAGAAAATGCCCCACAAGAAACTCAGCCTAAACATTACGGGGGAAATAAGAAAGTCGACAGCTATATATACTGAAGCTAGTGTGGGACACACCCCTTTCTCAAATAATAAAGTCAGCCTGAGCCCGATTTCTGGTTTCTTATGAGCGGGCCGGTAATGTAACCATCTAAAATGGTCAGAATAGAAAAACAATCGGAGAACTGTGATCGCTGGACGATTTAGCACGAAACAAGTTTTTTTTTTCCGATTTTTTCCAAACATTAATTACTTGGTTTTAAAGACCTCCCCCCAATGTCGGTTGGCAACGACGCTGTAACACACGCCACTCGCTGCGTGAGCTAGACAACCAGGGTGCCTTTTTTTTTTTTTTGGCGGTCACCAAAGCTGGCGGTCGAGTAGATCATTTGTGCGGGGTGGAGAACCTTCGCTCCGCACAAGGGGAATGGTCGTATCACGTAGTGCTAATATGGTAAGGCATCCGCGAGGCAGTTACATAGTAAAACCCATTCATTGCTGTCTCCGGAAGTGGTCACACCAGAAGTTAAAATAACTCATTGAAGCTGTAGTCCATATACAAGTCCGCCTCAGAGGCGGTTCTTAGCATGATGCAGCTCACCCTCCATGCGACTCGCCCAATACCTCACGGCGCTTCGCGCTTGGTGCAAGCAATGTCTGCCTGGTTGGTGAAAACCCAACGTGCTCCGTTCCGGCATTGTAGCGATGCGAGGGTCTATGGTCATATGACTACGGCCGTGCACGACATGAGTACACCCCTCCCCCGCCCCCCCCCCGAGGCTCCAGGGCGGTGGGGGTCTTTAAACCCAAGTGATTGGTTTTTGGAAACAATTCAGAAAAAAAAACCTGTTTTGTTCTAAATAGTGCAGCGATCACAGTGCTTCGGTTGTTCTTCCATTCCGACCATTTTAGATAGTTAGGCGAGGGTGGCCGATTTTTTGTTTTCGACATCTCACAAAAAAAAATTGTTCGTTAGGGGGGGGGGGGGGTTACTAAAACTAAGTGAAAAAAATGAAAATAAGGATAATGTTTTTCACCATTTTCTTATTTCATCATGTGATCACAACGGTTGCGACGGTTTTGTATTCCGACCTCTGGGGTTGTGGTGTGTCGTTTTCTCTTCTATCTGGGCGCCCGTGAGTTAGGTGTCGAAAAAATACTTTTCGGGCGCCCATGTAATATGACTAAACTGGCGATTGCATTAGAGGGTCCAAAAAAATGGAACCAAGAATTCGATCAGAACGTCTCAGAATTGGTATCCCGAATAGGTCACTTCTCTTCTTCGCTCCCGAAACTTCGCGAGCGCACGAGTCGGTCGCGAAATTCTTGAGAGCACGTCTTGGACTACCCGGGCGACACCGTCCCTTCCGACAGACGCGTCCCAGAACAGGCGTGCCCCCATGTCCGGGGTTGCCCGCGAGGTTTACAGACCCAAAGAACGATCGAGCCTTGGAAATGTTTGGAGACCCGCCTAGTCCTCTGCAAGACCGACGGGGGCCTAACCCTCCGGTAGACTTGAGATAATACTTTCTATGTTTACACAACATCCTCCTCTAGTCGGGGCACTGTATCGGCTTGCGTACGGACGGACCCGGCTAGCAAGGCTCACGCAGGAGTCGCTAGCGTCGTTAACCATGAAAGGGTTGAGCAAGGACAATAGCGAGTTTGTCGGGCTTGCCGCCAGGTTGCACCCCCCCCCCCCCCGAGGTACGCGTGGGTTTCAGTTGTGAGACGCTTGCGAACCTCTGTTTTATGCTTCCTGCTTATCAGTATACGGTGGAGCCCTGGTCGCTGGTGTGCTTCCTACCGCGAACTGCATCGACTTTCGTAGTCGTTACAGCAATTGAAGTTGTTCCTAAGTGATGAGTTCGTAGTCCTACTTGGACGTACGGTGCTCATGGTACGCACGCGGCGTAGCTGTTTGCCCCCCCCTTTGTCTGCCGTGGTGCTCTGGGCTGCGTGCTTGACTCGTGCCTTGCAGCGATGTCAAACTACTCGCGCGCACGCCTTGGTATGCGTTCCCGTTGCGGCGGACTGGAGAAGTCGAGGCTGCACTTATTACATAAAAGAAACGAATTCTTGGTGGTCTTTAGTGGTTTCTATTTCACCTTGATCTCACTGAACATCTTGATCTCGTATGTATGGGGGAGCAATGCTATCGTATCTGTATTATGCTTTCAGCATATTTTGCGCTCGTGCTCTGGGCAGCCGACTTGAGTTGCTGTGCCTTCTCTCCTTTGTTGGTGACCTGAGTGGTGCAGAAACATACTACAGTAGCACTGTTTGCGCGTTCTGCTGTGCATACAGCGCACTCGTGGTGTCACAGGGTAGACTTAGGCTGTATGCTGCTCTGCTGCATCATCTTTAACCTCATTAATGTTGATATCACGTGCATACTACAGCTGCTGTGTGGTGGTCGTCATTACCTGGACCTCATAATGGCTCTGTAGACACTGCACCCATGTGCAGTACAGGATACCTAATAAGAAACAGGAAATCTGGTCCAGGCTGGTTTTCTTATTCGAGAGAGGGTGCTTTCTACACTAATTTTCAAGATAACGACTCCCGAATTTCTTATTTTACTATAAATCTCAGCCTGGCTTTCTTATCAGCCTGTTTCTTATTAGGTGTCCTGTACTGTACAACAAACGAACTCTTGGGCGTCCCTACGTCATTTTGATCTCACATATCTCGGTCGACTTCAAAGCCAACGTATTTCGAAGGCCGTGGAGTTCTCAATATCACCGCTATTAAGGGGCCCCTTCGGTCATGATGAAACACGAGTCTTCCATCGTTAAAATATATATTGTTTTCGTTTTTTTTACAGCAGCAATACTATTTCTGGTATAATAACACCATATCAGTACTCCTTACGGAAAACGGCATAGCTCCAGTTCTAATGCTCAGGTTTTCGCCCATAAAGTATTTGCAAAAAGCCTAGACCATGGTCAACATTTGTGTATCAGGAGGCATATCGATCAGACGCCTTGGTCGTCACGAAAAGTATCTCTAAAGAGGCACTAATCCTTAAGGAAACGTGCCTCTTTAGAGGTACTTTTCGTGACGACCAAGGCGTCTGATCGATATGCCTCCCGAGACACAACTGTTGACCATGGTCTAGGCTTTTTGCAAATACTCTATGGGCGAAAACTTGAGCATTAGAACTGGAGCTATGCCGTTTTCCGTAAGGAGTACTGATATGGTGTTATTATACCAGAAATAGTATTGCTGCTGTAAAAAAAACGAAAAATATATATTTTTCAACGATGGGGTGTTTCATCATGACCGAAGGGGCCCCTTAACAGCGTATTGGGAAGGCGCTTCATGCGCAGGTATCACCGATGTTAGGTGCCAATTCCAGAAGCGGTGAAGCCTGGTGCGAAAGGGTCCTTTCTCTATGAACACGGTGGCCCAGGTGGCTCAGATTGCTCGAGGAGTGGCTACATGGCTCTTTATGACTTATCTTCAGCCTTTCACCCCTCCTTTTGCGACCCTCCTCGGGACCTTTGTTTGCTTGTTTTTGTTTTTGTTTACGGCTGCATCGACTACTGCTGTTGGTCTGTTTTGCCCTTTTCGCGTCAGTTTTGAGTACAGTGGCGCGCGCACTTGCCCCTTTTGGGATATTTCAACAAGCCTCATGGTACATTTCGTTTGGTATACATATAACGCAGAATGAGGGCGGCATATGTCCTCCCGAGGCCGCTGCATCCGTTTGCAGGCTCGCAACGGCCCGGGATATTGTGCGATTTGCGGTTTGTTGCGTGGTAGGTAAACATGTCGCGCAGTTCATCCCTGACGTAGAAGTATATCCTGCTTACCATTCAAGAAATAACGGGGAGCCATTCTTGACCATTTTCAGAAGACCATGTCACATTTACAGTAGTGCAACCTTCTATCTGTGTCGTATTTCGAGCCCTGTGAGCGAAGCGTATTCTCGACAGTACGCTGAACTTCTTACCAACTGACTAAGAGATAAATACAATTTAACATCTCAGTGCAACTTTCTATGATCACCTGCGACATTCAATGCAACATTCCAATTGCAACATTCTATCTGTCGCGTAACATTCAATGCAACCTTCTGTGAGCGCAGCGTTTCGTTTTTCTTCTAATGAGCACTTGAGACAGTAGTGCGTTGAACGTTGGATGATTCGCATTTGGAGCCCTGAGCACTCACTCTATTTGGTCCCAGCTGAGCGAGCTGCGGCTTTTTTGCGCCAACCATATAATGAGCACCTGAAACTATCGACCCATACACTACTTGTTTTTACAATAAGCACCATGGCATTTCTAGCTATTTTTGTTTCTTTGTTTTGTTTTTCCATCTCATTTACCAGGTATTATCTTCGCACTTCTGTCTTTCTCCCTCCCTAGTCGTAAATTAGATCCGGAGCCACAGAGTAGGCTCCTCTCCCTCCTCCCCAAGTACGGTTCTTGCCTTGGTTTTTATCTCGCAGAGGTTCAGCCTTCCCAACGCTCGTCGATCTTCATCCAATTTTGCACTGGGTGACCCATAAACTGAATCATTCCAACAACTATCTATGTAGTGTCCCTCTCAGCAAGCACCTACCTATCTATACTACCTGTGCTGCCTTTTCACCTTGAGCTGCCTTACTGTGCTATAATATTTTATTTCTGCTTTACCGTTCTCTATTTCACGGCACCAGGTATTTTGTGCGCTTGATACCGAGTACGATACCGAGTAGTCGTACGAGTTCCAAGTATAGTTTTAGGGAGGGCCAGGGGCGTCCAGAAAAAAAGAGAAAACGACACACCACACCCCAAGAGGTCGGAATAGAAAACCGTTGCAACCGTTGTGATCACATGATGAAATAAGGAAATGGGAAAAAAAAATGATCCTTATTTTCACTTTTTTTCACTTGGTTTTAGAACCCCCCCCCTCTGCCTGGTTGGTGAAAACCCAACGCGCTCCGTCCCGGCATTGTAGGGATGCGAGGGTCTATGGTCATATGACTACGGCCGTGCACAACATGAGTACACCCCACCCTAACGAACAAAACTTTCTGTGAGATGTCGAAAATATAAAAAATCGACCACCCTCGGGAGGGCTCGAAGAATAAATAAGCCTTGTACATATCATATTTAATTTATGTTACCGGCGCGCCTGAATACAAATATAAATGGGTATGGATATTAAGCCGCGTTTTGATTCCGGCTTTTTACGGTAACCGGTTTGAGCCGGTATAACCCGCGCATTTATTTTACCGGTTTCTCGGAACACGCCTGCTGGGTTTCCAAAAAACCGGTTAAAACCAGTCTTGGGACCGCTTTCATTGAAGCGATGCGCCGTCAGGCGCAGAAACCATCTACCTTGTATAAATATCTGAATGCGGGCACGTCGGAGCCAAGCGTTGGCGGCGACAGAGGGACCCCCTGAGCATGTGAGAACATATTGAGCAGCCGACGGGTTCGGCGCTGTTGTCCTCGCCATCTCGGCAGGATGCCGAGGTTCGGAAATGAGCAACTCCGGACGATGTCTTCGATTCCCTCTGTTTATGAGATAATGATATTTGAAAGATTGAAGACAAAGTCGGCGGCCATATACTACATCAGGGCGACGTCTAGTGGGGCAGTGCACGGTATAGTAAGAGATAACTCCATCAGAGCTACCATCACGACGACACCAGCTGCTACTGCCGCTTGAGTTTAATCATGATTCCGCACCTTGTGCTGAGAATAATAGTTGATCCAATGTTACGGACGTTTGAGTGAGACCACTCTGCAGCTGACCAGTGGTCACCTACAGAGACAAGGCAACGTAACAATGAAGTATGGGCGGGACCATGGGCGGACGCAGGTGGCCTCATCCAACCCAATACTTACATTAAATGATCCACGCAAGGCAGACGTATACATTTGTAAAATAACGATTGCATCATAGGGTTCAAAATAATGGAACCACGGATTCGATCATAATGTCTTAGAATTGGTATCCCAGAGATGCCATTTCTTTTCTTCGCTCGCGAAACCTCGTGAGCAGAGTTGGGCTCACAAAATTCTTGAGACCATCCCACCCACCCAACAGTATACTGTATGTAGTGTTCATATATATGTTTGTTTTTTTTTGTGCCCAGATCATTTACACAGGTACTACAGTAACCACGCGCTGAGTATACGCCTGCCAAGCGTCCACTCAGCGTGGGGGAATATACCAGGCGAGGACCCCTCCAATGCAATACTTATTTTTTACCCATTCAGAACTGAAAAAAGGCCCCACACTAATTTCAAGTAATTTGTACCCCAATTGGTGGGACCAGTTCTTAAGGGGTTAAGGGGCCCCTTCGGACAAAAACATTATGAGAAAAATGAAAAACAAATTATTTTTGTTTTTTCAGTTGCAATACCATTTCTGGTAAAATTTTCCACATTTATTTTCGTGACTCCCTACGGATAACGGCATTTCTCTAGATCCGGTCGCCCCCGTGGGCTAGCAGGTAACCACGAAGCCTGTGAGCGTCAAGAAAGCGAGTTCGAGCCCCGCCGAGTGCATACTCTTAGGCACTTCTTTCTCGCTAAACATATCTTGACTAGCAGAAAGCGCGAGAGCGTGAGTTAGCAAAATTCGATGAAAGTCGACGAGCGTTGGGAAGGCTGAACCCTCTGCGCGATAAAAATGCAAGGCAAGAACCGTAGTGGGGGGGGAGGGAGAGGAGCCTACTTTGTGACCCCGGATCTGAGTTACGACTAGGGAGGGAGAGACGGAAGTGCGAAGATAATAAATGGGATGGAAAAACAAAAAAAAAAAAAATGCTCAGATTTCGACCTATAATGAGCAGTTAGTTTCAGAGAGCCTAGATCATGGTCAACAGTTGTGTCTCGGGAGACATATCGATCAGACGCCTTGCTCATGACGAAAAGTGCCTCTTACTCAAAAACGAATCCCATACCCCTGGAACCCAAGACGAATTAAAAAAATAGCAGTTTCTCCGGCTACTGATACTATATTAACTCAGATTTTCGATGAGGACGCCGAGCACTAGCAGGTGAACGTACTTGAGCCTCTCGTTCGACCGTCCGTAGCACCCTATGTGGCCACAGCAGAGTGTAGATATCAAACAGATAGGAGCTCCGAATCGATGAATATCTTGCTGCGGAGCACTTTCGTTTCGTGATGCAAACACAGCAATGCTTGCCCCCCCTTGCAGACCCAGGAGCCCCGATACGTCCTAGAGACTATAACGAACAAGCTTTACGTTGGTCGGTCAAAGGTCTGAGCATTAGAACTGGAGCTATGCCGTTTTTGGTAAGGAGTACTGATATGGTGTTATTATACCAAAAATATTATTGCTGCAAAAAATACGAGAATGTATATATTTTTCAACACTCAAGTATCACTTGTTTTTAATACCGACGGGGCCCCTTAAATGATCCACGGTAGGGAGACATCGTAATACATTAGAAAAACAAGCAACGTCCCTCGTCAACGCCATGCGAAGTTTCAGTTTCTATCTGGATCAAACAGTGTGCTAATCGGGCTGCAAACATCACCTTGTTCACTGCGCCAGAGCAGCTCGTACGTACGTCTTGCGTACGTAGCATTTTTGTTTTGAATAGCTGCCAAACTTCATCAGGCTTTCGAACACGCTCAGACGGTCGATCAGACGTCACCAGATACCTGGTACGTACGAGTACGTAATGCCCCCCTTTTGCCTGGATACGTTTTCAGCTCCTCAAATCAGTGTGTGCAACATGCCCACCCCCGTAAAAAACGTGACTTCATGCATTACAAGGTTGCTACGCGCATCCTCCACACGAAATGTGGATCGCCGCCAAAACACCCAACACGTTTCGATTGTTTGAGCGGCGCAGTTTGTGTACACGACTCGAAATATATCCCCCCATGTATTCTACGGAGTACAGTAGACAAAGGTATGAACACTTTTTTTGAGGAAATATAGAAATCCAGACGGAAGGAAGAGTATGCTAACACTTGGTATGTTCTGCTCTGCGAAACCCCAAATGCCGGTTTCGTCATGGCTCTGGCTGACCTGATCGGTTGCTCGGAGGAGTAGCAGACCGCAGACCTGTTATCGATCAGTGGCACGTGGCAGATGCAGGCAAGCGGCCCCGGCCCGGTGAGTCGGAGCAAATGTTGGCTGGGAATCAACTCTTGCGCAAGATATCAAGAAGAGCCTGATCTCGGCAGTCTCGGTGTCGTCTGGACGGTTGTGGGAACGCATGGCCCAGGTGGGGGCGCATTCGTGTTTTCGCGCCGACACGATAGGTGGCAATGGATGTACCATACTCTCGTCCTTCTGAGTCCGTCGTGCCTGTCGTATATAGCGTTTTCATTGTCGGCTCTGGTTAATGCAGTGCCGCGTAGTATCTCTGTGCCGAAGTTTTATAACCACACAACCAGGGGGACCCGAGGATTCGGATACCATACACCTAACCCTCCCCCCCGGAGGGCTCGAAAACATATTTGTTTGCACGTTTTGTTTCTGTGTGTATCGGTGTAGGTGATTTGTGTGACAATACGGGAGAGGCGCAAACCCTCACATCGAGTACAATACCACCGTGACATTGGCAGTATCAATAGGTGCCTCGTCTGAGTACGACATCCACATCCCCGACCAGCGGCAACAGAAACACACAACAAAGCAACCGCTTGCAGTGTTCGACTGCTGTATCCGCGGGAAGCGATATGTTGCTGTAGTGCTAATATTTACCTGTGCGAGCAAGATTGCTGCTGCAGCTCGGTGATAAGGCAAGGAAACACAGATAGATCAGGTACTGTACCACAGGTACGCACGTACGTACGAGTATGATTATGCCAAATGACAGGTAAGGTGCTCGTATCTACAGTAGGATCTCGTATATTAGTAGGGTATCAAGG
The DNA here is from genome assembly GCA_008828725.1 of Saccharina japonica. Classification (NCBI taxonomy): domain Eukaryota; class Phaeophyceae; order Laminariales; family Laminariaceae; genus Saccharina; species Saccharina japonica. Next base: position 97,960 of record MEHQ01000442.1, on the reverse strand, counting down.
CTTTGACCACTATTAATATTAATTGACTGACTGGTACTGAGGGTACCACGGCTATGTACAACAAACAACAGTCCGTGCAGGTCCGTACGCTGAATCCTAAGGGTTACAAACGATGCTACTATTGCAGTACTGTATATTCTGGTGCTCATGCCGTTGCTCGGAATAGTGACACTCAGGTTTGATGCTCTTCATGCTGTCTGGAAAGTCCATTATTTAGAGCTTCGCCGCCGCCAAAGTTGTTCCCACAGCAGTGACAAACCCACGAGACATCCCCCTATCTCACGACCTTCTTCAGGCAGTATTTATCCAGGCAAGCCTGCCGATCCCACGGCTCTTCAGGGCCTTCTGGTCCACCTTAGAGCGAGCTCATAGCTCCTTTGTACAGCTTACTACTGCTACAATCGCTGTCACATTGCCCAGCTGCGGCCTATATAGGTTGCAGTGCTGTCCAGCAGTATTGTAGTACTATGGAAGGCCTTGTATCAAGCAGGGGGAGGGATGGGGGCGGCTCTCTGCCGTCCCCTGTTTTCAGTTTTATATAGGTATTGATAGGGCGTAGAGGGGGGGGGGGCGGTGTCAGGTATCCTCCCCCCTGTCGGGAGGGTCGAAGTTGAACAATTCGACGGGAGGTGTCGAAAAAATATTTCACGGGCCCCCTCGACATAACTGGTATTTCTCTAGGATGAAGAATCGGCACATGTGTGTTCTCCACATTAAACCTTCCTTTCTACCCGTCGACATCCAGCACACCCGCGTCCGTGCCGATTGTTCATCCTAAAAAGGTACCAGTTGTGTGGTCACAAAACTACGACACAGAGATACGACACTCAGTGCAGTAAGCAGAGCAGACAATGCAATGCCATATACGACAGGCCAGACCTACCCTGCTAGCAACCCAGGTGCATGCAAGAGAAAAAATATTAAAAAAAAGAAGAAAAACAAATTTGAAAAAAAAACAAAAACGAAAGAAAAACGAAAGCGAAAAGCAAAAAAAGAAGGAAAAGTAAACATACTGAAGCAAATCAACAATAAAGAAACCAAACGAAAGTATGAAAACATAAATTAAAGAAAGTGTGCTTCTCCCAAAGGAGATGCGACATCCAATAAAAAACCAATTGAAATGAAACGCAATGAAATGGACCGTAAAACAAAACGGCGCCAACAGAGCAAGACTAAGAACGACAGGAAAGGACAGGCAGCTGAAGCACATTAAAAGCACCTTCCAGCCAGCCGAGGCAGGTTTGTGCCCGTAGTACAGGCAGGTTCTACCAGCTAGTCGGTCTGGTACCTACTCTGTTTGCCGTCTCTTTCCTGCTTTCGTCCGCCGCGGTTCCCCTACGAACCCTCCCACCCTCCGTCTTTATCCCTTGGGCGCCACCCATGCAACGGATACGTGGCACTTCTTACTCAGTTCCATTCGTTCTCGTGCCACACACGAGAGTCCAGGAAAGAGAAGACGAAATAACAAAAAAAAATATGAATACGTACGTAGCTAAGCAACCAAAGAAAGTCCTACTGTAGGAAAATACGGAGGGGCGGAGAGACCATGGCAAAAGCGATCACGGCAAAATAAATAAATAAAACAAAATAAATGATGCAAGGGGCTGTAACATCGTTCTCGTGCCTCCCTTTAGAAACTTCAACAGGCAATACGCCAAGAAAAAATAAATAAATAAAACAAACAAACAGAAAGAAAGACCACCAGAAATAACAAAGGAAAAACACCCAGTTCGCCATCCACCAAGCCAGGTAGTACTTCATCCTCATCACGGGGATGAGAACGAGAGTAACAATGAAACTAAAAACCGAAACGAAAAACACTACAGGGCCGCGTTCGAAGCAGCTACAGAGGTGCGCGGCATGGGTAGTCTAGGCAGGACTTACTAGTCAGCCTGGTACCTTGCTATCCTGTCGGCTCTCTCCCGCCTGCTCTCATCAACCGCGGTTTCCTTACGACTGTTGCCCCCCCCCTTCCCATTCCCTTGTGCACCCCCCGCAACGGATGCGTGGCGCTGTCTACTCAGTTCCGCCTCGACCTTGTGCCACCGGACCATGAACTGTTCAGCCGCTTCGAGGACCCCCCTGTGCCACTTGCCCACTTTAGTTGCTGCAACGGTCTACACTGCGGTCTCTACTGAAAACCACCAACGGGACCTGTGCCGTAGACCCCTTTGTGGCTTCAAACACCTTGAGATCTTCAGCAAGGCATTTCTGCCAGGACTTTGGTTGTCCGCCCAGTCTGCGTCCCTCCCCACCCGTCATGGTCCCGAACATCACCCGGCTGGGTAGTCGCCCCTTGGGTTACCGTGCCACGGCCCCCGCAAAGAACAGCCGTCGTTTTCGGTCCGTCGTTTCGATGCTCTCGCATCGTGTCTGCTTGAGAGCCTTTGCGTACAAGAGGGTCCTATAGTCGCCACGCTGCCCACGCTGGAAGCCAATGACACGCAGGAGCATTTGGTGGTATACCGATCGGAGCCTGGCGAAGTGTTGTGCACTGAGGGTCCACGTCACACATCCGTACAGCAGGGTCTCGATCACCTCGGCTTTCAACATGCGGACTTTCAGACTAAGTCGAGCCGTCTTCATGCAAGGGCGTAAAAAAAAAAGAGAAAACGACACCACACTTGTAGGAAGGTCAGAATGAAAAACAAACCCGATCTCTGTGATCACAGGACGAAATGAGCGAAAACCATTTTTTTCGTTTTTTGTTCCCTTTTTTTAACTTGGTTTTAGAGACCCCCTATTTTGTTTTCGCTGGTGGGGGGGGGGGGGTAATTAAAAAAAAA
>MEHQ01000442.1:78757-93786 GCA_008828725.1 Saccharina japonica | reverse complement strand
GACGAAAGTTGACGAGGGAAGAAAGTGCTGAAACCTTCTCGCGATAAAAACCAAGGCAAGAACCGTAGTGGGGGAGGAGGGAGAGGAGCCTACTTTGTGACCCCGGATCTGAGTTACGACTAGGGAGGGAGAAAGACGAAAGTGCGAAGATAATAGATGGGGAGGGGAAAAAAAACAAACAACAACAACAACAAAGGGAAAATATGAGGGTGCTAAATCGAGTGAAAATGGGAATCTAAAACAGAACCACTCTGACGTACCTGATACACAAATATTCATATCTTCTGACCGTCGAGTGCGTTTCGTGTGGACAGAGCAACCATTTATTTCCAACGTGTCATGCGTGCGTCTAGGGGCTTTCCCGAGAGCTCTGACTGTTTAGCAATAGTTTCGAACTAAAATGCCGACGTTAAATATCGCCTGGCTACTGGGCAAAACGTTTCCCCATATGTTGATATAATGTCAATTCGTCTACCTGTGTGCTTGTCTCCAAACAGTCAATCGTTGATACGTATTACTACTTTTTTTTTCTTGTTTCCTTGGTGTACTATACTGCCTGTTGTAGCTTCTCAAGGGGGGCACGACAGCGATGCTACAGCAGCCCCTCTCATCATTCGTTTATTTTGTTTTACTTATTACGTATTGCTTTGCCGTGATCGCGTTTGCTTTTGTCTTTCCGCCCCTCCGTATTTTCCTAGGACTTTCTTTGGTTGCTTAGCTACGTACGTACGTATTCATTTGGTTTTTTGTTATTTCCTCTTATCTTTCCTGGACTCTCGTGTGTGGCACGAGAACGAAACGGAACTGAGTAGGAAGTGCCACGTATCCGTTGCATGGGTGGCGCCCAAGGTAATGGAGACGGAGTGTGGGGGGGTTCGTAGGGAAACCGCGGCGGACGAAAGCAGGAAAGAGACGGCGTACCAGACCGACGAGCTGGTAGAACCTGCCTGTACTACGGGCACAAACCTGCCTCTGCTGGCTGGAAGGTGCTTTTGGTGTGCTCCGGCTGCCTGTCCTTTCCTGTCGTTCTTAGTCCTGCTCTGTTGGCGCTGTTTTTTCGGTCCATTTCATTTCGTCTGATTTCATTTGGTTTTTTATTGGATGTCGCATCTCCTTTGGGAGAAGCACAACACTTTCTTTCTTTTATTTTGTCGTACTTTCGTTTGGTTGCTTGATTGTTGATTTGCTTCAGTATGTTTACTTTGTCTAATTTATTCCTTTTCGCTTTTTTCCCTTTTTTTTCTCTTTTTTATCTTGCATGCACCTGGGTTGCTAGCGGGGTACGTCTTGCCTGTCGTATATGACATTGCATTGTCTGCTCTGCTTACTGCACTGAGTGTAGTATCTCTGTGTCGTAGTTTTGTGACCCAATAACTGGTACCTTTTTAGGATGAAGAATCGGCACGGACACTGGGTGTGCTGGATGTCGACGGGTAGAAAGGAAGGTTTAATGCGAAGAGCACACACACTACAGGATAAAATGAACAGTCAATTTCGCGTTCGAGTTCCAGATGTGTAGACTACTGCACTGAGCGTAGTATCTCTGTGTCGTAGTTTTGTGACCACATAACTGGTACCTTTTTAGGATGAAGAATCGGCACGGACACTGGGTGTGCTGGATGTCGACGGGTAGAAAGGAAGGTTTAATGTGAAGAACATACACACACTACATAATAAAATGAACAGTCTATTTCGCGTTCGAGTTCCAGGTGTGTAGACTACTGCACTGAGCGTAGTATCTCTGCGTCGTAGTTTTGTGACCACAGAACTGGTACTTTTTTAAAATGAAGAATCAGCACGGACACTGGGTGTGCTGGATGTTGACGGGTAGAAAGGAAGGTTTAATGTGAAGAACACACACAGACAAACACGGAATACCACAGCCGAACTGCAGACGTGGCCGGGAACGTTTGAGGTAGATACAGACAGCACTCCCGGTGGAAACGCCGTAACGTGCAGCCTGATGTCGCATGGTAAACCTCGCGGGGGGGTTCTGCTGTGTTGTTGGCGGGCTCTGTAGCTATAGCGTTGCGCCCTCCAAACACCAACGCGTGCGTGACGAATGACTTATCCCTTCTGTGTCGCACATTCGACGTTTATCGTATTTAGGAGCAGAGGATTGTGAAAACGGCCGTGTCCATCTCGTTCACGCAGCCGGGTTGCTAGCTGGGTAGGTTGCGCCTATCGTATATATGGCATTGAAATGTCTGCCCTGCTCACTGCATTGCAGCGTAGTATCTATTTGTCGTAGTTTTGTGACAACATTAACGGGTATCTCTCTAGGATGAAGGATCGACACAGACACAGGGTGTGCTGGATGTCGACGGGTAGAAAGGACGGTTTAACAGATACAGTACAGGACACCTAATAAGAAAAAGGCTAATAAGAAAGCCAGGCTGAGATTTAGAGGAAAATTATAAATTAGTTGTTATCCTGAAATTAGGTTGAAGAGTACCCTCTCTCAAATAGGAAATCCAGCCTGAACCAGATTTACTGTTTGTTATTAGGTGTTCTGTACTGTATACAGTATATAAAACTCAGTATGGTTATATAGTTCAGGGCTTGTCATGCGCCGACCCTGATGGGCCAGCCCGGCGCATACATTTTCGACATGATGGGCCGCGGCCCGGCCCAGCTCATCATATTTTAGTTTGGTGGGCCGCGACCCGGCCGGGCCGGTCAAATTTTGAGAGTATGGGCCGCGGCCTGGCACAGCCCATCACATTTTCAAACATTCACGACCGGGCCCGGCCCATCACATGGCAGCGAGGCCGTGATACACGGGCTCTATATGGGCAGGCCCGACAACTTTCATGGGCCGACCAGTGAATTTGATGGGCCGCCCCATGGCCCGGATCATGTCTTGTCGCGTACTAAAAGTTGCATGAGAGTACGCTGACACGCTGACACGCTGACGTGACGGTGTTGCATAGCGTGGTGTGGTTCCATGATCGGTAAAAATTGACCCAAATCATGAAACGGAGCAGCTACTGATTTGAGACGTGTAGTACATGCATAATTAGCAGCACATCGTCATAGAGTGTAATCTGAGCGACATAGGAACACACGTAGCACTCGATTTGGTGCTCTACAACGAACAAACGAGCTGCTGACAGCGCTGCGATGTGCCTTAAGGTGACGCTCTTTCCCTCAGCGAAGACTCCCGGTTTTGTATAGAAGCGGCGTGCGTATTTCGACCGGTCTATTCGCAATTATCTTGTGATTTGTTTGGGAAATTTGGTGTACCGTGAAAATCGAACTAAATTTTAAAATCAACTTGAAAAACGACTGATGTGATCATGCACCAGTTCCCAGCAGTACGAGTACGTAACAGCACGACACACACGGTGCCGTCACCCCAGCAATCCCTCTTCCACCTTTTTGACCATGGCCGACGATCAGTCGCAAGCGGCCAAGCGCTCAAAGGCCGACGGTGGTCCCTCCGCTTCCCTCTCGGGCGGTGCTTCCTCTCCTGCAGCCGCAAGATGAGCAGGAGACGAGATGCTTCCCGACAGGGTGTGGGATAGATAAAGCCCCCAAGGAAAGCCGAGGGACACACGAAGCATGTTTGAGAAGATGGAAAGCATGGTGCCTGATTCCAGCGACGACGAGAGCCCTGACGGCTGCAGCGGAGCGTGTTGCAAGAGCGATGCTATCCTCTTGGTGCGTGTGTACTGTCCAGATAGGTACCGCTGCCAAGTGCGTCGAAAGATAAATTCTACGTACGACGGTTTTGAGGCCTGGTTTGTCCTTGGTACTTTACTCGTTTAGTACTTTCGACGTACGTACGTACGTATCCTTCCGGATACTCGTATGCATTGAACACCAAAAGTTACATTATTGTCCAGACTACAGCAGTAGTAGTACCAATTATCTTGTAACATCGTACCTGGCTACTACGAATATATATTATACAGGTATTATGTGTATATATTAAAAAATTAAAAAAAACACAACAGCTAGCTGTGAGCTCGAGGATTTCGTCGAAGCTCATCTTTGCTAGCTAGGTGTAATACTTCGATCGCGCGTACTTACGGATTTTTATATGTCCTCATGTAGGATGTACATCCCGTATGAGGGGGACACAATCTGAGGCTGTAGAATTCAGGAAGTGATTCAGGAAGTGTGTGTCTATTTGTGGGGGAAGAAATAATTTAAATTAAATTAAAATTAAAATTAAACAGTCTGAAATAAACGTACCAGGTATACTATGAGCGCTTGATATATTAAAAAATTAAAAAAACAACAGCTGTGAGCTCGAGGATTTCGTCGAAGCTCATCTTTGCTAGCTGAGTGTAATACTTCGATCGCGCGTACTTACGGATTTTATATGTCCTCATGTAGGATGTACATCCCGTATGAGGGGGACACAATCTGAGGCTGTAGAATTCAGGAAGTGTGTGTCTATTTGTGGGGGAAGAAATAATTAAAATTAAATTAAAATTAAAATTAAACAGTCTGAAATAAACGTACCAGGTATACTATGAGCGCTTGATATATTAAAAAATTAAAAAAACAACAGCTGTGAGCTCGAGGATTTCGTCGAAGCTCATCTTTGCTAGCTGAGTGTAATACTTCGATCGCGCGTACTTACGGATTTTATATGTCCTCATGTAGGATGTACATCCCGTATGAGGGGGGCACAATCTGAGGCTGTAGAATTCAGGAAGTGTGTGTCTATTTGTGGGGGAAGAAATAATTAAAATTAAAATTAAACAGTCTGAAATAAACGTACCAGGTATACTATGTTCGTCACAACCGTTGGTCGTACGTTCGTCATAAGTCGCACCCATGTCTGATGTGTCTGATCGTGCGAATACGTTCGTGTGATTTGTGTAACTGGAATATGCGGCGGGATTTGGTTTTCCCCGGGTGGGTTTTGGTAAGGGTGACATCTTGGACGGAGGGGTGAAGCCCCTTCCGTTCAGTTCATCTTCACGGTGGTTTCTAATATACACCTCGGGACAACATCTTCTCTCTCGCCTCATGGCAACCTCCGGAGTGTTCTCCAACTGCACCTCGTAACCGAGACAACCCCTTGCACGAATTGATCGATTATGCTAGCACGATTGATATATCAAAGATTACTCGTGTAAGGTAGGCAACATGGACCCGTCGATCATGGAGGACCTTCCTGAGGAAACTCGGAAGGCGATCGAAGTCTGCTTCGCAGCAGAAGTACTGAAAGCCCAGCAAGAAGCCCGTGACGTCAGCCGCTAGGAAGAAGCCAGGAGGGACCGAGGACGAACGCACGCCCAGGAGAACGAGTCCAGGAGCAGCGCCGTCAGGTCACCAGAGCAATTCCCGCAGAACTACGCACGAGCACAGCATCAGGGGTGGGCTGGAGGCCCGCCACCAGGCACGTTTCGTATTAGCAGCAGCAGCAGTAGTCCTAAAGTGTTTGATGGAATGTTTAGGAACGGGGAGGAGGTACAGCAGAGGGTTATGGTGTTTGAGGGTCAGATGATAGCACTTTTTGGGGAGGAGGGTTGCCTGGAAGCCATCAGTACGGATGTTCCTATTAAAATAGGATTGGCGAGGGCCAACAGTGAGGCCCTCAATAGAGAGTTTGGGGCGGAGGCGGTAGCCAGGGCACGCGTAGCATGGAGGATACTGATCAACCAGATTACATACATGCCCATACTGAACCTAATTTTGGCAGCTGGTAGCCCAAGCGAGGGATGGAAAATCTTCACGAATTTTTATGCCCCTCAGTCTGCTGCCGAGAAGGCCAGGCTAACTCAATCATGGTACAGCCTGAGAATGAAGGAGAACGAACCACCCAACGAGTACTTTGCGAGAGGTAGTGTTCTTAGAAGCCGGCTTGCTTTCCATGGGATGGTATTCTCTGATGTAGATGCTAACCAACATTTTGCCCGCAACCTCGCATCCGCCTTCGGAGTGCAAAAGAGCATTTTGCTCTCGAACGCAGAGTTGACTTGCAAAGTCCTTGAAGATGTGGTGCTCAGCGCTCATGGCGAGATGGAGATGGCGAGGGAGGAGGAGAAGAGGACTGGGACGGGACACGCCCTCGTTGCTCCCGACTGGTCTGGCCGGGGCAACGGGGGTGTTCAACATGGCGGGAGAGGAGGACGCGGCGGACGAGGCAGGAGCAGGAGAAACGATAACAGGGGCGGACAGCAACAGCAACAACAACAGCAGCAGCAGCAACATCAGCCTCAGCAGCAGCAACATCAGCAGCAGCAACATCAACCTCAGCAGCAGCAACATCAGCCTCAGCAGCAGCAACATCAGCAGCAGCAACAGCAACAGCAGCAGCAGCAGCAACATCAGCCCCAGCAGCAGCAGCAACAGCAGCAGCAACATCAGCCGCAGCCGCAGCAGCAGCAGCTACAGCAGCAGCAACAGCAGCAACAGCAGCACGTCAGCGGTCGCGGTGGTGGCGGTTGGAGCGGAGCACCACAGCCGTGGGGCCCTGGAGGGAGAGGACCCGGCGGCAGGGGAGGCAGAGGAAGGTATGTGGGCGGTCGTGGGCAAGCGATCGGGGGTAGGGGGAGAGGCTTGCCATCATACCCCCCCCCCCCCGGCGGCTACGACTACTCCCGATACCCACCGAACCTCCCCCGCCCGTTTGGTAATCAGCCGCCGGTACATGGGGCGGACCCTCGCAAGCGATGTCAGAACTGCAACGAGTTGGGGCACGTGCATCAGTATTGCGCGTGGCGAGTGGATACTCCAGGTCACCCTCACCCCCCCGGAACCGCGCCACCACCCCCCGGGCGTACCGCCCCAGGCGGGGCTCCCCACTTCTCGTCTGCAGCACCTGGTCGGCAGCAGCCGTGGCCACACTCGTACGGTCAAGCAAACGTTGCCGCCGCCGCCGCCGCCGCCGCCGCCGCCGCCACCGCCGCCGGCTATGGTGACGCCTATGATGAAATCTATGGTTTTGACACTTCCGCCGCCGCCGCCGTCGCCGCCGCCGCCGGCAGCTACTACGACGACGACTACGGTGACTACTACTACTATGAGGAAGAGCAGCAGCAGTACAAGCCATCTCCCTCGCAGCAGTACCAGCCACCACCTTCGCAGCAGTATCAGCCACCACCTTCGCAGCAGTACCAGGCACCGCCACCACCACCGCCGCACCAGCAGCAGCAGATCGCGCCCTATACCTGCGAACAACATCAACCGCCGCCGCTGCCGCCGCCGCCGCCGCCGTCCCACCAACATCATAACCTCCCCGGCCATGCCCCGTCCTCTTCCTCTTCGCCTTCTCCCGGAGCATCTTCATCTCCCCAGAGCGCTCTGCATCTACTCATGGCACGTTCAGTGCCACAAGGCGAGTTGGGTTACAGTTTAGATGATGTAGGAGTTGGGTTGGGGCTTGCTAGTCAGTCTCTTAGTGAGACAGTCGGGGGGCGTGGGGTAGGTCCAGCAGGTAGTGAGTTTTGGGTTTCGGATAACGGGGCCACTAACCACATTACTAGCAGCTCTCGCAACATGTATGACTGGGTAGAGATCCCTCGTGGTAAAGAGAAGGTTTTGATCGGTGATGGTAAGGCGATGCGAGTGCTTGGCGTAGGTAGCCTCAATCTTAAGATGCACTCCAAAACTGATTTTAATGTCAAGTTAAATGACGTGTACGTGACGGAGGGTATCGGATTCAACCTGTTTTCACTTCATGATGCACAATCGAGACAATCCATCACCCTTAACAAGGATGGCGCACACTTGTTCGATAACCGTCTGACTTTCCCTCGTGACGCGACTGGGTCAAGTTTGTATGCGACTCGCATGGACCCGACCCCAACTACAGGACTTACCGCTGTTTCTGCTTTGACTGGTGTTGCCCCCCCCACCATTCCTGAACATGTTGTGCATGATTCCTCTATTGCCCCCCCCTCGAACCCCCAACCCCCCTCAAGTGTAAGTGGAGCAGAGCCCATGGTGTTTGGTTCCCACCCCCTTTCCCCCCTTAATATAGGAGGGGTAGTTTCTGCGGACAATGGTTTCCCGCCCGCCTCTAAAGGCGTAGTACCTACGGATGATGGTTCCCACCTCCATTCCCCCCTTAGTGTAGGAGGGGTAGTCTCTGCGGAAAATGGTTTCCCGCCCGCCTCTAAAGGCGTAGTACCTACGGATGATGATTCCCACCCCCTTTCCCCTTTTAGTATAGGAGGGGTAGTTCCTGCGGATAATGGTTTCCCGCCCGTCTCTAGAGGCGTAGTGCCTGCGGACATTGGTTTCCCGCCCACGGCTTCAGGTGAAGTTAGTGTAGTACCATCGGTGCAGCTCCCGACGGTGCCGCCCACTGTGTCTTTAGGAAAAGAGCACGGAGTGGTAGGGATTAGGCCCCTTGTCGCTGCCCCCGGCACGCAAGAGACAAACATGAGCGTTTTTTCGGACGTTAGACTAATGGATGGTTACGATGACACTGTGTGCACGCAATTTTTCCCTAACCCCCTCAACGTTGCGGCAGCGCAAGCCCTTGCAGAGTCAGATCGGAATGATTGTTACGTTGAGAACGTAGGCATGACTGCTGCAACCGTGCTTGCTCCGGGTAGGCGTCCGTTTACTGTCGGGAAACCTACCGAGAGTGTTGATATTGACCACTTTCACTTCTCCTCCGGCCACCTGAATGAACGTTTGTTGAGGGAAACGGCTCGGCAGCACGGTATCACCTTGACGGGCGTGCTGCAGCCATGTGGTGGATGCTTGGAGGCCAAGGGTGTGCGAGCTGGGGTGCCGCGGAGGACAACATCGCGCGCGAGGAGGCCCATGGAGACGGTGCACATTGACCTGGCCGCCCCCTACGAGGCGTCCTTGGGCGGGTCCGTTTACCTGATCATGTTCGTCGACAGCGCCTCGAGGTGGATGCGGCCGTACGGAATGAAGAAGAAATCGGAGACCACCGCGTACGTGAAGAAGTTCGTCGCCGACATGAACCACGTGGGGCCGCCGCTCTGCTTCCGCGCGGACAACGGTGGGGAGTTCACCGGCCGCAGCTACATCGAATTCTGCGACTCCGCCGGGATCCGCTGTGAGCACACCGCCCCGGGTAAGCCTAAACAGAACGCGGTTGTCGAGAGTGCGATTTGGCGCGCTATGAACGGGGGCCATGCGGCTCGTCGTGAAATTCGGCGACTTTTCCCCAGCGTTGAATTCAGCCGCATCCCCCGCCTCGGCGCCAGCGGTAACCGCCTGTGGCTGGAGGCTGTGCTTTGGGCTGCCGACTGTTTTAACCGCTCCGCGACCAAGGCCAACATTGGTTGGCGATCACCGTACGAGGTGTTCTTCTCGCGGCTCCCGGACCTGCAGGTGGTACCGTTCTTTCAAGAAGGCATGATGCGGGTGGACCGCAGCACGAAATCCGACGTCCAATCGGTGCCGTGCTACTACCTGAACAATGGCTATAATCACCCCTCGTCCGCCGTAAAGGTGATCAGGGCCTCGACGGGGGGCGTATGCTACACCAGTGACGTGGTGTGGACGGTTCACCGTGCTTCCGTGCTGCCATTGCCGGCACCGGCTGGCGCGGGGGGATTAGTGGACGCCACCGCGCCGGCAACGCAGGGTTTCAGCATCAGCTACATGCAGTCACCGCCGCCGCCACTACCGATCCAGTCACCGTCGCCGCCACTACCGATCCAGTCACCGCCGCCGCCACTGCCGATTCAGTCACCGCCACCGCCGCTTCAGCCCCCGTCACCGCCGTCACCACCACCGCCCGAGCACTCACCGTCGCCCCTCGCCGACGTTTTGCCACGGTCGCACACGGAGCCGCAGCGGATATCCGGGCGAACCAGTTCGAAGACGGTCCAATTCTCAGACACGCCGGCGGTTCAACTCTCAGCCACACCGGAGGGGTCGCCTCCGAACCGTGATCAGGGTTTTAACCATAGCATCGGACTCCTATCGATGATGGGCAAGACGGCGCTGCTGTCGATGTTGACTACGCGGGGAGCCGTCGACGCCGGGCGCCGCAAGGAGCCGCCGGGTGTTGGGGGTCGCGGGCAGCCGTCACCCACTGTTGGGGACCGAGAGGGGACACCGTCTGACGGGGGGCGCGGGAAGATACCATGTGCCTTGGCCGCACTGCTTGCCACTCGGGAGGACATCGACGCCACCCTGGGCGACCAGCGGCCGCCCCACAAGCCCCCGGATTTGCCGCACTGCTACGCCTCTGACCTCAAGGTCCCACGGAGCCACAGGGAAGCCATGCGGTCGGAGCACGCTCATCTTTGGGAGGACTCGATGGGGCGGGAGTTTTACGGATTGCTGGATGCGGGGACTTTTGTGCCGGGGTAGCAATCAGTGGACAACTACATTAATGCAATGTGGGTTTTTGATTGGAAAGCTGATGAGTACGGCTGGCCTACGAAAACTAAGGCGAGGCTTGTAGCGCGAGGGGATGAACAGAGAGCGAATATTGATTTCGGAGAATTGTTTGCACCTGTTGCTGTTTCCAGTGTTCGTTTGTTGACAGCGATGGCGTGTCAACCGGATTTTGACTTGTGCCATTTTGATATTGAACAGGCGTTCGTGCAATCTGATCTCGAGGAAAACGTATACATGCGTTTGCCTCCGGGTTGCGGTGGGTTGTCGGGGAAGATAGTAAGGCTGAACAAGAGCTTGTACGGCTTGAAGCAGGCATCGAGACAATGGCATGCGCATCTTACTAGGTGTTTGCTGTCGTTGGGTTTCATTCAGTGCCTGGCTGATGCGTGCTTATTTCGTTTGATGGAGGAGGGGAGTATTGTGATGACTATAGTGGTGCACGTGGATGACATATTTGCGGTAGGGAAGAAAGCCAGGTGTGATCAGTTCGGCAAGGACTTGGACCAAATGGTCCCGGTCAAGAACCTGGGAGAGTTGCGGTGGTATTCGGGGTGTTTTTATGAGAGGGATTGGGACAAGGGAGTTTTGAAGATTTCCCAGCAAACATTCGCTGAACAGTTGGCGGATGAGTACGGGATAGAGTTTGGAAAGAGTGTTCCGCTTTCTGTTGGCACGAGGCTTGCGGAGTTTGACGAGGACGAAGCACCAGGTAACTGGCCGTTCCGTGAGCTGGTAGGCTCACTGATGTGGCTTTCAACCCAGACTCGGCCAGATATCTCCAACGCAGTAAGAGCGGTGGCTAGATACTGCGCTGCGCCTAAGTTAGTACACTGGAAGGCAGCACTTGGTATTTTAGGGTATGTGAGACGGACGAGTTCTTTTGGGATTACATTCCAGAAAGGTACGGTAGGGGGCCTGAGCTTGCAGGTATTTGCTGACGCAGACTACGCAAGTGTGGCGGCTGACAGGAGGTCAGTTTCAGGGGGGTTGGTGATGTGTGGGGGTGCTTGCGTATCTTGTTTTTCTAGGACACAGAAATGCGTAACACTCTCTACGACGGAGGCAGAGTATGTGGCGCTTGCAGACATCGTTAAGGAAGTGTTGTTTTTGAGGCAGGTTTGGCGTTTCATGTTGCCTGATGTCGGCATGCCCTGCATTCCGGTGTTCGAGGATAACCAGGGTGCGGTTCAGCCTGAACAGAACCCTATCACCAACTCCAACTCTAAGCACATTGACGTACGGCACCATTTCCTCAGGGAACTGGTAGGGAGGAAAGAGATATCGATCATCCACGTACCATCCCCTTTCCAGCATGCGGATTTCTTAACCAAAGCGATACCGCGTGACTCTTTTGAGTTTCACCGTAGTCTGGCAATGAACATGTGGTGAGTTTTGATTTTTCGGCACTGGTTTTGGATTTTTGGCTGGGCTTTTCGGAGTTAAGCTTAGGTTTTTCGGCACTGGTTTTGGATTTTTCGGAAATCATTTTGGGCTTTTCGGAGTTAAGCTTAGGTTTTTCGGCACTGGTTTTGGATTTCTCGGAATTTATTTTGGGTTTTTCGGATTTGAATTTGGGTTTTTCGACACTAATTTTGGGTTTTTCGACACTGATTTTGGGTTTTTCGGGTTTATTTGAGTTTGGGTTTTACGACACTGATTTTGGGTTTTTCGGATTTGAGTTTCGGTTTTTCGACATTAATTTTTGGATTTTCGGAGTTGATTTTGTTTCGGTTTTGAAGTTGATTTTGGGTTTTTTCGGAGTTGAGTTTGGGTTTTTCGGCACGGATTTTTTTATTTTTGTCGGATTAGAGTATGTGTTTTACGGTACGGGTTTGGATTGACTTTTTGGATTTTGGACAAGCTTGGTGCTTACAGCAGGGAGGCAGCTGTTTGGTTCTATAGTGGGTTTTCGGAATTCCTGTGTTGGGAGAATGTTATTTGTTGGATATTATTCGAAATGCCACATACCTCAAGAACTTGAAAATGCTTCGATGGAGAAGCGGATTTTTGCGTTGGATACCTCTGAGATGTTGGGCGCACTCTTCCCGAGAAGCGCACGGCCGATTAGCCCGCGTTCCCGGTCAAAAGCATCAATAATGGGCTGAAAAAAACAAATCGAACTGAAACAAATCGAACTTCCTTAAGAAACAGCCTAACATTGCACCATAGTATTACGTGTAGTATCACGATATGAGGATTTATGTCTTGTATGATTGTGGACCTACTTTAAGTACGGCATATAGACATTATTATCATGACAGTGTGCTGCGACTAGGGAGGCTGTTCGTCACAACCGTTGGTCGTACGTTCGTCATAAGTCGCACCCATGTCTGATGTGTCTGATCGTGCGAATACGTACGTGTGATTTGTGAAACTGGAATATGCGGCGGGATTTGGTTTTCCCCGGGTGGGTTTTGGTAAGGGTAACATCTGGGACGGAGGGGTGAAGCCCCTTCCGTTCAGTTCATCTTCACGGTGGTTTCTAATATACACCTCGGGACAACATCTTCTCTCTCGCCTCATGGCAACCTCCGGAGCGTTCTCCAACTGCACCTACCTCGTAACCGAGACAACCCCTTGCACGAATTGATCGATTATACTATAGTGTTCCGACGAGTTTACGTGATAGAGTGGTTCTACTATTTGTAGCCATGTATGGTATATAAGAAGAGGTGTTTGAGGACAGGTTATGGAGTAAAACTTAAAAGCACCTGGATGGATTTTCAATTCATTAGTGATTTGGGTTTTTGTAGTGTGCATTATTTATTTGTACCTATAAGGTATCTTTAGTGGCAATTAGTAAGAACAACAACAACGTTTTATCCGTTATAACTGTTAAAGGGGGGGGGGGGAGACACATACATACAAGGATATATGTAATGTACGTACGTATATGTATGTACGTATGTTATTATGATTCCGTTTGCCATCTGACAACGTGCAGCTCGTATCTCAATCATACCATTCACATACACCTAAGATTAAGATGGTGTGTCTTCGTTGTTTTCTGTATACGACGTACCAGTTATGTATACACGCTTCGTATGATGCTTCGTGCAGCAACAAGAGTTTTATATATGAGTATGCATATTATGAATAGTATATTGGGAAGAAGGGGGGAGCAAGGACGACAAATGGAGTATTGTGGATAAATCTTGGCGGGAAGCAGACATAGAAGGGTGTTAGACTACTGTACGCATAAGTTTCCTTGGTTTCCGTGGTCTTCTGCTTTTGGGAGTTTTATGAGTGATCAACGCTGAAGATCATGCTGCACATTGTCGGATGGCAAAGATAATAATAATAGTAGTACTACTGCTGTAGGTATACAAGGCTTGCTGGGAATTACAGGTAGCGGGAGACACGGAAAACGAACAAACATAGAAGTGCACACTGCGACCAATAATGCCAAACAGGTTAGGTCGCCCAGTGAATACTAAAAAGCACCCTTTTGCAAAATGCATACAGGTCAGGACACCTAATAAGAAACAGGAAATCTGGTCAAGCCTGGATTTCTTATTTCAGAGAGGATGCCTTCTACACTAATTTCAATATAACGACTCCCGAATTTCTTACTTTTCTCCAAATCTTAGCCTGGCTTTCTTGTTAGGCTGTTTCTCATCTGGTGTACTGTACTGCTGTACATGAAAAACCCTTCATAAAAAAAAACGCTCTCCCCAGCCCGACTATGGCCCATGCGTAAATATCGAGTGCCCCCCCCCTCCACCCTCACCCCCCCACCCCCTCGACACCTTCACCATTCATAGAACAACGAGGCACACGAACAACGGAAAGAAGAGTCGATCACAGACAACAGATGAAAAACTCTTGACTATAAGTATTACTGCTGTAGTTTTAAACTTGTACGTGAAACAATTTTGTTTTGGGGGGGGGGGAGATGTTCGTGGTATGCGGTAGCTTGATACAACAGGTTTTCCGATCTTGGGGGTTTCATGTATTGTGGGATTTCGTATTATGTAGCGAGACATTATTTAGTATGCCTCGCGGATGGAGAGAGGGAGCTGCCCCGAGAGGCAGTCGCTGATGCTAAGATACGGCCCGGACCTTGATACGAAGATACTGTCCGTATATATATGAGAGTGGAGCGTGACCGAAAGGTACGGCTCACTTCTGTGTGGTTTTTGTCTGTGGAGCCTTTGACGACAGGTACCGTGCTCCTTTTGTGTGGGTGTGTGTTCGAGAGTCTGCTACGACCAGGTTGGCTCCGTGTATAATATCAGGTGCCTCCTCGCCTAAGCCATAGCGGCACACCACGTGGTTGCAGAGAACACGTTATACAGCAAGCGTTCACAAACACGATATTCGTGGGTTTCCGGGCCCGGAGCTTGCTGAAGGGTTGTTGTTATGGCAGAGGAGGCCGAGCTGCTTCGACAGCAGCTTGCGGAAGTGTCGCTTAATTTGGCTGAGCGACAGGCGACGCTGGCGGCAACGTGGGCTGAGCGAGATGCGGCGTTGACGGCAACGTTGGCTGAGCGGGACGCGACGTTCTCCAAACTGAAATGAACTTGAGTGCCCCCACAAGAGGTTTTGGGTGGGTTGTCCTCCCTCCAGCAACACCAACATGTGTTTCGAGTCCACGAGTGTGGCGCGAGACGTATATGACTCGTGTGCGTAACGTCGGCAACAGAACATGCAAGGCAGGGGCGGCCGAGGATTTGGATATCACACACCTAACCCCCCCCCCCCCCCCCCCGGCGCCCCCAACACCCCAC
>MEHQ01000442.1:21771-78733 GCA_008828725.1 Saccharina japonica | reverse complement strand
GGGGGGGGGGGGCGGCCCTCTACCGTCCCCTGTGTTCAGTTTTATATAGGTATTGTATAGGCGTAGAGGGAGGGGATGGTCTCAGGTACCCCCCCCCCTGTCCAAACGTAAAAGTTGAACAATTCGACGTGAGGTGTCGAAAAAACAAAATTCGACCACCCTCGTGCAAGGCGAGATTTTTCAAACGCGCCAGGTGTCCTTCGACCGTTTTGCCTTCATGGTACGTGCTCCCCAACCATCGTTCCGATCCGGTCGTATCAATAGTTTAGCCTTCATATATACAAAGTAGACATCAATGTGCGCATTCGAGGCGGGGCTACAGTAAATCGTTTATGGAAACGTGAACACACGATTGATCCTGCCTTATACAATAGGCATACAATATGGCCGGCGACCTAAATACGAGTCACTCAAAAAGCTTGTTTCGGCAAAACCAAAGCACGAAGGCAATGTCCGATTCCATCGGATCTCGTAACACAACCTGCCCCTGCCATGCTTTCTCCCGTTATTTGCTTCCCTCCTAATCTGTCCTCGCAACACCTGGATCGCGCACGCAACGACCTTCTCCAGAGCTTCCCCCAACAGGTGAGCAGGTACGTAGTCATGTCGCATGCATGCCCACATATCAGTAGAAAACCTGCTAAGATGTCCTAGAATGGCCCACACGTCAGAACGCTCCCCTCAAAGTAACCCACAGGCCCAACGGGACTTGGGATACTTGACAAAAGAAGGAAAGGATGGACAATATATTCGCAGCCAAACTAGTTGCGAGACTTTCTGGTCTGTATTTCAACCGAAACAGAGTTCAGAAACAGTCATAAATCCCGACAGGTACGAGGCAAAAACTACACACTTACGATATCTCGCCATGGATATATTCCCACATGCAACATGGAATACTCCCGTCCTATGAAATCAATGTATCGTCCTGGGACAAAAGTAAGCCCATGCACAATCGCAACATATCTGAATGCATTCATGCGACTGACACGAACATCGTCGCAGATATTGGAGGAGCGCTGTCCCAGCTATCGAACTAGACCAGGGCAACATTTCAATGAAATAAAGCAACCTAAGACGGAAACGAGAATTCCACAGGCAAATGCAACCTGCGAAAGCAGGTGCAAGAATATTGGTACACACTTAATCCCCAAACATGAATATGAAGTCAAACACTAAAATGTCTCACAGCTAGGAGATACCTGGTAACAGTCAATGTTATGTTGGATATGGCATCTCAAATCAAGCAACACATTTATTCACCATCACAACCGACAATTAAGTCATGACAGCCCACGCGCAAGTGGGAGGCCGTTTGAAAACCTAGCAATCAATGCAGTTGGATGCAGTGCTCTGAACGCACCCCGAACTATCTAAACCCAACATTGCATTCTGTAGCATTTTAAACAAATGTACTGACCACACACGATTCAGTAAACGAACACAAAGCATGAAACAGGCTTGCCCGATGATCTGCTCCTACCAACACAAACCAGTCTATCCTACACCCGTGACAGGAAATGGGTGTTCTTTAGCTGCAGCGATCCACACATTTCTGCTTGGGTTTACTGTCTACATCAGAGCAGTAGTAGTAGCACCAATTACACATGCTGCTGCAGCTGCTAGACATAAAACCCCCCTAAACACTAATCCAAAATCCAATCTCCACTCACGACAAGAGCTCTTCGTCCCTATTGTGGTACTGATAATTATCCAGCGTTCATCAACCAACTCGTCTGCCCCCACAAGCTCGAACTCTTAACAATGATCGAGTGCTGGGCCACAAGCGGTAGGCGCAACTTCTTTACCTCTTTCCAGCATAATCTCGACAATCTCAATCACCCCTTCCGATAGTGAAATGAACTAATCCTCCAGGGTACAATAAGCGGCACGCTCAGCCCCTTTTACAGCATTTGGTGTAGCTTATTTTCCTTTTCCGTCACCCAAACTAGGCATCCTCTCTGAAGATGTGGGCAAATCATCCTCGGCACCATAACATTCAACTCGCTCAGTTCCTCCCACCATCATCACTCCTTCGACGACAACGCTTTCCAGCTTTCCTTCCGCCAACACAATCACTACCGCCGTTTCCTGGATCAGCTTAGTTTCCAAGACCGCTGAAGTGGCAAGTAGTTCCGCAGACAACATAGGTAACTCAGGGGCAGCAATATCCAATCCCTTCTTCGGAGTGCCACATACCGTGTGTAAAAGAAGGGTATCAGGTTCCTTGGAGATATCTCGAACGTGCATCACAGGAGATACTGCACGTCGGCTTGGTACCGCATCCATTTCGTGATAACGTACCCCATAATCGGAACGTGCCCCAGGATCACTGCCAGGTAATATCTCAGGCATGTGCACCCTAGTACCACCAACACCAGTATCACCAGCCAAATTGGTCGTATCACGGTCATGTACCTTTCTGCCAGCATTTTTGTTTTTTTAATCCTCCGGCGGATGGGTAAAAATAAAGTTTACGCCCAAATCGCTACTTCGCACCGGACGTGAATTCCGGTTCTGCAGCAAGCACTGAGGCTCGGGCTGACTGTACTTGAAACAAGGAGATTGCCCTCCGCGAAAAATCCGGTGGGCCCTTCCGTTCTCCAGTATCTCGTCATATATCGCACCGCCACTGCAGCTATAGTTATAGCGCTCGAAATATGGCGAATGCCCCCGGCTACCTCGGTAACACTGGCTCTGGACCTCAGTACTACGCACCGCGACGTCGGCCAGGCGTTGCAATTCCGGCCATCGGTGGGCTACGTATAAATAATGACGACAAAAGCTCCCCGGGTTTCCCATCGGTGTGTCGTCTATTATTTGTTCGTTACGCACGCTTTTTCTCGAAATGGATGCGACCTGAGGGCCTCTATAAACACTTTGCTGAGGGACTTCCCAGCAGCCGGCTACCACGCACCCCACGTGTTGCCTGCATTATTGCAAAGCGGCCAACACTTTGCCTCCGTGATCGCAGCGCTCATGGCTTCGCACGTAAACTGTACGTGGCGATGGACCTCATTGGCGCTATGTGGGTGTACAGCAATCAATGTTAGTGGCAAGCTGAATGCCATCGTATATAGCAATAGCACGTGTGAGGTTAGACCACATACCGTGGACACTCCAAAGGTTCGTCAGCTGTGATTGATGGAACTTGATCTGTAGGAAAACCGCTCAGCAGGTACACGGTGGCAAAATGTTGATCGGGTATGCTGCTTCTCACAGACATTCCCGCTTCTACAACAGTACCGTCTTCCGAAAAGTATAGGTTTCCCGTAAACGGAGTAACGGTCTCCGGAGATGTAGTTTCGGGAAAGCGCGGTTTATTTGTACAAGATAATTAGGCTTGTTTTATCGGGGATTGGGGTCAGATTGTGTGGCCTGGAAATACGAGAACACGCGTTCACTCTCGGACCAGAACCCACGGATAGGCTAAGCAAGCCCACGCCGAGAGCGAGGTTCTTGCTGAAAAAGTGAACAGATTTAGGTAGTTGCTGGATTGGTCGACCAAGCCAGAAATCTCGGCCTCTTCCTCTTCCTCTCCCCCCTTCTTCACCTTGCCTGGTGTACGAGCGTCAGAAAGCCTATTTTTTTTCCAGCCGCGTGGTGGGGGACCCCAGTTTGGGGATTGGTTCGGGGACGGGACGCAGCAGCTCGACTCGGGGAGGCCAGCAGTGCTCTCGGGCGGGAACCAGCGTTCTCCAGAATCGGTACGTGCGTGGTAGATCGGGTAGCCGGCGATGACTGCCGGGGTTAGAGACCGCGGAAGCAAATCGAGTTCAATTATTGGTTGGCTATTTAGAAAGACGAGAAGATGACCGTTCACACATTCCTCCTTTCGAGAGCCCACCTTGTCCCAAACATCCTCCAGCATGATGGGCGTAAGTGATCTGTGTCGATTGCGTGGCAACTCCACGAGGGTCTCACGCTTCTTCGAGTTCACTGCCGGAAGTACCGGGCGAAAGCCTGCGTGGCGGAGAACCGGGCCCTGCTGTCATCGTTGATCGACGAGGAAATTAAGGTGTACGCACAGCGCCTGTTCGTCGCCGCGGTGGCCGCGGCGAAGGCGGGGCCGCCGGCGATCGAGGAAATGCCCCCCGTAGTGACACCAAAATGGCAGTCGCTTGGGAACTACATCCGGGGAGGGGGCCTCATGGACGCACGAGCGGCCCCGGCGGTGGCGGCAGTCCCGGGGCGAGGCGAGAAGCGTCCCCGGTCGGCTGGCTCGGGTGGCGGTGGTCGGTCCGGCGTGTGCTTCACGTGGCGGGATTACGGCACGTGTTCGTTCGGGACGGGGTGCTTGTACGACCACCCTTCGGACAAGAAACACCGTCCGAACAGCGGCCACGCCGGGGGCGGCGGACGGGGGGGGGGCAACAATACCAAGGGCGGCAATAGTGGTGGCGGCGGCACGACGCCGGGTGGACGAGCGAAGGAAGGACGCTTTAAACCTGGCGTCGGTGCAAGCGCTGCTGGAAGCAGCGGGGGGGGCAGAGTCGCGGCGAGGGGCGGTTCCACGGCTTCCGCGGCGCTTCGGGGAGTGGACAGGGAGACGGACTCCGTCGGTCATCAACGGAGCCAACGGAAGGTGTGGTTGCCCTTCTCCGTGCATGCGTTGCTTCAGTGCGGGATTTACCGATGGTTGCCGAGACCGGGGGGGGTAGCACAGGGGCTAGCGCGAGTGGCGAGTAGCTACGCACAGTTTTTGTTCGTGCACGAGGGTTAGTTCGCGTGCATGAAAGCCCTAGAATACAGGTTGCCTGTTCCCCGTGTAGATCCCGGCCAGGCGGCGGCTTGGTTTGGGGGCGTTAATAAATTCGCGCATACTGATCTGCTGGTGAAAATAATTTCTCACGGAGTGCCGGTAGAGGTAGGCGGCGCCGGAGATGTAACCGCCGCCTAGCGGTATGGAAACCATAGTTCGATTGGCCCGTACGAGGACAACATTGTATCTAAGATTGCCGAGGACGTACGGCTTGGTCGCGCCTTTGTTTTTCCGCGGGAAGCCGCGGATCAGATCCCTGGTCTGCGCGTGTCACCTCTGGGAGTGGCGGTTTCCCCCTCGAAGATCAGAATTATCCATGATCTGACTTTTTCCACATCTGTACCGGGAGTCAACGCCGACACCGATTTTTCGTCGGCCCCAGCTTGTAAGTTAGGACACGTGTTGCGAGGGATAATTTGGCGTATCTTGCACTTGCGTCGCCCCTCGGCACCCCTTACTCGCATCCCGTTGAGCAAGATGGACGTGAAGGGTGCCGTTCGACAAATCCCCGTAGAATGGTCTCATTGCCCCCTCTTCGGGTACGCGTTCCGCGATTTGGTCGTAGTCGATAGGCGCCTGCAGTTTGGATGGCGGAATAGCCCAGGGTTCTGGTGTTTGTTTTCGGCCGCCCTGGAACACTCTCACGTCCATACGTTTTTTCATGACGCGGTCGTTACCCCTTTCGGTCGGGCGGCTACCAGTCACGTGAGAGTCAGCTCGCCGGCGGAAGGGGAGGCCCCCGTTTCCTTGCCCCCCGCGTACCGGGCCCCCCCGGGGGACGGTGGCGGACCAACGAAGCCGTTTTTCACCCGGATGTATGTAGACGATGCGGTTTTGGTTGAGCTACAGTGTTTTCTTTCTGGTGAACGGTGTTTGCGGGCGTCGCAGATCCTGGGATCCGATCATGTTCGTCTCCTAGGTGCGCGAAAATCTGGCGAGCTGCCCCTGTTGGCTCCGTCCATGGTGTCCTCGTGGCACACGCGGCTCGAGGTGTTGGGGTGGTTGCTTGATACGGTCGCTATGACGATTTCCTTACCGCAGTCTAAACTAACACAGCTGCGCGAGCTACTCGCGAAGTGGCCAGGGGACCGTCGAATCGCGTCGGAATCGGAGTTGCGTTCGTTGATGGGAAAATTGTTGCACGTCTGCGAAGTTGTGCGGCCGGGAATATTTTTCGTGCGGCGCATGCTTAACCAGTTGGGTATGCCCCCGGTAAAGGCCTGGCACGAGCGATTCTGGGGCGGGGGGGGGGGGGGGGNCTTGTCCCAAACATCCTCCAGCATGATGGGCGTAAGTGATCTGTGTCGATTGCGTGGCAACTCCACGAGGGTCTCACGCTTCTTCGAGTTCACTGCCGGAAGTACCGGGCGAAAGCCTGCGTGGCGGAGAACCGGGCCCTGCTGTCATCGTTGATCGACGAGGAAATTAAGGTGTACGCACAGCGCCTGTTCGTCGCCGCGGTGGCCGCGGCGAAGGCGGGGCCGCCGGCGATCGAGGAAATGCCCCCCGTAGTGACACCAAAAATGGCAGTCGCTTGGGAACTATATCCGGGGAGGGGGCCTCATGGACGCACGAGCGGCCCCGGCGGTGGCGGCAGTCCCGGGGCGAGGCGAGAAGCGTCCCCGGTCGGCTGGCTCGGGTGGCGGTGGTCGGTCCGGCGTGTGCTTCACGTGGCGGGATTACGGCACGTGTTCGTTCGGGACGGGGTGCTTGTACGACCACCCTTCGGGCAAGAAGCACCGTCCGAACAGCGGCCACGCCGGGGGCGGCGGACGGGGGGGCGCCAACAATACCAAGGGCGGCAATAGTGGTGGCGGCGGCACGACGCCGGGTGGACGAGCGAAGGAAGGACGCTTTAAACCTGGCGTCGGTGCAAGCGCTGCCGGAAGCAGCGGGGGGGGCAGAGTCGCGGCGAGGGGCGGTTCCACGGCTTCCGCGGCGCCTTCGGGGAGTGGATAGGGAGACGGACTCCGTCGGTCATCAACGGAGCCAACGGAAGGTGTGGTTGCCCTTCTCCGTGCATGCGTTGCTTCAGTGCGGGATTTACCGATGGTTGCCGAGACCGGGGGGGGTAGCACAGGGGCTAGCGCGAGTGGCGAGTAGCTACGCACAGTTTTTGTTCGTGCACGAGGGTTAGTTCGCGTGCATGAAAGCCCTAGAATACAGGTTGCCTGTTCCCCGTGTAGATCCCGGCCAGGCGGCGGCTTGGTTTGGGGGCGTTAATAAATTCGCGCATACTGATCTGCTGGTGAAAATAATTTCTCACGGAGTGCCGGTAGAGGTAGGCGGCGCCGGAGATGTAACCGCCGCCTAGCGGTATGGAAACCATAGTTCGATTGGCCCGTACGAGGACAACATTGTATCTAAGATTGCCGAGGACGTACGGCTTGGTCGCGCCTTTGTTTTTCCGCGGGAAGCCGCGGATCAGATCCCTGGTCTGCGCGTGTCACCTCTGGGAGTGGCGGTTTCCCCCTCGAAGATCAGAATTATCCATGACCTGACCTTTTCCACATCTGTACCGGGAGTCAACGCCGACACCGATTTTTCGTCGGCCCCAGCTTGTAAGTTAGGACACGTGTTGCGAGGGATAATTTGGCGTATCTTGCACTTGCGTCGCCCCTCGGCACCCCTTACTCGCATCCTGTTGAGCAAGATGGACGTGAAGGGTGCCTTTCGACAAATCCCCGTAGAATGGTCTCATTGCCCCCTCTTCGGGTACGCGTTCCGCGATTTGGTCGTAGTCGATAGGCGCCTGCAGTTTGGATGGCGGAATAGCCCAGGGTTCTGGTGTTTGTTTTCGGCCGCCCTGGAACACTCTCACGTCCATACGTTTTTTCATGACGCGGTCGTTACCCCTTTCGGTCGGGCGGCTACCAGTCACGTGAGAGTCAGCTCGCCGGCGGAAGGGGAGGCCCCCGTTTCCTTGCCCCCCGCGTACCGGGCCCCCCCGGGGGACGGTGGCGGACCAACGAAGCCGTTTTTCACCCGGATGTATGTAGACGATGCGGTTTTGGTTGAGCCACAGTGTTTTCTTTCAGGCGAACGGTGTTTGCGGGCGTCGCAGAGCCTGGGATCCGACCATGATCGTCTCCTAGGTGCGCGAAAATCGGGCGAGCCGCCCCTGTTGGCTCCGTCCAAGGTGTCCTCGTGGCACACGCGGCTCGAGGTGTTGGGGTGGGTGCTTGATACGGTCGCTATGACGATTTCCTTACCGCAGTCTAAACTAACACAGCTGCGCGAGCTACTCGCGAAGTGGCCAGGGGACCGTCGAATCGCGTCGGAATCGGAGTTGCGTTCGTTGATGGGAAAATTGTTGCACGTCTGCCCGAAGATTTGGTCCGGGCCGGGTGGATCCATTTTGTGGTAATCAGTGTTATTTATACTTTTTGATTTCGATTCCTCCTTGTGTATCAGTTGTGCTTTTATTTTTTGTTCGGAACTTTACTTATATGTTTATGGTCTCTCTCTTGACAGTTTCTTTTGTATATTTTTGTGCGGCGGATGCTTAATCAGTTAAACATGCTCCCCGTACAGGCCTGGCACGAGAGAGTACAGGGCCCGGGGGGGGGGGGGGGGGGGGGGGGGGGCAGCCGTTGTCGGGTCGCTCATGCGTCCGCCTCGGCCCCGAGTTCCACGACGACCTTTCGTTCTGGCGTTTGATAATAGATAGGGCGATGTGTCCGGGGGGGGCAGGTACACTAGACGCCCCATTGTTAAGCTTTCATTCGCAGCCCCACTCGCGCACACTCATCAGCGATGCTTCTGGGGACGCGATGGGGGGTTTTGTTTGGAGACAGGACTGTGGTGGAGGGTCGATTTTGACGACGACACACGGGACAGCCTCCGGACCCACGTGCAAGGGAGGGACGATTTGTCTATTAATGTTTTGGAACTGCTCGCCATGATTGTCACGGCGTGGGCGTTCACAGTCGACGCCAAGGTAGCACCCCAATACGTAGGCGAGAGTATCCTATTGCGAGGCGACAATATGTCGGCCGTCCACCGGGTCAACCGCTGTAGAGGGGGACGCGAACCACGAGCGGGTGCGCTTATGCGGATTCTCGGGTGTCTAGAGATGCGCAGTGGATGGTGCTTTAGAGCAAAACACGTGCGTGGCGTTGCGAATGTTTTGGCGGACGGGGTGTCACGTTGGGACCGTTCCACCATCGCCCCTAACCTGTGTGCGCTCCGTCCCGACATCGATTGGCAGGAGCAGCGCCTGGGCAAGGCGGGGGCGGATCTCGGTACTGACATCTTGGCCTCCCGTACGTCGGTCGCTCAGTTGCGGGCTCGACTAGGCGCACGTACGAGTCGGGTGGCCGGTCTTGGCGCACTTTCCGCAGGTTGATGGGGTACCCGGAATACTTGGCGTCGAGCGATTCTGAAAGCAGCAAGGCTTGGGCGTTGATTGAGTTTGCCTCGTGGTGTTGCGCGTCGGAAGGTAACATGGCGAATACAATTTCCGGAAAATTCGCCGCTGTACAGTATTTGCATCGGTTGAATGTTGGAGTGGAGCTGCCAGTTACGGCCCCCGTGGTCCAGTGCTCGCTCAAAGGTATTTCACGATCTCACGTAGCAGCGGGAACGCCCCGCCGCGTTCGCCTGCCGGTCTCGTTTGGTATGCTTTTGACAGGGGAGACTCTCATCCCTTCGTGGGGTCCGGAGGGAAAGGTGTTATGGTTGTGCTTATGTCTGAGTTATTTTCTGTTGGCGCGATCGGACGAGATGTTCGCCGCCGATTCGGGGGCGATACACTCTGTTCATTGCCTGACGCGGGGTGACGTCGCGTTTTACGCCGACGGCACGCAGTTGGAATACCTGCGATGGCGACAGGCTGACAAGATAGAGGTGCGCTTTAGGGGTCATAAGGGTGATCAGGAGCAGGTTGGCAGTGTACGCGTGCGGACACGGACCGAGGTTCGCGGTTCGAAGTCGTCCTTTAGGGTCGACGGCGGTGCCGTCGCCCTTGCGTTGGAGTTGATGTCATGCTTCCCTGGTCTTCCCGACCACGCCCCCCTCTCCTCGTATCGGTATGGCAAGTCCGTAAGAATGGTGAGGTACGGTCGCGCTCTCCGAGCAATCAAGGAGTTAGTGGCGAAGTCAGGTCGTAACCCCGATGAGTTCGCCCTACACTCGTTGCGTATCGGTGGAGCAACCACTCTCGCGGCCGGAGGAGACATATCGGAACGAGTGATTATGAGAGAAGGGAGGTGGAGGTCCGACGCGTACAAGGCGTATACGCGTAATATCGTGGAGGATTCGAGAAACGTCTCGCGTAAGCTAGTGGTGGCTAGAGACGGGAAGGAGAGACAGCCGGGGGAAGGAACAGTCTGGGGTAGGAAACGGTAACTGCAGTAGTGCCCGGCAACAGTAGTCTCGAATTTCCTCGGAGTTGGAGGAGTCGAATTGTATGGTACCATTCGGATGCTTGGTAATCCGAGACAACTGTAGACGGTAGTAGTTAGGAACCCGGCTGGTATTATAGTAGGGAGAGAGAGGCGTTATAAAGTATGAGCGAGGTACGCAGGAGCTCGCAGGTGGCTGCGATGGGTGTATCTGGCTAGGGGGATGTATCTCTCCCAATACCCAGAAAAACGATAATGACATGCAATTCGAAAGATAATCAATAAACTCATCCCATTGGCGAATGAACTCACCACAGGCCTCCAATGTAGCCGCTTTCAAGAGTGGTAATCATGTTTTGCGAAATAGCTTCTCATAGATACCTCGCCACGAGTTCACGCCCCTCTCCCCAACGTCTCTTGCTCGTAATGGGTTTTAAGCTTACCTCGGTGTTGATAACAGCTTATCACAAACGCCTATTATCCCAATATACGGTGTTAAGTCTGGCCACCCGTTTAATGTCTCCACAAATCAGGTCCCTGGGCACCGACGCGCTCGACACCCTCACGCAAACCTCTTTGCTGGAATGGGGGCGATGAATAACTTGTAATCTGACCTCGGACACGTGTGTTTAAGGGTTGTTGATGCGCTCATTCGGTGCAGTTTCAATATGTTCAAAGCAACATCCAACATATATTCAGGTCGATCGAGACTGAACCTCATATCCGTACCTGCAAAAGCTCAGGCTCAACAGGCAATAATTCCACCTGGAAATCAAGAGAGATATAGGTTGGCCTTTGGTGGCCTTGTGGTATATCCGAACGGCGACCATCTTTCGAGGTCATGCTCACGTGTAATAACATAAATTACAGAGTTTCGCTTGTTTGGTATTTTGTTTTCGATATTGTTTTTTCGCTCTTCCTTATTATTTCCCCTAGATCACATAGCAGACTCTCCTTCTCCACCACACTACGGCCCGTTATTTCATTTGTATCGCGAGAATACTCCAGCCGTGGGTTTCCTTGTTGATTCACACATAATTGCGCATACCCACGCTCTCCCTCTCAGCAATTGATTCCTTAACATCTCGATTATATCAAACAGGTTATCACCACGGTGAGGGTCGAACTCACGGAATCAACTATAGCAGCTTCGAGGGTACAGCGAGACCACGCGGGCGATGTGCCGTAGGTGTAGAGACATACAAACAACTATACACTCACGCAAACCAGGGTCGGTCGTTAGTTATGAATGGACCCATAAGACAGCTCTTGTTCGTGTCAAAGGGCCCAACTTTCGATTGACAGGTTCGAAATAGCTTTATCACTTTTCATTTTTTGCTGGCAGCAACACGTCAGCAACGACGACAACGCACGGCAGAACATGGCCGGCATTTGAACAACAGCAGCGCTTCGCCGCCAACTGCTTTGCCGGAGACACATCGTGATACAGGTCATAAGACAGAGCTGATGATGTGCACCAGCAGCACACGATTAGTTACTGCGATAACGCATGCCTAAGTAATGTGACTGCGGGCGCGGGAGCGGCGTGTAGCAGCCTGTAGCGTAGTTCCATACGTGCCGGGCTAATAGCTTGCTGTTTTTTGCACTTCACTTCTGCGCAAGAGGCACGCTTTTTGTCGGGAAATTCACTGGAAATCCTCTGTGAAAACATTCTCCTAGAACGTAAACAAGTCGTACCCGTATCATACAAGGTACGTTCTGAGGTACGAGTATCATCCAATTCGTACACAGCCCCTATGTACGAGGGTGTCTTCGTTGTGTCTTCGGGTCTGATGAAAAAAGCAGGTACGTATTTTCGACTCGTCCATGGACCAGCATAGACCACAGTATATATGTTGCCGCTCTGTATTATTTGTTGCTGCTCTGGTACTGCTGAGGTACTGCGTACGGAGGGGGCACAACCTTACTTCGTACTATAATTTTCTTGCGTCGCCCGCATTTGGACGGTTTCATGTGGACTATCTTGTAATGTACTGTAAAATTGTAGTTCATTGTGGCCACATTAACCCCCCATGCAACCACGGGGGCCCAGGGATTCGGATACCATACACCTAACCTCCCCCGGCGGGAAGCATTATGCTAATGTAGTGCCAATATTTACCCGTGCGAGCAAGGATGCTGCTGCAGCTAGGTAGTAAGGCAAGGTAACACAGATACATCAGGTACCACAGGTACGTACGTACGTACGTACGTACGTGTATGGTAATGACAAATGACAGGTAAGATGCTCGTATATAGGATGTCGTATACTCGTACGTAGGGTGTCGAGGCTTTGACCACTATTGATACTAATGGACTGACTGATATACTGAGGGTACCACGGCTATGTACAACAACCAACAGTCCGTGCAGGTCCGTACGCAGAAACGTAAGGGTTACAAACGCTGCTACCACTGCAGTAATGCTATAAATGATGGTGCTAATGTTGTTGCTCGGAAAAGTGGCAGTCAGGTTTGATGCTCCTCCGAGAGCTCATGCTGTCTGGCAAGTCCATCATTGAGATTCTTGCCATCGCCAAAGTCGTTCCCACAGCAGTGACAAACCCACGCGATATTCCCCAGTACTTATCCAGCCAAGCCTGCCGATCCTACGGCTCTTCCGGACCTTCTGGTCCACCTCAGATCGAGGTCATAGCTCCTTCGTACCGCTCACTACTGCTACAGTCGCTGTCACACTACGCGGCTACGGCCTATATAGGTCGCAGTGCCGCCCAATAGTATTGTTGTACTGTGGAAGGCCTTGTATCAAGCAGGGAGAGAGGGGAGGGGCGGCTCTCTACCGTACCCTGTTTTCATTTGTATATACAGTAGTAACCATCTGAGAACGGTACTTTTTTTTGTGGGTTCTGCCGATGGCTGTACTGAAAGAACCAAGGCGACAATTCACACGCCGGTTGTGTCCAACAATGCCCTGAGTGAAAATGAAAATTCGCGTTCGCGTCGATTTTTATATTTTTCAGTTTTGCTTTAGTTATAGCCTTGAAAGGCTATTTTTGGTAAGGATTGCAAATGGCCAATTTTCAATATATTTAATTTCGGCTGGCTCAGGAAACCATATTATAGACCCGATATTGAAAATGTGTTCCCGGAGGATTGTGGTGATTAGCTATACGATCATCATACAAGTTGTATTGTAGTAAAATATCCATTTTTGATGGCGCTGAAAAAATTTCCGTTTTCGGGTTAATTCCTTACTGTCAGTAAGGAAAAAAACCGAAAACGGAAAAATTTTCAGCGCCATCAAAAATGGATATTTTACTACAATATAACTTGTATGATGATCGTATAGCTAATCACCACAATCCTCCGGGAACACATTTTCAATATCGGGTCTAGAATATGGTTTCCTGAGCCAGCCGAAATTAAATATATTGAAAATTGGCCATTTGCAATCCTTACCGAAAATAGCCTTTCAAGGCTATAACTAAAGCAAAACTGAAAAATATAAAAATCGACGCGAACGCGAATTTTCATTTTCACTCAGGGCATTGTTGGACACAACCGGCTTGTGAATTGTCGCCTTGGTTCTTTCAGTACAGCCATCGGCAGAACCCACAAAAAAAAAGTACCGTTCTCAGATGGTTACTACTGTAGTTATTGATAAGGCGTAGAGGTAGGGGACGGTGTCAGATACCCGCCCGGAGGGTCGAAGTTGAACAATTCGACGTGAGGCGGGGAAACAACATTTTACGGGGCCCCTCGATACAACTGCAATTTGTAGCGGACTAGTCCAATCCTAACTACAAGCAAATCGTATTCGCGCAAGGATCAACTCCCATCTTACAACCACTCCAAAAGAAAGCCTTGTATATATACATATATGGGTAAAAGGGATAATGATAACCACGTCAATTCGATGAATCCGTGAGAGTGCAAAGTGAAGACTCGTCGCTGGATGATTCCCTCGAGGGGAGTATGCCGATCCGATTCCACTTTGTCTACCGTGTGACGTATTGGGGGTCGTGACATGCCTACAAACAGTCAACCCCTGCGTACGGCCAGATACAGGTACTCTCGGGCATTTTTAAGACAGCGCAGGCAAGATTGGTAGCCACAGGGTTTGATTGAAACCACCTCGTGCGGCAGTGAATGTTTAAGTATTGGTAAATACGCTGAGAGGCGGTATCCGTTGAATATACTCTGCACATATATCAAACAGTTCGAGAAAGAACGCTACGAACGGAATATGTTTGAGTGATGCCGTTTTGCGTCGAACTTGTGTACGAAATAAATGTATGTGTGCTCTGTTTTCTGGGTGTATGTATTTCGCGTTCCTGGTTGAATGCGTGCGTCGTTTGTACGTGACACCTGGCCATTGATATGCACTACGACGGCGCTAGTTCGCTCTCATGTTCGTTTTGTCTGGGCGCAATTTCGCGTCGGGATATGTCGTGATTTCTCTGATGTGTTGAGCTTTCAAATTCAGCTCTTTTGAAGTTGAACATGGCAGCGACTGGCGTGTGAGAACAATTACGACAAGAGTGAACTGATCACTACCGAGCAAAGCCACGAAGGCAAAACAATCCTGTATCTACAGCAGCAGTAGGCGCAACACGTCCTTTTTAGGGCCGCGGTGTTATCCGAATGCGTTGTTTCCAGCATATGGGTTATTTTTCAAATGTTAATTTCCCCGTTGTTATTCGTCGTGGGTTTCATCTCGCTCTTCCAGATTCTCCACGATACGTGTTGCAAACGTTCGAAGGTCAACGTTCCCGATATGTTTCCTTCTGTGAATTTCAGAAGTCGTGACATAACAATCATGGAAGTTCAGGAAGGGCCACTCCGACAACAACGGACGGCCCTTATCACTTATCAAGGTACTACAGGGGTCCGCATTTGAGATTTACCGAAAAATATGGAAAGTGAAAAAAGAAAAAGAAAAAGGTAGAATCATAAAAAAAGGAACAACCCAGAATGTGGAGGACAGGTTTTGTGGAAAGTTCGTAGAATGGTCGTTGCACATGTACCCATGAAAGATACACCAGAAGTGTTATCACATCTGAGTATCTTTCCGAGAACCGGAGAACTCGGCTTAATAACCGAGCCTCCTTGAAGTCGAGACGGGCCTTGTTTGCCCGCCCGAACTTCACTCGATCTATCTCTTCTCCACGCTGGTAACCCAACGTGGAGGGCTCTCTCCTTGCCCTAAACATAAGGAAGAAAACGTGCAGCCCTCGGTAGCGGGTCAAAGCTACCACATCACTTGGGACCTTTGGGATTCTACGACAGTAGGCTTCCATATTGGCGTCGACGATGAGATTCGAACTCACGCGGGCAAAGCATGAAATTGTAGGTGATTAGATCGTTAATGGGATCTGGTTTAGCAAACCAAACCATAAACGACTAAATCAACCACACAATCACCGTTTGCTACGTAGTCTGACATTGATCAAGGCATACTACAGTAGATAAAAACTCATAAAATGAGAAAAATTCTAGGTGTATCAGATCAATACCCAAGCGGGACGGTCCGCGCGAACCTAATCCGCACGTCTATAAGATGTTGATAATTCTAGAAAATGGCTTGTGTTTTTAACACACCAGCAACGCTAATAAATTTAACTCAAAGAGACAACAAATCCAGATTATACATTGATCAAAGTATAACTGAGATATTAATTGGTACAATCTAGCACACCTCAATCAATTTGAGGGTAGCAGGAGTTCCTTTTAACAAAAGAATTCGCCCATGCTCTATCAGCTACCATGGGAATGTTAACTTCGTGCGGCCACGCTTAGTTCTACATTGATATATATATGAGGGCACTCATATAAACTCCGAATCTAAACGAAGCTGTTAACAACCAATAACTTGTGTATGGAGTTCTTATACTGGCCTGTTTTGTCAACACAACAGTGAGGAGACGAACACCAACACAAGAAGTTTAGCGAACGTTCAATACTACGTACGAAGTATGACCCAAGTACCTTTACCACCATATAAAGTATCATTCCCTTACTGAATGATCGCCACAATTCGTCCTTAACAAGATGGATTTGTAGCGCATAAAGAGGGGGGTACTGTGGAGGACAGGTTTTGGGGAAAGTTCGTAGAATGGTCGTTGCACATGTACCCATGAAAGATACACCAGAAGTGTTATCACATCTGAGTATCTTTCCGAGAACCGGAGAACTCGGCTTAATAACCGAGCCTCCTTGAAGTCGAGACGGGCCTTGTTTGCCCGCCCGAACCTCACTCGATCTATCTCTTCTCCACGCTGCTAACCCAACGTGGAGGGCTCTCTCCTTGCCCTAAACATAAGGAAGAAAACGTGCAGCCCTCGGTAGCGGGTCAAAGCTACCACATCACTTGGGACCTTTGGGATTCTACGACAGTAGGCTTCCATAAGAACGAAGATACGTATCAAAACCAATAGCATGTTACCCCACCTGTTAGACATGACAAAAAGAAGGCCTGCCGGTAACACAAGGAACTGGAGCCCCCTTCGACCCAATCCCGGCGTCATTTGAGCCCTTGTGGCCGGCACACTGCTCTCCGATCTGCCGGCAAGGCTTGTGTCTCCGAGCTGCTGCAAATCTGCAAATCGCTCGTCCCGAGTACGCCTTCTAACAAAATTAATGGGGCTCGAGCCAGCGTCTTAGCCCAACGAAAGCAAGGTTGACATGCACGCCACAACCCACAGGGTCATTGTAACGTCGGCCGTTTCCAAGTTTGTTGCTTGTATCGTTCGCGGGCTGAATTTCCTCGTACTTGTTCGGTGCAGTTACTGCTGTGAGAAATGCGCAAATTACGAGTACTCGAACCAAAATATCTACTGTACAATAACATCGTTTCGCCAATCGAGGAAACTTCCACAGATTCCGCTGCTTGTAGGTGCAACTCGTGCTCGACCTAGGAAAGAGGGGCGCAAGGGATATTTGGCGTGGCTGTTGTCCTCTACTAGAGGGTTCGAGGAGAGCAATTGGCGACGCAAATGGTCGCGTCCTTCATAGGTAGGGCTGCCCTCTGTCCAGATTCGCCAAAAGAGAGATGTACCCTGAAAATCTCAACAGAGAAAATCAAGGACCGACTTCGAACAGCAGCTCGTTCTCCCTCGCCAAGGCACCCCATCACCAGCTCCAGCCTGTCAAGTTGTCCCTCTGACCTCGGGAGACGGCCTCAAGTCGTCGGAGCCAAAAAGAAGCCTCCATGGGTGAGGTTTCAGCCTCTGATCTACGAGGATGATGTAAACGAAAACTGACGCGCCGCGACTCCACTCACTTCTGATACGAACGAATACGAGCAGATTGACCTCGCGAGCGATGCAAGGAGCGAACTTTGAAACGGCCGACGTTACAATGACCCTGTGGGTTGTGGGGTGCCTGCCACCCATGGCTTCGTTGGGCTAAGATGCTGGCTCGAGCCCCAGTAAGTTTGTTAGAGGGCGTACTCGGGACGAGCGATTTGCAGATTTCCAGCAGCTCGGAGACACAAGCCTTGCCGGCAGATCGGAGAGCAGTGTGCCGGCCACAAGGGCTCAAATGACGCCGGGATCGGGTAGAAGGCAGCTCCAGTTCCCTGTGTTACCGAGCATGCCTTCTGTTTCGTCATACGAATCGGTGGGGCAAAATGCCTTTGATTTTGAAATGTATCTTCATCTCATTCTGGGCTGTTCGTTTTTTTTCTGAATGTACGAAAAAACAAAAACGGATTTTTTAATTTCTTATAAATTTCGGGGAAAAGTCAGATGCGGACCCCTGTAAATATCTGAGGGTGTGAAGGTACTCGTAAATCTCTGGAGTTCGAGTCCCCCATGGCGCCAACATTTCCCGCCTGAGCTACCGTCGAATAAGTCGATTGAGTACTGCTTGCTCTGCTGTAGTACAGCAGTACATCATGATGAGCTCTGCCTGATACTGGTAGTCTGTAGGATAGTGTCTCTTTATACGCTCACAAAATGCCGGCTGTACAGCAGCAGCAATACACCATGAGCTCTTCTATCTGATAGTCTGTATGCTGGTGTCTCTCCGTGGAGCCGTACAAATGCCGACGGTCAGCAACTGCGTTTATGGTGGTTGCGCACCAAAACGCCCGCTGCTTCAGCCCGTTGGTAGTGCTGCTGCTGCATATAGCTCCCGCGCCCGCACATTACTTAGGCATGCGCTATCGCAGCAGTTGATCATGTGCTGCTGATGTACATGTAAATCATCAGCTCTGTGATACGGGTCAACGTAATGCACACCAGCAGCAGCAACAGCGGTAGCCAAAACGACAGCAGCAACTACACTTCTGCATATTTGTCGTTGGATCAGGG
This sequence comes from Saccharina japonica, assembly GCA_008828725.1. Lineage (NCBI taxonomy): Eukaryota > Phaeophyceae > Laminariales > Laminariaceae > Saccharina > Saccharina japonica. The sequence goes on along the minus strand of MEHQ01000442.1, from coordinate 60,351 downwards.
TTTTTGGTTCACTACGAGTACGCAGTAAAACCTACCAGGTACCAGGTATATAATTGCAATCGGGGTGTACAATAAATTTCCATCCAGCTAGATGCACAAATAAATGGTTTTTTAGATACTAGCGGTACGGCCACGGCTCCGCCCGTGGCGCTAGCTTTGCGTTGCTTATAGTACTGGCATTAACAGTGCGCTGTGATGTACCACTCAGAACCGGAAAATAAGAACCACCATGCGGGGCGGTATCGACCCAGGTGGTGTCTGTTTTCTTCCCCGGGTTATTGGAGTTGTAGTTGTCCGCAAGGATTTCTGGTCCGGGGATGCGACGTTATCATCCCCGGGTGCGGTGGGACCTCGCCGTTGCTATAAATATTTCTTAAAATATTGGAAGAGTCGATAAGTATGATGTCAGGTGAGGAACAAATGGTTTTTGTTTTTTACATTGTCGTACTTGGCGGTTGAACAAAGCAGCACCAGCAGCTACTGTACGGACACACACACTCGTACAGCAGCACATAGCAGCAGCAGCAGCAGTACCAGAGCAGGACCTCCCCTCTTTCCCACGTGTTGTTGTTGTTTTACTGTGATAGTCTGTCTTGCGTTGATTTGCTTGAAACTAAGCATACGTCTTGCTGTCTGTCTGTCATTGCTTACAAAAAAAACGTAAGTAGTAGGTGCCGCGTTCGCACGTCACCGCGGATGCTGACACAGAGCCAGCAGAAGAACAGCAGCAGCAGCAGCAGCAGGCAGGCAGGATGGCAGGCAGAACAGCAGAGCAGAGCAGAGCAGGACCTTTTATCTTCCCCCCGTGTCCTTGTCTTGTTGTCGTGATGCTCTGCCTGCATTGTCCTCCGAAGCTCAGAGTCGCCGTTGCGACTACGCCAAGTAGTCAATCGTGTTGCTGTCAGCAAAAAATGAAAAATGACAAAGCTACTGTAATAAAATCTACTCACAGCTGACGTATTTTGTTTAATCTTCCAAAAACCTACCTGGTACTGCAGTACTTCGAAGAGCTGTCGGTCGAGAGTTGGGCCGTCCGTCACAAAGAAGAGCTGACATACGGTCTACTCACAACTAACGACCGACACAGCTTTACGTAACGCTAATGGTATGTATTTATATATGTAAGGCTTCCCTTTGGAGTGGTTGTAGGATGGGAGTTGATATTCTTGCACGAATACAATTTGCTTGTAGTTGGGTTTGGTCTAGTCCGCCAAATCTTGCAGTTGTATGCGGGAATATTAGTAGTGTGGCCACAATGAGTTGCAATTTTACAGTATATTAAACGCTAGCCTACATCAAACCGTCCAAATGCGCGCGACGTGCAGCAGTAGTAAGGTTGTGCCCCCCCCGTACGCAGTAACTCAGCAGTAGCAGAGCAGCAACAAACAGTACAGAGCGGCAGCCTATACTGTGGTCTCCCAGGATCAGGGTATGCTGGTCCATGGAGGAGTCGACAATGTGTACCTGTTTTTTTCATCAGGCCCGAAGAGACAACGTACGCACTCTGGCCTCGTACATAGGGGTGGTGTACGTATTGTATGCTACTTGCATGTACCCTGCAACGCGTATTTCGTACGTACACATATATACGGGTACGACTTGTTGACTTTCTTGAAGCAATTATTTTAGAGAGGATTTCCCGTGAGTTTCTGTAAACTAATAATGAAAAAAAGCGTAGCTCTTGCGCTAATGGATAGTGCAAAACAGAGCAGCTATTTACCGGGCAAGTATGAACGCTACAGCACTACTACAATTACCACAACCTGACGGTCTGTGATTTGTACAGCAACAGCGCAACAGTAAACGCATACGCGTATGATCACGGAATACAGCAGGTCCCTCCCCGTAGCAATACTATTTTCGCTTCTGAACTACCAACGCAGAAGTTCATTGAGCACTGCTGCTTGCTGTGCTGCAGTACAGCAGCGGCAGCAGTAGGCCATGAGCTCTGCCTGATAGTCTGTATGATGCTGTCTCTCTCCGCGCCCACACAGCGCCGGTTGTGCAGCTATACATCATGAGCTCTTCTATCTTGATAGTCTGTGTGCTGGTGTCTCCCTGGTGTGGTGCTGTACAAATGCCGGCCATCGAGCAACTACGTTATGGTGGTTGCGCACTAAAAATGCAGAACTGTACGTCATACATAATGCGCCGGTGTCCATATCCTTCCTTGTTGTGATATTTCAGGATACTGTCCGCCATTAAAACGAAACGCTAGCCGGCCGACACGCTAGTGGGTTTCACGGGTCTGCAACAGTTGTGAGTACCTTCCTCGCTTGTGATCACCCCCCAACCGAACAGAAGGGGCATCTTGACCGTTTCCACGCGGTTCCGTCAACAGAGGGTCATCGTCTCTCCTTCATCTACCTATCTCAAATATAACCCACACGCAACATGAGTAGTGCGGGGGTGTAGCTGTAGGCCCGAGTAAGTATTGAACACGAAGGGTAGGCAGAGGCATTGCCCCTGAGGGTCGTACTTCAAAGCTAGAGTGACGGCCATCCTTTATGAACCGACGATTTGGTTGTGTCTGGGGCATCACGATCTGAGTTATTACGGCGGGAACCCACCCCGATGTGTTCGTGAGTGGGAATTTTCTAGGGGTACAAATATCCAGGGGATTCCCGAGCTTGGATAGGGCATAAAACGACGCCCTTAAGGCGTGGCGGCCATGGGCAGAAGACAAGCCGTCTCTTGAGGGAACTTGCTAAATAAGGTTCGAATATTTGCTTGGTCCGAGGCAGAAAACCGCTTGCGTACAGTTCTGTACAACGATCCACTCCCGGGAGGAGAGACCGGCATGTATTCAATCCCTTTAGAACGGGGACAACACTAGTGTAACAGTGGGAGTGATATTATAACATTGGGCCATGTAACGCTAACTCCAATCCAACCCGACCGGACCTGAGCGAAACATACATGATCACCCCAGCAGAGTATACGACTCGTGGGCATCGCTTTACACGCGCTCTAATATGCTGTTTCCGCATTCCCTTATCGCCTGACGAAGTCCTTGTTCGGAAACGAGCTGACGACGCTGCCTGCTGGTCCAATCGATTACGTCGGATCAGTCGAAATTATGCGGACTGTGTGAGTGCATCTGCGCCTTGTTCATCGCCGATGATGACTTCACAGCGGACGTCAGCGTGCGAAACATCACTACCTTTTCCTCCCTACTGTGTGTCGTCTGTTGACCTGTCTTGTAGCGAACCCCCTCCGGTCGTCTAGGTTCCACGGCTATGCATGTGTTACCAACATCCGTATGGTTAGTGGCGAAACAAACGCTATTGATCGAGATAGTGGCCATTGATAGGTGAACAGCCGAGCCTCATGTGCGAGTGACACACTACCACAACATGGCGGCAGCGTTAGTGCTGTTCCCGACGGGTTTGAGCTAATCGTCAAACAAACAATGAAGTCTCCATGTACACACCACCAAAACCACAGCAGCACCACGCGCGCGACCAATTCGAGACCACGTGCAACGAAACATGTCCCACGTGTTAGCCCAAGCTTGTGCGTTTCTGTAGGTACCGGTTTGGTGGGAATCGGTCACGTACAGCTCTCGTAATGAGTGATGTAAAAACACGGGCGTTTCAGAAAAATGCAGACACGATACGAACTCGTATATACACGAATGGTAACAAAACCATGGAGGCCTGCCTATACGCAGGAAACATTCCCGGTCGCTTCGCTCCCTCGTTCATGGCGCTCCGAGCCAATTACATTTTATTGCCGGCTCCAGGTAAGACCATGGGCGTGCGGCCCAACATGCAGGGACGATAGCGTCCCATCCCCGGATCAGATATCCTTCCATATATCTACAACTCCAACACCACGGTGAATAAGAGGACATCCACCGGGTCTATACCGCCTCGCAAGGTGGGGACACCCCAACCCGACGGGCTGATGGCTGAATTAACTGGCTCTCAAGGAGCCAGATCGAGGCAAGAGTTTCCCCTCGGGGCAATGTCTGGGTCCCCCCAGGGGATGTTTTTGTCCCATCCCCGGATCAGACATCCTTCCATACATATACAACTAGAAAACCCCGGGGTCGAACACGGACATATCTCGGGTCGATACCGCCTCGCAAGGTGTGGAACCCCCAACCCCACGTTATGATGGCCTATTGGAATTACTGCAAGCCACACTACTCGGGGTTGAGCGGCAGCGCCCTGAGCCTAAAGCTCCACGCGGCCCTGTGGTGAGTTCATTCGCCAATGGGCTGAGTTTTCGGGAGACGGTACGATTGTAAACGTGTGAACTTCTGTGAGAAGGTGCATACCCGATCAACGTTTTGCCACCGTGTGCCTGCTGAGCGATTTTCATACACATCATGTTCCATCAATCATAGATGACGAACGTTTGGAGTGTCTACCGTATGTGGTCCAGCCTCACAGCTGCATCAGTGCCATTGCTATGTACGATCGTCTGCAGCTTGCCGCTGAAAGTGTTGTACACCCACAAAACACGGATGACGTCCATCGTCACGTACTGTCTACGTGGAGAGGCATGAGTGCTGCGATCACGGAGGCAAATAGCTGGCCGATTTGCAATAATACAGGCAACATGTGGGTTGCGTGGTAGCCAGCTGCTGGGAAGTCCCTGAGCAAAGTGTTTATAGAGGCCCTCACGCCGCATCGATTTCGAGAAAGCGCACGTAACGAACTAGCACTTGACGAAACACCGATGGGAAACCCGGAGAGTTTTTGTCGTCATTTCTTACACATAGCCGACCGATGGCCGGAAATGCAACGCCTGGTCGACGCCGTGGCGCGTGGTACTGAGGTCCAGAGCCAGTGTTACCGAAGTCGATCGGGGGCATTCACCGTGTTTCGAGCGCTGTAACTATACCTGCAGTGGCGGTGCGAGATATGACGAGATACTGAGTACGGAAACGCCCCACAGAATTCCGGCGGAGGGAAATCACCTTGTTCCAAGTACAGTCAGCCCGAACCTCAGTGCTTGCTGCAGAACCGGAATGCACGTCCGGTGCGAAGTAGCGTTTTTTTCTGGAAGAACGTTACATGGCCGTGATACCACCAATTAGGCTGGTGATGCTGGTGTTGGTGGTACTAGGGTGCACATGCCTGAGGTAATATCTGGCTGTGATCCTGGGGCGTGTTCCGATTATGAAGTACGTTGTCAAGGAATGGGCGCGGTACCAAGCTGGCGTGCAGTATCTCCTGCGAGTCACGTTCGTTCAAGCTATGTCCATCGGACCTGATACCTATGTTTCATACACGGCTTGTGACACTCCGAAGAAGGGATTGGATATTGCTGCCCCTGAGTTGCCGACGTTGTCTGCGGAAATATGTCCCACTTCAGCGGTCTCACAAACAAAAGCTAACCCAGGGAACGGCTGTATGTAGTGATTGCGTTGGTGGAAGGAAAGCTGGAAAACGCTGTCGTCGAAGGAGCGATGATGGTGGGAGGAACGGAGCGCGTTGAACGTTATGGTGCCGAGGATGATTTGCCTACATCATCAGAGCGGATGCCTAGTTTGGGCGATATAAAAGGAAAATAAGCTACACCAAACGCTGTGGAAGGGGCTGAGCGTGCCGGTTATTGTACTCTGGAGGATTAGTTAATTCCACTATCGGAGGTGGTGCCTGAGATTGCCGAGGATATGCTGGAAAGAGGTAAAGAAGTTGCGCCTACCGCTTGTGGTCCAGCACTCGATCATTGTGAAGAGTTCGAGCTTGTGGCGGCAGACGAGTTAGTTGATGAACGCTGGAAACGTCTCAGTACCGCAATGCGGATGAAGCGCTCTTGTCATGAGTGGAGATTTGATTTTGGGTTGGTATTAGAGTGGGTTTTATGTGTAGCAGCTGCAGCCACGTGTGTGATTGGTGCTACTTCTACTGCTGTGCTGTTGTTGACAATTAACCCGAGCAGGAATGTGTGGATCGCTGCAGCTAGAGAACACCGATTTTTCTGTCACGGGTATATGGTAAGCTGGTTTGTTCAGGTAATGACAGATCGTCGGGCAAGCCTGTTTCATGCTTTGTGTTCGTTTACTGAATCGTGTGTGGTCAGTACATCTGTTTAAAATGCTACATAATGAAAGGTTGGGTTTAGAGAGTTTGATGTGCGTTCAGAGCATTGAATTCAACTGCATTGATTTCTAGGTTTTCAATCGACCTACCACTTGCGCGTGGGCTATCATAACTTGATTGTTGGTGGCGATGGTAAATACAGGTATGTGTTTCTTTGCTTTGAGATGCCATATCAACATAGTATTGACCGTTATCTCATTGCGGTGAGAGAGTATAATTTTCGACTTCAGATTACATTTTAGGGATGACGTGTGTACCAGTATTCATGCACCTGCTCCGCAGGTTGCGTTTGCCTGTGGAACTACTCGTATCGTTTCCGTCTTGATTTGCGCTTTTTCGTTGAACTATTGCCCTGGTCCAGTTCTCTATCTGGGACAACGCGCCTCGAATATCTGCAACCGTGTTCGTATCAGTTGCATGAATGTGTTCAGATATTTTGTGATTGTGCATGCGTTTACTTTTGTCCCAGGATGATACATTTGTTTTATAGGATGGGAGTAATTTATTTTGGATGTGCGAATACAAGTATGGCGAGATATCATAAGTGTGAAGTTTTTGCCTCGTGCCTTTCGGGACATATGACTGTTTCTGAACTCTGTTTTTTGTTGAAAAAAGTTCAGACCAGAAAGTGCCCGAATTAGTTTGGCTGCGGATATCTTGTCTGTCCATCCCGTTTAATTTTGTCAAGTATCCCAAGTCCCTTTGGACCTGTGGATTACTTTGGGGGGGCGCTCTGGCGTCTGGACCATCCTAAGATAATATAGCAGGTTTTCTACTGATATGTAGGCATGCATGCGACATGACTCCGTACCTGCTTGGATACCAACACATAATATCTAATATCCCTCTATCTTTTCCTGCATGTGTGTGCTTTTGTGAGTCCACTTATCTAGCCGGGTGCGCAGCTATGCTGGCCCACGGGCTCCTGCTGAATTCAGCGGTATAGTTGTGGAGATGTGAGTGGCCGTATATTTTCGCGCCTAATACGTCTTATCCATGTTGGTGCGATCGTGCAATCATGTCCAAACTTCCAGTGTCGTTATCCCCAGGTGTACTGATCGATGCGGGGCCCTGAATGCCAACACTCTACGAACTTTGCTACATGAAACTAAACCTCCGAGGAAGTAACGCCTTCCCAAGTATGCCAAATAACGGCCATATATCACCATCTACAACTCACACACGCCTAACCTTTCTTCACCGACATGTTCCCCTCTACCATGCGGTCATGTGGGTATGTTCACGGTAGTGTTGAATCGTGTTTTTTTATTGCCCGAAGGTGAGTGTTTAAGATGTTTCCTGAAACCAATTCGTATAGCAATGCATTCTTCATGAAGCCTTCCGCGAGCAAGTCTTCGACCAATGGTTAAATTGTTTTGACGTTGTTTCTTATCAGTTTATACTCAATAGATGCTGATACAGCACTACCATGTATTTCCCTTATCAGATAAACCAAGGGGCTACAGCCTTTCGGCTTAAATCGTGTTAAATTTGACCCCTGCGGTCATTCACGTCCAGTTGGTTCCAGGCGTGTTTCAGTTCGTCGTTTATGCCCAACGTAGTGACGTTAACGTGTTAAAATAATTACATGTTTTATGTGGTAATTTAGCAAATCGAGGCTGGCATCGGTTTAACGCTTGTGATGAGGGGACGAGGCGGCTACAGTCAATATGGTTGGACAATGTTTGACTAACATGATCGAGTGCTTCTCCCCGAATCAGTCCGGACATCGACTTCGAACGGGGACGCATGGGACGGAAACGTATGTAGGGGGTAAATATTAAAACGCACGGCATCAGCCAGACGCCTGCCTGGTCATTTCAGTGTACCCCTTTAACATCACACACGGAATTTATCACATGTTTGTGGAATGTAAAAGTATATCATTTTTCTCCGAGTTCTGCAAACGAACGTGTAGTTCGATGACAATATCTATGATTCCACGTGAAAGCGTGCATACATCATATGCCGAAGGCGGGAGAAAGGGGGAAACTCCTTACATAACCAGACATACACCAACTGTAAGAGCAAAACCCCCCTTCTACCATCATTCAGAACCCCGAAATTGTCGACCGCTCTGCCCTTCTTCAAAAACATGCAATAACCTACGATACCATGCTAGGTTACTGAATCAACATGGAACACCGACTTTATGGGTTATATGTAGCTCCATACACATACATTCCGTATTGTGGAAACAAACGTATGCCTCGACGACATTTGGCATGAGTATCCAGGAATGTTTACACGAATCAGACCCAGACGGGGGGGGGGGGCATGTATATCCAGACGTACATCGACTCTAAGGGTAGCCCTACCGCTTGTACAGTTCAACAACGTGGTGACCTCGACTCCTCGGTCCTCTTTCGACCACATGCCAATACTCAGAGGAAAGACCTCAGGCTACAGTGTGTGAGAAGGGGTGTACTCATGTCGTGCATGGCCGTAGTCGTATGAACCAAAACCTACGGGAAGGGGGGTCGGGAGGGGGGTAGCGTGATACGGGGATCCGCAGGAAGACGATGTGAGCGCAGGTCGCTCTCCGGCTCACAACTAATAAGCTGAACGATCACAATGACCTGCTGATGTATCCGCAACGCATCCCGGGGACAAACCATCGTTGCCAAAATCGAAATCAAGCCATGAACTATAAAGGTTGGATGGACCGTTCTAGGGCTCCCATTGCACAGAAATACAAGACTCTCCGTCTGACGCATAAAAGCGCGTGGGGTAGTTTGAAACCAGCTGAACACTATGAGACAGGCACATGTCTGAATGGTTTCGCATAAATGCGACCACTACTGCCTACAGTAACACGATCGCCATACACACCAATGGAATGGCGACCGTTCAAGACGCAGGGACACCCTAGGCGCAACCGAATCCACGACCGCACCACTGCAAACTTTTAATCCTACTATAAAATGCCCAACGCATCTCGTACCCCCCCCAAATGTAAGTGACTATGTAGATCCAATCGAAGGACACTGCAATGGCGTGGATACCAAGATGATATCAAACACCGTAGGGGAGACCGCGAGGAAGCACTTGAAGCGCAGGCACCACCCCCGCCTCTCAAACCCCGTAAAGAGCTTGACAATAGCGCGCCGGTACACCTAGGCCGCGCGTCTCCCATACATGAATGTATCCGTCAAGCATAAATAGCGTATACCAGGTATACAACATTGTGCACTAATATAAAATATATATGCGCTACAGGTTTCCCTGCATACCACGCATTTAAACGAAGACACCCAAGCTTTTACGGAGTATTGCCTGCACCCTCCCTTCCCAACACCGTCCTAAGGTACGACAGCAGCCCTGGAGACGCGGGTGCTACCTCATGCAGTATACGTGTTTATCAGTTCGAGAGCCGGAACATCTACAGGGAATGAAGTGTTGCACAAGCTCTCAACAGTCTCCAGATGTACGCTCCCAGCCCCAGTTAGCCCAGCGACCGCCGCTAAGCAGCCGACCCTCGACGACTCCCCGCCCTCTCATTTACCCATGTTGAAACACAACCCATACATAAACAGACAGGAGTCCGTGGAAACCCACAGCACGGTCGCAATTGGCGCTCCCCTAGACCATGGCATAGCTGTGGCATGATACGTCAAGGCTCGCACGGGCTGAGCATTGGAGTAGCACATCAGAACTGCTGAAAGCTGTGTACGTCAATACGCCTTAGTTCTTGTTTAGCAGGGCGAACTCGGCCCCCAGGGGGCCGGACACACGGTAGTCCTCGACGGTCCCACGGAACGCATCATATCCTTCCATCACCTCGTTGCCGTTCTTGTCGAGCACCGGGCGGGCCGTCTCACCCAGGATCCCGGACAGCGACTCGCTTTCGATAGACAGGCCGTGCAGCCCCACATCCATTTGCCAGAACTCAAGGTCGGGAAGAACACGCTCATCCCAGTCTAGCTCGCCATTGCCTTGGAAGTTTGTGCCGACGTTGAGGCGCACTGTCACCGAGGAAGTGACGATCTTGAAGATGGCATGGTTGGACTGCACCTGGGCTAGGCTGTGCTGGGCGATGTACTGCGTGCACCAGTCCACCGCTGCCATGTGATCGAAACTTAGGATCCAGTCTTCAAAGCTTTCTTCCACGTTCAGCTGTCGGGTTCCCTGCAGCATTTCATCGTGCATGCGGGCCCATATCGTGTCTCCGCCGAACTGCCGGCACTCAACCGGAAGGTTAGAGGCTGACACGGCAATACCATCCACAACATATTCGTGCCTGGAAGGAACAAGGAGGCCATCTACTTCTTCACCGTCAACAATAGCCCGCAGTCCGCCGTTGGCAAGGCATGGCGAAAACTCCGGAGGGCAGCCGTCGGTATCGACACTGTAAGGGTTTGCCACCTCGATAGTAAGCGAATGGCCCTCGGACACAACGCTGACACCAGTGATTAGCTGACGGTCGGGAAAATCCTCGGGTAGCGGAGCGGTGAGTCTAACGTTGACGCGTAGATTGGCGTCGTCATCCGTGACTAGGCAGTACCAGCCGCCGTCGACACCGGACCAGTCAATCTTTTGGCCGCGGAGGCCTTGCATGTGAGGGTCATCGCACACGTCGGCGCCAGAGGCGCACGCTGCAGTGTATGCCATGAGACGGGCGATGGTGGGAACAGTGTCAACAGGCGATTAGATATCTCGCCGGGGAACTCAATTGTAAGCGTTGTCGACACTGATGTCTCGCGTGTACGTTATATGTGCAGCACCGGGTACTGCTCGACAACGACGGATCCACAAGGCACTTATGACGGCAACGCCTTCGTCTAGAATGAACTCGTTGTAGAACCAACTCTAGCTAAGTGTGCGAATGAAAGACGCCAGGCTGGTGTTGTTGATACTACAATATATCGCACTCATAGGGAATGAGTCATGCTTTCGTGTTATCGGGTACGTTATGGTTCGCAAAATATATATCGTTCAGTACCAATTAGGTTTGTATGCATACCAAGCGGTCATCCTCGGTTTGATCGCGCAACTCTGCCCAACGATGCATATTTTCCTAGAACGGGTGCACAATGTTGTTAGCCTTTACTTCCGTGTTTGGTCTTCGGAAACGTGAGGCAAAACGTATAATGTCGCCGACGTAGCCGGTCCCGCGCAGGGTTAATGACGGTTGGCTCACGCCCCGTAGTGCATGTCGTAGTCCATGTTAGGACACTGACAGGCGGCTTTGAATCACGTCCCATTCTTGGCGTCGGGCACAAAAACATGTAGCGACTTGGGAATTCGTTACTATGTGTAGACGCTGAGATGGATATCGCCACAGGCGTAATATTTACTGGGGGAGGGTTGTACATCTTTGGTTAAGGACGACGTCAAGCATTACCGGGTTGTCGATATTTGTACACTGAGGTATTATTCCAACACGAAAGGGCCGAGAGCGTATAGTATTTGAACCCCCCTACGTCCGGACGTTTCCATTATACTCTATACTCATACAACACGAACTTCCCAATCAGAGCCAAATCAAACTCGGCGGCGTGTGGTGTTGGCGAGCCTATGCCCGCGGTTGGTGCTGGGTTGCCGGACATTGGAGCCAATGGCAGCCAACATACAGTCCGGAACACAAAACGGCAACCGACGTCCTTGTGCAGACGTCGGAGTCAATCGAATCGCGGTACGTTCTTGGCGATAGGGAGATTAGGTACGTTTAGTGTTCTGCAAAGCCCATCTCACCGGTGCAGGTGTAGCCTTCAGACCCAGGTGTACAGGTACCCGCGCTGCACGTAGCGACGGAGTTGCACTCTGTGGGGAAGTAAGCGCGCCCGACAAGTAACAGAGGGTATTGTGAGGGTGCTACATTTTTTGGGGTAAACCATTCATGTGAATGGTTGTGTCACGCCACGTGATGGATTCACCGAGTGTCATCTGTCGTAAGTTATCGACTCGAATGTAAACTACAAGTACTGTCTTGTGTGCAACATAGTGCTTCTTAAGCGGAAGTTTCGTCCCGTTTGAACAACGCGTTGACACAAATGTTGATACATAGCCATGGTCTTCATTGATTAATACGGTAGAGTTAAACAGGCCCCCTCCTGAACCCCGATAAAACTCACCGCAGAACTCAACGGTAGTAGGCCGAGTGAAACTGGTGGCGGAGCTGCAAATGTCACGGTATAAACGACGGGGGGGGGGGGGGGGGGGGTGTTCGAAAGGATCGTTTAGGTTGAACCCGGATCTTCCTCATTCGAGCGATTGTCTTACCCACGCCCGGACCCCGCCAACACGCCTGGTGAAATCTGACGTCTCCTGCTAATCTTGTCGCTGCCTCGACATACTGTGACTAACATGGCGGAGGATAGCTCTTGAATGTTTATGTCTCAAGCACAGATCGTCGCGAAAACAAAGCCAACATTTCTAGGGCGATCAGTCAATGCACTCATCGTGCCTCAATCATTTCAAGGGGAACCGGTATGACGTTGTTTGCATTTTCTTCCCTTTAACGGGTTGCAAGCAAATAACGCACGCTCGCTCAATAACAAAGGAAAACTCTGCAGACAAAACACTTACGTAGCGGGAACGCATTGCAGGCCCAGATTGTTGTCCAGATTCCTAGCATAAGAGCATACGGTTCGTGCGCACAACAAAGGTGGGTGATAGTTAGCTGCAACACGTACATGGCAACACGACCAATGCTCTTCTGATGTCACGAGTACGCGAAAACACGCGATAGCCGGCAGTGCACCTGTCAACGGCGATTACGGCTACGAATGGCGTACAAGATGTCCTAACTACATCCTGTTTTGAAACAAATTAGTGTGATCGGGGCGTAGGTGAGTCGGTGGTTCACTACAAGGCCAGCCCACTGGCAACACAGGAAAGGGGTCTCAGGTGTTGACGTTTCGCCCGTTGATGTTTGCAATGCGGCCATAATAGGTTAAAAAAAATCACAGAAGCGCCTACAATGTCCGCAGAATTCCAAAAGACCCCGCGTGATTCGTAAGGCAAGCATGCAGCGTAGTCAGCGCTTTATTCCAGAAGCACCTCGTCAAGCGAACAGGGAACACAGCGGTACCAGAAACTGGCAGCCATCGTACAGGGATATTTACGCGTCGTGTGACCTTTTGCGGGGCCATTAGGCGTGTTCAAATAAGATTGTACGGAATTTTGTAATATATAGTCTAGCAATTGAACACCCTTCTCTGTCGGTTCGTCCGATGCGTTTACGTTCTTAAAAGCTTGTTTGGTTTCCTTGAGGGGCTAGCTCTACATAAAGTACTGTACGAGCAAGTTTACCCACAATGTATCTAGCGAGGTTTCATTCTTAACTATGCATGTGTCCACAAAATTTGTTTGTGGCTGCAACACTGCGGGGCTTTGTCTGACGGTCGATTTTACCAATGCCGGTTCTCTCATTGCTCGTACTGCCAGAAGCTTCACTATCGCAAACAATTTTGGGTGGTGCGCAGTCGTAACAAATCAAGACGTTGTGCTCTGTTCCCACGTTACTCATTCAATAGCCACGGATGGCCACGCCAACCCTCACGTTGATCATCCCCCCAGAGGCATTGATGCCGGTCATATCCCACACTTGTGCGGCCCTACCACGGTATGGATTAGTACCGGCAGCCTTTTACACTATTTTATGTTTAATGGTAGATCGCTACGTCAAGGCTAGACGTGAATCTTCCACGGATTGATAGAGAGGCGGCGAAACATCCAAGCCGCTCCCTTTTGGTTGAGGCGTGACCAAAGCGAGCAAGGTACTCACATAACTTGCACATTTGTAAGGCCCACAAAGGCGTCCGCCGGCAAGCTCGTCAAATCATTGACGTTCAGAAACCTTGTACATCACACGGCCGATAGCGGAAATGGGTATTTTAAACAAAGGAGCTGCAGATATGCACCCATGATACCTGCCGAAATGTTAGGAAGAAATGTTTTACTAGTGACTTTGTTCGGTTGAAATCAGTTCCCCCGTGTTATTATTGTTGTCACACTACCTCACCTCCACGGTTGGTGTCCATCATTATACAAGGGGCTTTACTACTGCTGGAAATGAATCGAAGATCACCTGGAAACAACGCGAAACATCTTGAGCGACATTGTGCCTACGAATCTAATGAACCTGGAATGGAATATGTGCCGTCGTAGTAGGTGTCAGGTATGTACATACACACGGTGGCCGATTTCAAACAAGAAAACAATCAAACAAAGAATGCAACAAAACGACGAAAACAATGGAAGACGGGTTATTGATATTTACTCGAGCGTTTCGGTCGATGTACAGGGTCCTCTCAAAGGTATGACCAATATTACAGCATCCACACATTTGTGCACGAGGGAGTGGAGCTGAGCACTCAAACAGGGTGCAGAAGGTTTTGTACCTACCCGTGCTCCGATGTATCTAGTGGATTGATATGTGGGTCTGGCTGTACGAGGGCGTAGACTGTGCCGCGTCGGTATGGCATCGCTCCCCATACGCTACACACGATGGCCCGCAACAAAAGCAGTATTAAGTGGACACGCACGTTCGCGTCGAGCGGCGGAAGTATAGATGATGCTACCAGGCACCCACAGGATACTTTGAGAGGATGCTGCTGATCGTGGATCTCGTACATCTATGGTTTCATATACATTGTACATCAGTGCCGTCGAGGGGACTCCACGTGAGCTTGACCACCGAAGTTGTTGACCACACGGATACTCGATCTACATGCCAGTTTCTCACCCCTCGCTTGTCATTTATGTGGTTTAATCGCGTGTTTATCCTGAGCCTCCCCAGCCACGACCGAGAGGTTCGGCAAACCTTAACGTGAGGCGTTATCGATTGTTAGGCCTGGACGCATAAATATGCAAACCGACAATAGAGCTTGCACCCACTGCCAAAGACGTTACACATATCAGCTCACAGGTGAGTAATCGCCCCCATTCCAGCGAAGAGGTGTGATGGAATGGCGTCCAGCTTGTTGTCGTCAATCTGCCTGATTTGTTGACAGGGTAAGCGCGTTGCCGTGACGAACAATCGCGCACCGAGCGAATAGGCGTTTGTGAGGAGCGGCGGTGAACGGTGAGGCAGGACGATACCACATTCAAACTCAACGAGATGGGGAATGCGCGAGCCCGTACAGATATTTATGGGGCACTCCTCAACTAAACACGATGAGTTTATGTACATGAGCTCACTGCGACTCGAAGAATCACAATCCCGTTTTTTTTCGCAACATGCACAATCGTCAGACCCACGACAGCATATCAGCGAAAGGAACTGATCAACATTCAATGGGTTGTTCAATATATGGGCGTGGATTAGGCATGGCGTGCTATAGGCTACATAGACCACCGTTGTCTGACATTGTCGGTGAATTAGAGTCGTTTCCGCGCTTCCGGCATGATATCTCCAACTCCTGAACAGTCTGTCGTCGCTGATATGTATACGTATTCACACCCTATTGATGAAGTCGCACACACTCGACACCTGGTATACACCATGGGTCAGGCGAAAGCGGTACATCCTTTGGTTGAGCAAGGTATACATTAAGCGTTTTACACTGACATTTGGCATATCAAATAGAATGATAGTCTTCTTTCCGGTACTAATTGTCGAAGGGCTTCCTCTCCCTACAGTGACCATGAAACCACGCTGTGGCTGTTGTGGGAAGGCTATTTTACTAGTACATTGTCTTGCATATCACCGCGTCTCAAGTACTCCTGTCGCTTCTTTCTCAATTCCAATATACCCACATAATGGCCAGAGTCGATGCCACTTGCTGAAGGGCGCCTTCCTCGATCGTGTTGATGAGATTACCATCCAAGTACCTAACCGGACACGTCCAAAGCGCGAACGGCACAACGAACATTGATGGGATGGGCGGAATGGTAGGGGCCATTCTTGTTACCCAACGGCGACCATCGTACCAGGAGATGTAGTAACGATACTGTTATCCTCCAGATTTTGCTTGTTGCTTACTATAGAAAAGGTGACTCCCGCTCCGGCCGATCGTGTTGGTTAGGATGACGGTGTGGATTGTTCAGGCAGGGCAATATTGCTGACATCCGGGATAAGCTGTACATAAATATCTACTACCTACGGCTGTCAGTTTCGTCCCGTCACTATCACCCTGTTACTCGATTCCCGAGAATGTTCGGTGGAACCAATATGGTTTTCATACAAATGACTGCTACCATGATGAAAATTGTCCAAACCCAAAGCCTACTGCTATCGGCCACCGTATCACTCAGCCGGAATGTTCGACGCGGCGCAACATCAGCAGGACACCGACGACATCAGCCCTTCCCATTGCCGATCGGGAAGCAGAACCAAGTTGCGAATATGGGCAAAAACTTAGTCCAAAGTACGGAAGGAAAAGGCGTGCAATTCGCGGGATTGTGTGCTCTCCGCAGCAGGCTGTTGGTTCAATCTCCAACATCGTTTTGTTGTTTTTCAGTGCAATCTGGTTTGGGGTTTTGGTGGGGAGATTAAGTTCAAGACTGAGAAGAAACCGGAACGGGTGGTTCGTTGCCCAAACCACGGATTGTGTTCGGTCACTACAGTAACTCCTTGCGATACGGCGAGAACATACGTACCTGCTCGAACCAAACTTCGTCAGAGATATTGGAGGCACAAGGGCGGATGCCCCCCAAACGCGACGAGGCCATTGGTGTACAGTAAATTAATCGTTCGCTGGTTCGCCAAGTCCCCAAGGTCAAGCGAACCATACAACAAGTGTGGGGGTCGTGTGGGGAGATACTCAGTAACGAGAGTGGAAAGGACGACATATCCTCATACCGCATGTTGGATACTTTGTTATGTATTCCAATGTTTCAAGAGGCTACACTACACGTGTCTGCACTTAATAGATAAGATTGCCGCTCCACAAAGGAAGGAGAAAAGGTAGCCCTTCCAACAAGACTCACAGAGTTCCCAAAGACGTCATACCCTCGAGCATGCTGGACGTAACCGTGGCGAGCGCGTTGCGGTTTAGGGATCTGCCGAGGCATATACATCGCAGCGCAGGACAACCGAGGGAGGACCACCAACGGGGGTGAGGGGGACCACTCGCAAATCCATTTTCATGAGGGGCATAGTGTTTGCAAGCGAAGAAACCTACGGACGCACAGGTAGCGCATACCCGTCCGACTTATTCGAATTGAAGGCGGGATGAAATTATCGAACTACTCCACTGAAGTATCTCGATCGCTGACGCTGGTTTATTCGACATGACGGCTATGTGTACGTACGCGTACTGATATATGGCATAGAAGGAGTTTCCGAATAGCGCACCATGCCTCACTCCGCGTTTCACGCCAATATGGTATATGTTGGTGTCGCACGCCTGCCTACGGTGCGCGTATCTAAACATTCAAGGCTGGAAGCTGATGCATTTCAATTTTACGTAAACTATCGTCCCGCAGCCCCACAAACAACACGTTGTCAATTGCGTTACATGCCACGGATCGTTGTTGGTACAGCTAAATATATTTTGGTCGCTGTCGCCATACAGAGACATATTCGAAAAGCCTGTCTGAGGCATGTACCACCGGGAAGATAGAAGAGTGTCGACGATATATTATATTACACGGCTGGTGTGGCTTTGAACAAATATGACAAGCGCTAGTTCTTCGACCGACTCATAACCAGCTTGTAGTGTGCAACACCATGACATTACTACCCGCTGTACATGTTACACTGCACAATATACGGATGTATCGTCTTAACTCAGTTACAGTAAAACTGCCTGATAACGGCCTTGCTTGGTGGTTGCTAACCAATCAACTGAAACGGTTGCACCAGAGTGACACTGCTGTCTCTACTCTTAATTTAAGGGCAGCAAAAACAACAAGAGGGATACCACAAGCCCTAAACCTCACATCGAGGTAATGGTGCTGCGTTCCATGGCATCGAGACATTGGATCAAACCGGGGATGTCATCGTCCGTAAGGCCGCAGTTGAAGAAATTCCTGTAGTTGAGGAAAATAATAAGGGAAACGGATATAGGATCTGCTTTCGTAATTGTGCAATATGTTAAGATTTTGGTGGGGTTGGCGTAGCGTTTGTTTTAGCCTTCCCTATGCACGACGGTTGAAACATTAGCTACGGCTAATCAGGCTGGTGGTGCGATGGTCATCGTGCCTCATTCGATTGTTTTGGTTTTTGTTGGAGTGTGCCCTTATATGGAACGGTTCAGAAGTTCTACGTACTTCCAGAGGACGCCCAGACAAGATATACATGCCCCTACAGTACGGGGAGCGACGATATAACGTTCTACTGCACATTTACATACAGGATTGCGGAATCGCTTGAACGAAGACATGTATAATTCACCGGGTTACTGCATAGTTCAACAGTTTTGCTGAAACTCTTTAACCAAAACATGTACCGTATACCATATTGAGAAACTGTATAACTCAACAGTTACGCTATCTGGCCTAAACACAGTTTCGGACGTGGAAATACAGAACGACCTCACTCACGCAGATGTACTTCCAGGGGCACATCGTCCATCAGTAAGACATGCGTTCTGACCTGCACCCACACCACACAGGCAGGCACCGATGCGAACGCGTAAGGGGGGGGGGGGGGTCAGTTCATGGAACACTCGTCGCGTTCTACGATAGGATCACTGTACCTACCTTTTCTTGGCTGAGACGTTTTCCGAATAGAGGGGCTACTTAACCCGAAATGGTCGGACCTTCATTATTGTGTTGCGGTAGATTTTTCGTTGTCATTCGATCGTTCACCCGGTTGTACTTGTTCCTACTCCCCTCCACAATCAGTTTTTGGGTGTGTTGCTAGCAGTACTACTGTAGACTAGTGAGTTACTATCAGTGTAGAGCTCTTCAAGCGAGGAGAGCCATGCACAAATTGTGCACCCCTTCGGTGTCATACGTCGCGTCTGGTTTGGATCCGGTTTGAGCTGATAGCGTATGCGTTGCTGTCGGGTGCTGTTGGGCTCAACAGCTACAGTATTTAGTCACCGCATCCATTTTGAACGTTCCACTTATACCAACCATAGCCTTTTTCACCGTAAACCGCTTCGGTTCCGCTTCGGTTCCGCTTCCGGATTGCTGGATTTCCTGGCACAGCACGAAACGTCTAGCTCGCGGTAACTGGAACTGTGAACCTGGTTACCCTCCTGGTGTATGTCGTGTTTTATCGTGTATCCAACCTATCGTGAACAAGGCGAGGTCTGCTGCTTTTGACTTACCATGAGCAGTGGTTATGGAGGACACCACCAGTATCGCTGCAAGCGTCTTGGTCAACCACGTCATCCTGTGGACGTTATTTGACGTTGATAGGTGTTATTCTGCAGCGAAACAATCAACAGTGCGTGTCCGATACACACATAGAGCATGTGTTTGGTACGAATTATATGTATATACCAGGTATGTATATAATATACATATATATATGTCACACGGTGGCCATCATACGTCTGCCCGCAACACGCCACGTTATGAGGCTGGAAGCGCACATTAGTGGTTTCGGCAAATTTGAAATGCTCAAAGGTAGTGGATGATTACCACGCACAAATTTCGGTTGCGACAGGGTCAAGTGGTTATCTCTGGCGTTTCGGTCCTTGTGTCTGAATTTGCGTGTGAGCGCTTGAGGACATAGCTCGCAATGTACCATCGAACGTGAAATTACGTCAGCAGCAGAGGCGATTTATGCTGGGCATGGAGGTAGCTCTGAACCGCGAGGAGACAGAACGGCGATGACTCCTTTCATGTACGCTAGGGACGAAGAACAATGCTGCCTGTGACGGGCGTAACGGGGTGTACCTCGGTTCAGTCGACCATACTGCTGTATGAATACATGAATAATGCAATAATAGTATACGAAGTATATGAAAACATAGCTGCGCATTCGTAGATGCTTGAGATATATCATCAATGCGATTGATGCCAACTTCCCAAAGTTCACTCTGATGACTGCATGATGCTGATATTGGCACTTTCTTGTAGCTAGCATTTCGGGCAGTTTGCGTTGGTCTGATTTTGCTGCTGCTGCGGTACATATGCGTTATATCATGCAGGAGCGTAGCACCGTATATGCGTGCGTTGACACTTTCTCTGAGTTCTCACAGCGCCGCGGTAGCTCGACTGTCGTTGCTACTCATTGGTTGGTGCTTGTCGTCTCGAGGTCGATCGTCAACCTGTGAATAGTGGCACCAGTATTCCGCAAGTAGGTTCCGAGTTTCAGAAAAAAAAACTAAACAAGGGAAATGGGCGAGAAGGGGGTACTGATGTTTCGGCCATTTCGGGGCGAAAAAAACACGCTCGCCGCCGGCGCTCCCACGTGCCCCAACATGCGTAAAATGCAATTCCGAACATTTGGCAAAGATACCCGGAGCCTAACGGGAGCATACACAACCCGTTTTGTTGGTTGTCGGCACGTTCTTGGGTACAATGGGTCTTGCGGCGCAGGACGTGGAAGCGAGTTCCCCCTTTCCACCCCAAGTCGGGGGGCGGTACAAGTTTAAACTCGCAGAATCTATGAAACATGCATACTGATCCCAATGGAGAACAGCATTCCCACGGTCGACCGAAAACATACTCCTCCTTTCGCAACTTCCGACAGCCTCAAAAAGCGACTACAAGTGCGTCACAGCCAAATAGCCCGAATAGACATCAGACGGAACAGGGCCATAGGGCGTTGGATGTATGTGCTGTGCGTTGGATGCAAGCGGGCTGGTGTGTTTGTGTGCTCTACCGCCCAACAACCAAGCACCAAGAACCCAGCAACCTACGAACGAAAATATCAAAGTACAGGGTGTTTAGTCTGACTGTCCCATGAACATGTATTGTGAGGGCCGGTGTTAACGACGAAAATTATTCAAACTCAATCTACAGTAAATCCATGAGACAAAATGGCTTTGGATCCTATCGAGGAATGGTGTATAGGGTTAAAACAATATCATAACGCACAAGGGTCAATGGACACCCGTCGGCAACCAACGAGGCGAGCTACGGCCTGCGTCCTCCCCAGTGCGCCGCGGCCAGTGGAAGACTGAGTCTACCGGCACCGACCTAGAACCTATCGGTCTTGGGGTTACTTGTGGTGGCTAGCGCGGCCCCGAAGCCGCACTCGGGCAGTTGCGACGTGCATACATACAGTGATCGAGCCTCTGAGCGACATCGAGATCTGTTCAGTGGTCGCGTGGTTTGGACGACAAAGAGAGACGACAAACCAGGTTTGCGACTGCCGAGTGATAGTTTGAGGCGCCGCGGGTTGTCTACTCGATGCTAGGGACCGTCGCACCTCGCGCTACGGCTGCTCCGGTGGCCCTGCCTATGGAACGACAATCCTCGCCTCTGAGCAGTCGACGACACGGGTCGAGTTCGCTAGGCTTTCTTATGTGTCATGGAACATGCCACGTGGAGTGTAATACACTCCTCAGATTGAATAGCACGAACAGCGAAATAAGTCCCGGAAAACGTCTTTGTGTTGTTCCGTGTTATTCAATTTCACTCGAAAACTGTCTGGTTTTTCAGTTTGGCACCAAACGGATGCAAATCAACTCAAAAGTTTTAGTTTATTAAATCCAACAAAACGTATTATTCGTTGATACGGGCTTTATGAAGCAACGATATAATGGTTCCGTGTGTAAGTATTTGAGACTTGAGACTGCCGTGACTTATTCGGGGACTGAAGATCGCGATTACTCTCAACTTCTGGACGTTCCGCCCTTGTTCTGTTCGGGCTGTTGAGCGGTGTCTTGAGAGCGTACGTTCTTGTGGTCGCCTTTGAGGCTGTCAGAAGAAGGCAAAGTAGGGTGTGTTTATGGTCAAGTGGGGGCGTATCGTGGTCAATTTTGTTGGTGCATAGTAGATACTGGTACTTTCTGGTTAATTCGCGGGGGTATACCTCCTTAACTTTTGGGGCTCATCTTTCCGCCCTCTGCCCTGCTTTCCCGTTCGGCCCAAATAAGTGGACGAAAACGAAACAAAAAAGGGTTTGCGTGCTCAGCATGGGCTGCGGGCGTATTGCCAGCTCGTTGGTACTTCGTTTGCCGCAGGTTGGGAGACGTGGGAGCGCCTGGCGTTGGCGTGTTCTGCCTACGCTTGCACCCCGAAATGGCCGAAAAGCCAGAGGAATACCCCACTGTGCCCAACCTCTTTGTAATAATCGAGATATATACTCGTAGCAGACGCATGCTACGATAGAGGTGCCTCGTGGGTTTTCAGAGCTCCTCACTTCAGAAGCTCCGTACCCCACGCATAAAGGTTTTGGAGTAAATCGAAAGTGCTCCCTGATGAACAACTGCAATGGCCTAAGTAAATCACACATTCAAAACATTGCACCACACCACTAGACTGAACGTCCGTCGATTTCGGGTTAAGGAGCCTTTAATAGATCGTTCAGAAAACGTTTCAGCCAAAAAAAAGTGTCACTGGGACCTTTATCGTACCACACTACTGTACTCACAATACACATTGATAACCTAGCGACTTTACAGGTGTTTCAGTGGAGCTACTCCTGCTAAATCGGCTTCGTTCTTCGACCCGAAATATGCCCCTGCGTCGTGAAGTCTGCACATGGCGAGCTCGTGATGGTATCCGATCGACCCTATGTTCACGACGTTATTGCTACTACGGTACATCCGGCGGTGCCGGGCGGGCAGTTCTCTCCGAGTAGCGAAAACCGATGACACGAAGCAGACAAAATAATAAAAAAAAATACAGAAAGCGACCGGCGAACAGACAGTTGTACGGAAACCTACAGAACTCGTACAGTAATTGATGAGATCTATAGGAAAAAGTTAACGCATTCAGGAGCCGCTAAACTGAAGTTTGTGAAGAATGCGACCATTCCCAAACAAGGAATCCAGCCTGAATCACCTTTGCTGTTTTGTGTTAGGTGTCCTTTACGATGTCTATGATGGTGCTCGTAGAGCAAACATCAACAACGCAGTGCTGCTCATAGGGTTAAAACCAAAACCAGGCGCAATATTTTTTCGCGTTCTCGATCGCGCATATACAGATGATGTCAAGGACCAACCAACAATTCAAAACGTTGCCTCCGCTGCTGCTGTAGCCAGACAAGAAGGTTACGCCATCTCGTTGCTGAAGCGTACAGTCTCACAACTTGGAAACGCTGCGATCTTGCCACACACTCCAGGGGAGTAGCCTACACGCCACGCTCGGCTCTGCCCGCAATAGAAACAGCAGCTTCCGTTTTCCTCCTTTACCAGTTTTGATATCAGCTACGGACGTACTCGTAGGTATGAGTAATTTCCATCGTGCTTGCTTTGATGTGCTGCTCCTCCTGCTGTTGGTGTAATTAAGGGTGTTGTGATTTCTTCCGCGTTATGTGGTACTCGGCTCGCACCCAGCTCGTGTCTAGTACTGTTGATCGTTTACTCGAACGAGTGAGGCCCAAGCTTCTTTGGGCTACTGTCTCTTGGCCGGTCCCTTCAAAGAAAACATTTACAAGCACTGCTAAAACATATCGGTTTTTGTTCGGTTGCAATACAATGTCTGGTATAAGTTTCACTTCTTCTTGGCTCCCCAAAGAAAACGAAAGTTGTCCAGTTGTAATGCTCAGACCTCCGTTCTGCTAGGAGGTTTACAGAGCGTAGGCCATGGTCACCATTCCTATCTTGGGAGCCGGATCGATCCGGCGTGTGAACGTGTGGTTTGTCCCCATACAGAGCCGACACGATGCTCTCGACACGCCGAGCACGCTCGGCATCTGGGTACCGTCACCGCTCTCTTGGGGTCGAAAGAGATGCGCGCGCAGAGGCGGCAAGTGCTGGGCGATGTTGGGGTGGCTCGATGCTAACTTTTGCTGTGAACGAGTACAATCTGGGCGGTACCTGCTTGGTGCAGTGGCAGCACTGCTGCTGTACACGTACGTATAGTATACCTGGTATATATCTTACCTGGTGCAGCAGTACGTGTGCTTTCTCGTCTTTTGTGGTCTCCGCCTCATATCATATGAAACAATTGACATGCGTTTTTTTTGTTATACGCTTCCAAAAGAAACAACACCTGGCTACCAGACTTCAAAAATAAAGTCACAAACAGAGGAGTCAAAAGGGGTCCATTATGAAACCTGAAAAAAAAAACTAAAGAAACGGCCTAGACCAAACAAGTGATTTTGGACGTGCTTCGTTTTCAAAATTCCACACCCTGTACAACTACAACTGATTTTAGTTGGCTGCCAGACAACTACTGTTTGGAAAAGTTGTGCAACTACACGTAGTTGTCTGCGGACAACTACTCTTGGAAAAGCTGTGCAACTAGTTGTCTGTAGACAACTATGTTTGAAACAGTTGTGCAACTAGTTGTCTGCAGGCAACTACTGGTTGAAAAAGTTGTGCAAGTAGTTGTCTTTAAACAACTACTCTTTGACAAAGTTGTGCAACTACAGTAGTTGTCTGCAAACAACTACTGTTTGAAAAACTTGTGCAACAAGTTGTCTGTAGACAACTACTGTTTGAAAATGTTGTGCAACTAGTTGCATGTAGACAATTACTGATTGGAAAATCCGTGCAACTAGTTGTCTGTAGACAACTACTGTATGAAAAACTTGTGCAACTAGAGTTGTCTGTAGGCAACTAGTTTTTGGAAACCCTGTGTGACTAGTTGTCTGAAGACAACTAATAGGTGCAAAACTAGTTGTCTGTAGACAACTACTGTGCAGACAACTACTGTTTGAAAATCTTGTGCAACTAATTGTCCGCAGACAACTACTGGGGGAAAAACCTATGCAACTAGTTGTTTAGGGACATCTACTGAGAAGTTGCGGCAGTGCACAACTATTAGTTGTCTGATTAGTTGTCTGCGGACAACCTGAACGTGTACATTGTTCGACATGTTCTACCCTCAATCAACGCACCAAAAGAAAACCATTGATTGCTATTGGCCTTTACATCTTTCACGTGATTGCATCTATTCTATCGTTTTCGTGAGTGTGCCGCCCAGAACGCGTGAAAACAAAAGCATTACCCAACACCCACCGAAAGCCGCACCTCACCCCCCCCCATTATCACTCTGCCGCAACATACATATGATGAGAGATTGCGTCAATTCGTGTCGACAAATATCGGAACAGAGGCGGGCTTCTGAAGGCCTCTCGACTATTGAAAGCAAGACATAATCGCAACTAACTCGGTCAGGCCGCTATCACGCGCCGTCCCTCCGCCGGATTACTCTACTAGGCTGCTGTTGCAACCTCTGGCTCCACTCCGTCGGTGAGGTCCAACGGACCAAACACGCCGTCGAGCTGTGCGAGCCCCGCCATGGGGCTCGACAACCGCCCGGTGAACTTGGTGTGCACCACGTCATGGCCCACCTTCGGGATCTCCGCAGGAACGACGCCGAGGTTACCGCCAAACAACAGCACACCCTGTACGACTACAACTACTACTGTTCGAAAAAGTTGTGCAACTAGTTGTCTGTAGACAACTACTGTTTAGAAAAGTTGTGCAACTAGTTGTCCGTAGACAACTACTGTTTGGAAAAGTTGTACAACTACCCTTTGAAAAAGTTGTGCAACTAGTTGTCTGTAGACAACTACTCTTTGAAAAAGTTGTGCAACTAGTTGTCTGTAGACAACTACTCTTTGAAAAAAGTGTGCAACTAGTTTTCTGTAGGCAACTACAGTACTACTGTTTGAAAAAGTTGTGCAACTAGTTGTCTGTAGACAACTACTGTTTAAATTGTGCAACTAGCTGTCTGTAGACAATTACTGTTTAAAAAAGTTGTGCAACTACAGTAGTAACCATCTGAGAACGGTACTTTTTTTTTTGTGGGTTCTGCCGATGGCTGTACTGAAAGAACCAAGGCGACAATTCACACGCCGGTTGTGTCCAACAATGCCCTGAGTGAAAATGAAAATTCGCGTTCGCGTCGATTTTTATATTTTTCAGTTTTGCTTTAGTTATAGCCTTGAAAGGCTATTTTTGGTAAGGATTGCAAATGGCCAATTTTCAATATATTTAATTTCGGCTGGCTCAGGAAACCATATTATAGACCCGATATTGAAAATGTGTTCCCGGAGGATTGTGGTGATTAGCTATACGATCATCATACAAGTTGTATTGTAGTAAAATATCCATTTTTGATGGCGCTGAAAATTTTTCCGTTTTCGGTTTTTTTCCTTACTGACAGTAAGGAATTAACCCCAAAACGGAAACATTTTCAGCGCCATCAAAAATGGATATTTTACTACAATACAACTTGTATGATGATCGTATAGCTTATCACCACAATCCTCCGGGAACACATTTTCAATATCGGGTCTATAATATGGTTTCCTGAGCCAGCCGAAAATAAATATATTGAAAATTGACCATTTGAAATCCTTACCAAAAATAGCATTTCAAGGCTATAACTAAAGCAAAACTGAAAAATATAAAAATCGACGCGAACGCGAATTTTCATTTTCACTCAGGGCATTGTTGGACACAACCGGCGTGTGAATTGTCGCCTTGGTTCTTTCAGTACAGCCATCGGCAGAACCCACAAAAAAAAGTACCGTTCTCAGATGGTTACTACTGTAGTTGTCTGTAGACAACTACTGTTTGGAAAACTTGTGCAACTAGTTGTCTGCAGACAACTTCTTGATGAAAAGCATATGCAACTAGTTGTCTGCAGATATGTACTGTTTGAAAAACTCGTGCAACTAGTTGTCTGCAGGCAACTACTGTTTGAAAAACTTGTGCAACTACAGTAGTTGTTTAGGGACAACTACTGAGTAGTTGCGGCCGCGCACAACTATTAGTTGTAGTTGTTAGTTGTAGTGGTACACGCAGTGATGTGAACCGAAAATGAAAATGGACTCGGTCGGTTTTTCGGTTTCTCGCCGAAAAGTCGGTCGGTTTCGGTCGGTTTTTTATATTGAACCTCGATTGAACCGAAAAAAAACGAAACCGAAATCGAACATTTTTGGTCGGTTTTTCTGTCGGTTTCCCGACTAAACCAGCCAATTGGTCCACATTTCGAAGGGTTCGGCGCGCATGTGTTGGCATAATGTGACGAGATGAGATCGTGGTGTGGAGTCAAGTGGCCCTCCTGCAGCACCTGCGTCTGCTGCACCACACACGGTACAGGCCGACACGCATATTTATATTCTGCAGCCGACAATAGCTACATACAGGTACTGTAACAGCAGTTGCTGCGTACAATAAAAAACTGTAGGATAGTATTATTCGAGGGCACTGCTGAAT
Organism: Saccharina japonica; assembly: GCA_008828725.1. NCBI lineage: Eukaryota > Phaeophyceae > Laminariales > Laminariaceae > Saccharina > Saccharina japonica. The sequence continues at coordinate 33,158 of MEHQ01000442.1, read as the reverse complement.
TGTAGTCTAGATACCGAAAAAAACCGAGTCGGTTTTTCGTTTTCGTTTTTTTTTCGGCAACCGAAAAACCGAAAAATAAAAGTCCGTTTTCGGTTTGGAAAAACCGAAATAAACCGACCGAAAAAAACGACTTTCGGTTGTCGGTTCACATCACTGGGTACAGGGTGTGAAAAATTCCATAATCGACATTTGAATATTCAATCAAACCAAACCGAAACGTGGAGCACACCACCAAAAACACTGCTGTACAGATCACGAACAACCACGTAGTGTATGGATTTCGACGTATAATACCTACATACGTGCGTATGTAGGAGTTTTATTTCTTGTTTTTCATCACATTTAGGACATTCGCCAATACAGACAGTCTGGTCCAAATAGAAAAAAAATGATTCGAAAGACTTGTACTATTGAAGATATATATAGCGTTGAAAGCGCATTCTCTCTATTTTTAGCCCCTTGGGTATTTGAAAAAAAAGAGTACTTGAGTGTTGAAAAATATACATATTTCGTTTTGTTTACAGCAGCAATACTTCTTCCGGTATAACAACACCCCTATATCAGTACTCTTTACGGAAAACGGCATAGCTCTAGTCCTAATGCCCAGACCTTCGACCGACAAACGTATAGCTTGTTCGTTTTAGTCTCTAGCAGGTATTGGGGCTCTTGGATCTGCAAGGGAGGGCAAGCATTGCTGTGTTTGCATCACGAAACGAAAGGGCTCCGCAGCAAGATTTTGGTCGTTTCGGGGCTCCTGTTTGGTATCTACACTCTGCTGTGGCCACGTAGGACGCCACGGACGGTCGAAATAGAGGCTCGGGTAGGTTCACCTACTACGAGTGCTCGGCGTCCTCGTCGAAAATCTCAGTGAAAACAGTACCAGCAGCCGGAGAAACTGCTATTTTTCAAGTTCGTCTTGGGTGCCAGGGGTATGTCGAGTCGTTTTTGAGTAAGAGGCACTCTTCGTGATGAACAAGGCGTCTGATCGATATGCCTCCCGAAAAGCAAATGTTGACCATGATCTAGGCTCTCTGAAACTACTCATTGGTCGAAATTCTGAGCATTCGAACTGGAGATATGCCGTTTTCCGTAGGGAGTCAAGAAAATGTAGAAATTATACCAGAAATAGTATCGCAACTGAAAAAAAAAAACGTATTTGTTTTCGATTTGATCATACGTGTTTTGTCCGAAGGGGCCCATTAACAAATACAGCATTGCCCAGCTATACTCGTACTCGTACTGTTTATTTTAGTGTGTCCTGAACTACCGCTGCAGTACTGTATGCAAACTTTGCAAGATTGCACAGATGCTCCGAGTATACTCGATACTCCGAGTATACTCCAAGTATCGAGTATTTTTCGTACTCCGAGTACTGAGAGTATTAGAGTACTACTGGTGGCCTAAATACTCGGAGTACTTGGATTATGAGCAGTACTGGAGGCCCAAAATACTCCGAGTACTGGTTGTATGATCAGTACTTATATCGTCGAGTACAAGCAGCACTCGGAGTACAAACATATATTTCACTCGGAGTACTCCGAGTATCGAGAGTATTGAACACCGAAATACTGCGAGTACACACATTACCTGAAGTATGTTTTCTCGAGAATTCTCTAATTATACTTCCAGGTAGTAACGGGAACATCTGTGAATTTCGAAATGCTATAGTCTAAACGCCAGTCAGAACCTGGGAGGAATTACAGCCGAGCTTTTTATATTAATCATGCAAAGATGCTCCTAGTATCTTCACACTCCGAGTACACTGCGAGTATCGAGTACATTTCGTACTTGGAATAGAAGGCACGAACCGTAGCGAAGGTGGAGGGAGAAGGTCCTACTTTGTGACCCTAGATCTGAGTTACGACCAGGAAGGAGAGAAAGGAAGGGCGAAAATAATAAATGGGATGAACAAGGGTGCACAAAAAAAAAAGTTATCGACACCACCCCCCCCCCCCCCCTATATTGAAGGGAAGAAACCGGACCGTTGTGATCCCAGAAAACAATAAGTCAAGTTTTTTTTTTATCACCCCCCCCCCCGACCAGCGAAAAAAAAATATGGGGGGGTCTCTAAAACCAAGTAAAAAAAAGGGAACAAAAAACGAAAAAAAAATGTTTTTTGCTCATTTCGTCCTGTGATCACAGCGATCCGGTTTGTTTTTCATTCTGACCTTCCTAGGTGTGTGGTGTCGTTTTCTTTTTTTTTTGTGCACCCTTGGGATGAAACAAAAAAAAAACCAACAAAAAAAGAACTTCTGTGAGTTCTGTGCGCGACATTCGTACCCTCACCCGGAACTGCTGCTGTCAGTTCTGTACGCCCGTACCACAATACCCGGAAATTCTGCCGACAACATTTATTATGTAACACAGCTATATATAGCCGTACCCGGAACTTCTGTAAGTTACATACCCGTACTCAGAATTTTTGTATGTCCTGTACGCCCCGCCGCGCTACAATGCCCAAGGTTAGGGGTACAACTCTACTCAGTAATATAACGCACGGAACCTTTGTGAGTTATGTACGCAGTGTAATACGTATTGGAATACGGAAACCCACCAAATGCGTGTCGCGAGCAGAGAACATAAGAGTAGAGAGAGTACACTGCTGCAATCTAGTGCAATGGGTGATTTAGTCGACAGCAGTATAAGCGCTACTGACTGACTCAGCCAGTGCCCAGCCCTACAAAATACAGGTATACCTGACATGGTCCATTTCCGACCCAAATCGGATACACGCCAAGACCAAGTAAAAGCCACACACACGCAGGAGCCGCGCGATTGGCCAGTCTCACATAATACATGTTTTAGTCTTGAAACTAACTTTAAGGGGCCCCTTCGGTCATGATGAAACACGAGTCTTCCATCGTTAAAAAATATATTGTTTTTGTTTTTTTTACAGCAGCAACACTATTTCTGGTATAAAAACACCATATCAGTACTCCTCACGGAAAACGGCATAACTCCAGTTCTAATGCTAAGGTTTTCGCCTATCGAGTATTTGCAAAGGGCCTAGACCATGGTCAACATTTGTGTCTCGGGAGGCATATCGGTCAGACGCCTTGGTAGCCACGAAAAGTACCTCTAAAGAGGCACTTTTCCAAATGCTTCCCGAGACACAAATGTTGACCATGGTCTAGGCTCTTTGCAAATACTCGATGGGCGAAAACCTGAGCAAGGAAAAGTGCCTCTTTAGAGGTATTTTTTCTGACTACCAAGGCGTCTGATCGATATGCCTCCCGAGACACAAATGTTGACCATGGTCTAGGCTCTTTGCAAATACTCGATGGGCGAAAACCTGGGCATTAGAACTGGAGCTATGCCGTTTTCCGTAAGGAGTACTGATATGGTGTTATTATACCAGAAATAGTATTGCTGCTGTAAAAAAAACGAAACAAATATATTTTTCAACGATGGAAGACTCGTGTTTCATCATGACCGAAGGGGCCCCTTAATGGCCACGGGTAAACCTGAATGCGTCTATATAATAATAGTGTTGACCTCGAATGCTTCAAAGAGTTGGTTCACGGGGTTTGATTTGACGAGAGTTGACGAGGGAAGAAAGTGCTAAAATATTCTCGTGGTAAAACTGCGAGGCACGTACCGTAGTGGGGAGGGGGGATAAGAGCCTCCTTCATGGCTCCGGATCTGTGTTACGACTATATACAGAGGGAGAGAGCATAGAAGGGCGAAGACAATACATGGGATGGAAAAAAAACAATGCACACACACACGAGGGTCGGACGTTTGAGCTTATTTGCAAAAAACACAAAAACGGAATCAACCGCTGAGAGTGCCTATTAACAATAGTAGCGTGGGTAGGCGCACTTCGATGGTCGGCGAGGGAAAGAAGGGCTGCGTAACGCCTCCTCGAGATGAAAAATAAGAAAAAAAAACGTTCTTTGTCTACGATCAAAGTCCAGATTTCAAATATATTTGTGTTACATTGAGCGAAGCAGAGGCAATACACTGCATCACTTGTTTGTCTGCGTATGAGGTCCGGTCCGCTTCGGCTTTTATGTACACACTACAGCAGTGTTCTCGTTTTATATATATATGTACGTATCTGGTGCGTACGTTCGCTGTGTGTTCACTTTTTCTTGTCTTTGGGGTGTGCGATGTGCGTCAGTCAGTGATATCATCACACGGCTGTTAACTTCGTATGGCGTGTGTTGTCTTCACATTCAATTGCGTTCTTTCTACCTAACTTATATAGTTACCGGTACACGAGTACACCCAGTGTCTGTCCTGATTCCTACTTCTAGAGAGCTACTACAGTTATTATGTTGTCAGACCGGGGAGACAGCGAAAAACAAGTAAACCAAAAAGCGCAAATAAATGGGTAAAACAAGTGAAATGACAACGTACCGGGTACGAGAACACAGCGACACAAGCCGTGCCAGAGAGAAAGGAACAAAACGATAGTAAATAAAAACGAATACTAAAACGAAACATAACACAAATGACGCGAGGGGGTCAGTAGCGTTGCTATTGATAAATAACACCAAAAAGCACACGTGGCGAAGAGGAACAGATAACGGCTGCACTGGCCAAGCAACGAGAAGAACATGCAGGAGATACCAGGGTACTGGCATAGGACGACGGAGGAAAAAATAGACAAAGGACTGCATTGACGATTCAGCACCGTTGACGCAGATATATGACAGTTCTCGTCTGCCCCACCCCCGGGTCGAGTTGGCCTCAGTTTCATTACGTTAAAAGACCTTTATGCTGAGGTGGTAGCGGTTGCTCGAGGACGGCCGAGACGCTTCGAAGCTGGAATTAATACTCTCTACCAGCATGCCTCTATCGCCTCCCCACTGCGGCGTGCTGCTACCCTGTCCGGTGTTTACCATGAGAATGGTGAAGGAAATGCGTAATCACGTATTTATAATTGAACCGCAAGTAGTATATAGGCGTCCTCCAACACCCACTGACAGCCACTACCTAGGTCTTGGTTTCGATTCACTGATCAACCACTGCATATCACTACGTACTCGTACGGCAATATTAAGGCTCTCTACCAGTATGCCTCTACCGTCTACCCACTGCGGCGTGCCGCTACTGCCCTGTCTGGTGTTTAATATGAGAACGGCGAAGAAAATGCGTACTAACCATTCGACAGCAAGCAGGAGTCCTTCTAACGCGCATTGGCAGCCACTACTACTAAGGTCTTGGTTTCGATTCATTGATCAACCACTACATACCACTGCGAGTACTCGTACGGCAAAATTAATGCTCTCTACCAGCATGCCTCTACCGCCTCCCCACTGTGGCGTGCTGCTATACCCTGTCGGTTGTGTACTTGATAACGGTGAAGGAAATGCGTGATCGTATCCTCTAAAGCATGGGTCATTCAACAGCAAGTAAGCGTCCTTCTAACGCCCACTGGCAGCCACTACCAAGGTCTTGGTTTCGATTTGTTGATCGGGCGGTGTCAGCCGCAAACCCCTTGTAAGAGTATATACTATAAATACTCGTATATATGAACTGGGGAAGTCATCGCTGTATTAAGATATTCAGCCTTATACTCGTAGCTCAATCCACTTTACGAACAAAAAGGGAATCTCCTGCTGAGAGCGCTTAGCGTCGGTAGGCGTATTCCGATGCGGGTCGACCAGCGAAGCAAGGGTTGCAGTCTTGTAGCGATGAAAAATAGGCACGATCCGTACCTAGTGGGGAGAGGAGCAGAGAGCCTGCTATGTGACTAGGGATCTGAGTTTGGACTGTTCATAGGAGGTATATATGTAGATATATGTCAGGACCAAGATAACACATGTACATGACAAACAAAAAACAAATCGTAATCGTCAGCTCACCCGATCGAAAGCAAGAAGAGCGTGCGGGGTTTTGTTTACTGTCGAACAGGCTGGGCGAAGGGGAGAAGTCGCCCGTCCCTTACTGTGATCGCCAGGACTGGAAGCGCCGTAGAAGATGCTTGTTCTGCGTAGCCAGGTTGCGTGTATGTCGGGGTCTCGGGTCGGCGAATAAATGCTCTTTGTGTACCGTTGGCTGCGTCGTTGCGGTGTGGCGATATGGTGGAGGTGTGTTGGCGATGGGCGCACACAGCATGCAGTGGCGAAGGAACGATGTGATCACAGACAAGCTCCAACCGACGTTCCGACCCACGTGCCAACCATGGCTATTGTTAAAGTGCCGACAGGTGTCCGATGACTCGGGAGGTCTGGTAGTACTCTCGACGTTCACGATAGTTACGCTGGGGTTCGAACATCACGCGGGTGGAACTATTGAATCTATTGTTAATAGCAGAACTAGATTGAATCGGAATCCGTAGCTGATAACGCTAATGAGCGTGGTTGGGCGCAGTTAAATGCGAGTCGACGACGGACGAAAGGGCCGTGGTATTCTTGTCAATAACAATGCTGCACATTGTCGGATGGCAAAGATAATAATAATAATAATAATAATAACATGCACAGGGCAAGAAACCTACAGTAGTGGGGAAGAAAAAAATGGATGGGAAATAGCCTACTTTGTGACCTCGGGTCCATTTCACGACCACGTGAGGAGGAGGGAGAAGATAAAGGCCGTGGTAATATATAATACATTAAAATGGGCCTGAAAAAAACACCAACGCAATGTCTACGACGCATGCATTGTATCTGCATACGAGTATATACTCGTATATACGTATATATCATACGAGTATATATGTAGATGCATATGTATATGCATATACTGTATGAAGCTTGCCCCCGCGGCTCGTAGATCGCAGGGCCAAAGTAGACTTACAGCAGTAAGTAGTCGTTCGTGTAATTTTGCAACGTTGTGTTCTGTACGTAAGGTACGTAAGAAAAACCGTGCCCGGGCTATTGACCCGGGTATTGCCCTACAACGAACTTCTGTAAGTTATGTACGACATGTATAAATAAATATACCTGTACCCGGAACTTCTGCAGGGTATGTACGATATATATACCCGTACTCAAGCCGTACCCCGAACACTGTGAGCCCTGTATACCCCGTGCCACAATACCTGGGACCAATTATATACCCGCACGGACTTCTGTAAGTTATTTACGCCTGCGTCACAATCACAGTACGCGGAACTTTCGTGAGTTATGTAACACCTTTATACCCGTATCCGGAACTTCTGTGTGTTATTGTACGGCATCCATACCCGTACCCGGAACTTCTGTAAGTTATGTACGCCTGTGTCACAATCACAATACCCGGAACATTCGTGAGTTATGTAACACCTTTATACCAGTATCCGGAACTTCTGTGTGGTATTGTACGGCATCCATACCCGTACCCGAAACTTCTGTAAGATATGTACGCTCCGTGCCACAAAACCTGGCGTAAGGATATGCCTTTGTCAAAGGCCGGTACCTATTCGGGTTTAGACCATACTTTACCCTTACGTTCTTATAGTATCAATGTATGCCTCTTTTTTAGGGCTGTGAGTTGGCTGACTAATAGTTGCCAGCTAGTTATTAGCTGGCTAGTTTTTTTAAGTTAGTTGCGGCGGTGCCAACTATCCAACTATTTTTGTTTTTCGGGTTTCCTTGCTTGTAGGAAGGCTTGTTTGGTATGGGGTGCGTATTTCTCGGGGTCTCCAAGCAGTACCACCACGCACAGAGAGAGGTCTTCCACAACCATGGCGCATCAACCCATCGCCATCGACGGTGCCGGTGCCGATGGCAGGGCCGAGGGTGCCGGCACCGCTGAGCCTGGCCTGTCGGCGGACCATGGCAGTGATGGAGCGTCCGACGAAGAAGTGAATGTACCGAGCGCTCCTCCGAAAGCGAGTGCACGCGACAAGGTAGCGGTTCGCTACCACGTACAGAAGGAGCGCCGGTTTTCCAAGCACCCCAAACGGGGTCAGGGATTCATACTTTTGATGCGAGATGATTCGCGGGGTTCTGCATCTTTGTAGTCCATCTGGGACAATATTTCAATATTTCCAATACATTCCCCGCACCAAGGTACATTTCTCAGGATGTGTTGAGCTGTTCGGAAATCTGGAGGCACCGTCAGAAAGCTCAACACTGCGCGCAGCTTCTCACGATTTTTTTTATTATTATATTAATTCGCCTCGTTTATGCCAAAAACGTATAAACAAGCCCCTTGTTTCCCCGGGTGTAATACTTTTCAAACCCAAATTCTGAGCAGTGATTTGGGGAGCTATGACCGACCATAGGCCGCCGGCCAATTTTTTCATACTTAAAAAAAGTATTTAGAGGGAGAGATACAACACACGCACCTTGTATGCATATACTTCGAAGTATTAAGTCAGATATGATAATACGAATGCATCATATGAAAATATACTATTAGACACAATTTTAGCGAAAGAGGGGGGATAATTAATTAATTAATTTAGCGAAAAGAGGGAGAAGAATATGAGGGAAACAATGTATATCGAAGGTCATTTTCCCCTGGTTACTACTGTTTGACAAATCGTGCGATATACTAATAGAATACGGCAAACGATTGCTCTCGTCCACGCCTCCAGGCCGTTTTTTTTTTCGTTTGAAGTAATACCAAATTGCGTGAGATATTAATAATTTTGCCCAAAATGGAGAAATATTTTTTGATGCAATGTTGCGTAACTACTTGAACTTAGTGAGGAAAATTATTTTTATTTCTCGTTCTCAGCATCGATTCCTCTTGTCTATGCGGTCACGAATATATGGTTGTCTCATTAAAAAAAAGTATTTTTCATGAGTTATGACTATTCATACTTCGTAAACGTCATTGGAAATATTTTGTGCCGGACGGACCATACGAGTATTAAGTAAAAGGTAGAACTCTGGTCTTATGGTTAATGCGGTCAACTGACTGTGATGGAGGGAATTTGTCCCAACGTGCTATTACTGCTGTAATAACACAAGTATATCTCTGTCATGAGTGTGTCAACTGGATGATGAGCACCTCTGGCTCGGGTGTTTGAGCGATGCTCGTCCTGAGCTGTGTGTCGATCCCAGTCTATTTTGGTCGATCCCAGTCTATTTTGGTCGATCCCCGTCTAGTTTGGCCGATCCCGGTCTATTTTGTGTCCTATTTTTAGTTTGTACTGGTGATGTGCTACTGCCTGCCGCACGAGTATGTGTGTGTTGTCTTCACATTAAACCCGTTATTTCTACTCAACCAATCAGTACACCCAGTGCCTGTCCTGATTTCCAATCCTAGAGAGGTACAAATTATGTGGTCACGACTGTGAAACAGAGAAAAACCAAAACAAAATAAACGCAAATTAATGGGTAAAGCAAGTGAGATGTCTTAACGTACCGGGTACGAGAACGTACCTAATATATTCTGAGTGCATCTCTTTCAATATCAGACAAACTGAGACGAAGTTTTAGAAATATACCTGTTTCGTGATCAAAACCAGAGATAAACTTAGCCCATTTATCATGCTTTTTGGGTGTAAAATGAAGCCAAATAGCGTATGTTTTGCCTCCGGCGGCGCCTTCAGCGGGACCTCGAGCGCCTCCGGCGGCCTCGGGGCGCCTTCAGCAGGATCCTCCGGAGGCGCCTCCGGCGGGCCCTCCGGGGGCGCCTCCAGCAGGGCCCCCTCGGCCGGGGGGGGCTTTTTTGGCTCGCTTCGCTCGCCTGACTTTAGTCGACTAGTTGGCTGGCTAGTTGGGCGCCAGCCAACTGGGCAACTAAAGTCAGTTAGTTGGCTGGCTTCGCCAGCCAACTAATAACTAGGCGGGAACTCCAGCCAACTCACAGCCCTACTCTTTTTATTTATATTTCGCCGCTGAAAGACAACAAGGAGGATTTTGTAAGACGGTGCAAGGGCCAGTATAAACGAAGATAAGAAAGCATTAAATCTGGAATACTCTTCTTTCTCTTTCGCTAAAATAATTAATCCCCACTAGCTTAAGTGGTTAATTAATTGATTCCATCTACCCCCATCCACTCTACATATCTCTTTACTATATAGTCCCCGGTAACAATTACTATTATTTACATAAAATCAAGTTTTGATTTGATTTCGCGAACACATTTGGTTTGAGTTCTATCGAGAAAGAAAGGCGACAAATCGTCGGTGAAGCCATTCAAATCGGGGACGGCATTATGTTTGGTACATACTTGTGTCTTGTATCCAGGGATGGTTGAGATTGATGGTCGTGATATGTAGGTGGATGTGATTTGTATTGCTGAAATAAGAACTGCACATTGTCAGATGGCAAATAAATGGAAAAATTATAATATTTGTATTCAAATATTTCACAGATGCTCCGAGTACCTTGGAGTAACTTAAGGAGTATTGGAGATGACACACTTCAGGTACTTCGTGTACCCGCGGTTTTTGGACGTACTTCGGAATACTGCTCGAACTCGGAGAATTTCGAGATTCTGCACAGCAGACACTGCCTGCCATGCTCGGAGTATTTCGGGGTCCGATACTGCGGGTACTCCTTGTACTCGCTGTACTCGGGCCTTCAGTACTGCTCATACTGCAAGCGCCCCGAGTATTCATACTCTGATACTCGCAGTACTCGGAGTACGAAATGTGCTCGATACTCGGAGTATGCTGGGAGTGTGAAGAAGTATATTAAGAGCATGTTTGCATCGTTTTAAAGACTCGGCCGTCATTACTCACTCCCAGATTCTGGGAGCATCTGACTGGCGTTTATAGCATTTCAACATTCACAGATGCTCCCATTACCTGGGAGAATAACTAATAATATAATATTTTAGAGGAGGAATACTTCAGGTACTTTGTGTACTCGCAGGATTTCGAGATTTTGTACTGCTGATACTGCCTGTACTCCGAGTAATGTATCCGTTTGTACTCCGAATCCTGCTTGTACTCGAGGATATGTACTGCTCATATTCCCAGTACTCGGGAGTATTTGGGTCTTCAGTACTGCTCGTAATCCAAGTACTTCGAGTATCTCGGCCACCAGTACTCTAATGCTATCAGTACTCGGAGTACAAAAAACACTCGATATTCCGAGTATACTCGGACTTTCGAGTATACTCGGACCATCTTTGAAATGCATCTGCATTCGAAAAGCCGCAGGACGCCTCACAACGCCCAGATGACAAAATCCGACGAGAGTAGAGGAGAGGAAAGGTATGCATCAGCCGAGGGTGGTCGAAATTTTTTTTTTCGACACCTCACGTCAAATTGTTCAACTTTTACGTTTTGACAGGGGGGGGGGTACCTGAGACCATCCCCTCCCTCTACGCCTACACAAAACCTATATAAAACTGAACACAGGGGACGGTAGAGGGCCGTCCCCCCCCCCCTGCTTGATACAAGGCCTTCCATACTACTACAATACCAGGGGCGGCCGCAGGCCTATGAGCTGCAGCTGCGTAGAGAGGCAGCGACTGCAGCAGGAGAGTCGAGGGAGAGTAGTGAGCGGTACAAAGGAGCTATGAGCTCGATCGAAGGTGGACCAGAAGGT
>MEHQ01000442.1:0-18621 GCA_008828725.1 Saccharina japonica | reverse complement strand
CCGTCCCGTCCCGTCGTGAAAATCTACCCCGTTGAAATTACCGTCCCGTCCCGTTGAGAAATTGTACACCAACCGTCCCGTCCCGTCCCGTCTCAAAAACCTGTTTGGTCGTCATTTTACCGTCCCGTCCCGTCCCGTCTTCATTTTTTTTCCCGCCAAAAAAGTAAAAACAGTACCGTCCCGTCCCGTCTCGATTATCGAGTACCGTGATAAGCCTTGAAAAAAACAAACAAATACAATGGGGTTTGCACATTATAATATGTGCACTTTGATCGTACCCGGCGACGTTTTTTAACGTCCCCTGTTTTGCCGAAATTACGCGAAATAAGTGCAAACTTTAATGTTGTTTTTTGCCGTAATACGCGAAAGCACGAAGTATCTCAACCGAAATCCGACCTCACAGCATTTCACCGCACAAAGATTCTAATATTAGGATGATATTCTAAGACTGCTGCTGTGTAACAGGTGCGTGATACAAAAACTATATATTATCCGTATGTATTTTACGTATTGTACGTATCGTAATCATATATACATATATACTGTAGTACCAGATACGTTTACGTCGTACCTGGTACGTACACGTGACACCATACATCTGAACTTCCATGGTTTTACCTCCTACGAGTATGAACAATCACACTCATTTGGCGCGAAGCACCAAACAAAAGTGATCCTGGGTTCGATTCTCAGGATTACGTTTTTGTGTTTTGCGTGCCAGGTTATAAATTCTGTGAAATTCGACGTATTACCTGAGGCCGCCCAAAGTTCGCTGTTGAATGTCGTGTTGCTCGCTGTCAATTCCGATATAATCACCAATTTTAATTCACGTTATTATAATAGTGTGCCCATGCTTCATGTGCAAAAAAAACCCGATGCAGACGGAAGTACGCATGCTGCATTGAGCAGAATACACAATACAAGTGAAAAAAAAGCAAGATCAGGCGCCCAAGATGATGCATTAGACTGCGGTATAGAATTGACTTGGTAGGAATATACCGTGGCTTCGACACTCAGCGGCAGGCCAGGGCCAGCATCGCTTCACGTCCAGCATGGTAGATGGACCCACGTCAACGGCAAAGCGAGACACAAGGTGGCGTAGTATATTGGTCATCCTCTAAAACAGGACGAAAAAAAACAACATCACACCGTATAAAACGTGAAAACACGCCAACCTACTACTCGATGCCCCAAAAACAACCTAAACCGAAATCCTGATTCCTGCCCCCTCGTCTATCAAAAACTACAATCACCCCCCCCCCCCCCCCCCCCGCTCTAAGCACTCCGAACTAGTCTCCAACGGCAACCCGTTGTCCATTGATTATGCGGTCGCTTCATAAGTTGCATGCATCGCTGTTGCATACATACGTCGTAATCGATTAACAAAACAACCCCCCAAACTATGTTCACACCGTACTACTACTGCTTGTTAGATGGGACAGATTTACACCCCCCTCGATGATCTGCGCCTCCGACACATTCGCATTGCCCGCCGAACTTTATGATAACATTTGTGTCGTTCGGCCTCTTGGCAACACGCTTGAGATCCTCTCGTACAGTGCAGACTGCCCCCCCCCCCCTGATGACAACAACTGCTTGTGGTGTTCTTTGAAAGGCCCGTTCGGCATCTTGTGTCCACTCGTTAAGCAGTGCTGACAAATGCGAACACGCGTTGGGTACCGTGGTGCAAGGGCCACTCTCTGGCGCCGGCTCTCCTGCAGCTCCTCCACTATCTGCTCTCTGTTCAGGGAGCTGAAATGCCGAGGGCGCTTCTAGAAGCCAAGGCTCCACCACGGCACCTGCAGTGCCTCCAATATCCACGGGAGCGCGAAGCTGACCCCTGATGTGTGCATCTTGTGCTTAAACAGGCCGTAAGATTTCCCTGGTATTGATGCGATCGTGATGCCTGTATCATCGCCGGGGGTACGGACGTGAGTGGGTTATTATGTAAGGTAAGTTACAGAGAAAGCTTTTCCAACTACACCAAAGAACCGAATCGTTTTTATTTAATATCTTCGAAATCCGGCATTGATATACATCTGCGGCATAGTTATACTCGCTGTTTCCAGTGTGCCCTCTGGTGTGCCGCCGTCTTCCTGAAAATGTCGACCACCTGGGTCTTTCCCGCGTCCATGCCCGCAACGCGATCGTTCCACAAGAGTCCGAACAGGTCAAAGTCTAGGAAGGATTGCCGCCCTTCCTTATACACGACATACCTCATGAACGTATCGCTAAACCAAGAGATCTCGGCTGGAGTACAAACCGTCATGTGCGGGACATGCACCCCCTGCATGTTTGCTAGGGTCGCGGCCGATCGAGGTTATTCCGGAAGAGGAACAGCCTCGCTCACGGGATGTTCGAAATCGCCAGTCCCAAGATCGACCGCGCCCATTTCCCCTACATTAGTCACACTTCGGCAGAATGCTGCCAACAAATCCGCTCCGCTCCCCCCCGTGTCGCCGTAAGCGCTTGTGGGAACCCAGCTCGGATTTTTTGCGTCGTCGAACAGCATGGAAGTCATCCTCTGACAAGGGCACGAGGGAGATGTGAAGACGGCAAGTTTACGAACACCATACTGCACTTCAACGCGGAAACCATTATCAGTCACCAGGAAAACAAAAGACGGGGCACGGTTATAAGACTCAAAATTCCTGTGGTGGTCGTTCTTCGTCATTTACATATTCGGCGGACACACAAAAACCTCATACATTGCTAAAACAAAAACTAAGCAAGAAAGTAATCAAATACCAATGAAAATGATAACACACAAGCTAGAAAGACAATAGCCGTTCGATACACAAAATTTACAAATATTAGTCAAAGCGTCCACGATATACACGTCTCCCAAGAAGAAAGATAAGAGAGGTGCTCGGATAAGTAATGCCACCCGATGCCTCCTAAATAGCGCTTTCACCAACCGCAGGTCGGTGTCCTGCGGTTGAGCCGTATTGTAGATAGGACGAGAAGCATAAAACACACACACGAAACATATACACCTCTAGGCAAGTTAACAAGGAAGCAAGCGGAAAAGCATACCTGTATGGCCTCATGTACCGGCTGGCCGTAACCTCCCCCAACAGTAGGGTCGAGACCGCGGTTCTGGATGGCCTGACGTAGGTTACATATGAAGTTTTGCTCGACCAGCAGAAGATGCGCGAGCCTGGGCGAAATGCACCACGCCACCAGCAAGTGCATGTGCAAATGGTACCCTTCTGAATCATTGGCGCCACGAATCCACCGAAAATAATGGAGCCACTCGCAGAGCCTTTCCCAGCTTGTAATTACATTGGCGGTCCCATAGGGTCAGTCAAGCAGTCAGCCTTGACGTGCACTCGAAGACGCTTAACAGCCTCACTCGCTTCCGCCCGCAGCAAAGGATGTCGGGTCTTTATATCAATCAATCCACCTTACACGTTGTGGACCATGCCATAGCGTTGTAGAGATTTGGCGACGGCGGGACGATCCTGCCACTAGTGGTGACGTGTTGCGCGCCATTGTGGGATCAGGGGGGTGCACCCACACACTGTCGGACGGATACAAGCCTGTCAGTCTGTGCGCCGGCGCCGGCGTGGATAGGAAGGCATTTTCCACCAGTACGCCAGCTGCAACGGCAACTTACACGCCGGGTTTCCCGCGGGCAGACGCGTCGAGGAGCGAGTGAATAAGGGGGGTGCGGGGAGTGCGGGCAGCAGGGCACAACAACAGCAGTTTAGTGATGCGCTCAACTCGGAGCGGGGGGGTGCGTCGACAGAGATTACACGGCCAACTTTCTCAGCTTGGGCTGCAGGGGGGAAAACGCGTTGTTGGGAGAGGTAGTTATGCGGCGAGGGATAACTGTCCTCGGCCAATGTGGCATGCATCGCAGGGGGCGCAGCGTACGGAGCGCGGGGGGNATCAGGTGTGCCTACGACGAAACGAGGGATCTCACCGCATCGAGTTTTTTACCGCACCAATTTCTCCGAAAATGTAAGAAACGTTTCGTAATTTTTTTGAAATCCAAACGGTGGTAACATTTCCGGGCATAATGGTAAATGTAGGGTACCTGGTAACCTGGTGCGTATCATGAGTCTTGTACGTCGTCAGATGCAACCACAGCAGCAGCAGTGTCATGCTCGTAGGGGTGTCAATCTACCGAGTGGTGCTGCTTCTTGCTCTCGCTCTGCTATATTGCGGCGTACCAGGCATGAGACAACAGCTAGCAGGCGCAGTATGATGATACTCGAAATTGTACTACTACAGAGTGCTGCTGCTGCGGCTTACGCTGGATGTGTATAAACTCATGAGCACGCACCAAAGCGACAGCATGTATCATGTATATACGTGTTTTGTTTCAGGGTTGTTGTACCAGCACACATATGCACACATGTGCGCACACACCAGGTGCGCGTACTCTACAGCATTACGACGTAGTACACGAGTGTTGGTGTTGCTTGCTGCTGGAAGTAGTAGATAGACAATAAGTGGTGTTTCCTGCTGCATACTGCTGTTGTTACTCCTATTGGTGTACGATCGATCGAAAGGGACAGTATGTACCTGTACGTGTGTTGCTTCAGGGATATTGTGTCAGCATACGCACAAACGTGCGCACACACCAGGTGTACATACTCTACAGCATTACSACGTATTACGGCAGTGTTGCTGCTGCTTCCTGCTGTAAGACTTACACAATAAGTACGTTGTGATTCCTGTATACTGCTGTTGTTGTTACTCCTGCTGTTGTGCAATCGATCGAAAGTTTGATCCTCGCTTACGTACTGCTGTACTGATGCAGCACATGGTGTGTGGGTGAGTTGGTGGGTGGGTGGGTGGGTGTTTGAGTGGGTGCGTGGGTGGGTTGGTACGTGGTTGAGTGCTGTCGTGTCTGCGATGTCCCTGATTTGTGTTGTATTACCTTTACCCGCCAGTACGATACAGCAGCCCCATGCTCCTCACCTACGCACTATTAATACTGTACTGCTGTACTGTTATAGCGCGTGGTGTTTGGGTGGGTTGGTGGTTAGGTGGGTGGATGGATGCTTTGGTGGGTGGGATGATACGCGGTTGAGTCCTGTCATGTCTGTGGGTGGGGACTACTGTGCTGCCCCCGCTTTTTGTTTTGTTATTTAGTTGGGCCGCTACAAGGGCTCCGCACAGATGCCGGCGGCCGGATACTAAACTTTTCATAGTGGAACAACCCCTTGCACCTACAGTACCTGCCCATCTGCCCCAAGATACGTACTGCTATTTGTTCTTGTCCGCTATATACCGGCCCCGCTCTGGCATACTACAATGATAATTTTATTAGGGCAGTAACCAAAAACGGGTATACCCGGTCGGTTTTCACTCAAAAACGGGTACAGCCTGGAATCAAGTATAAAACATGCCCAGCGAGCCACGCGATCGGCCAAAAGAAAATTGTACCCATTTTTGAGAGATAACTTCCCGAGTACAACTGTAAATGTCTATTATGCTTGGCTTTCAACCGTTTTTGGTTATATATTTTGCTCTAACCACTTGCCTACAGTGTGACTCGCTCTCCACTGCGTCTGCGACTGCTCTTTCGTTGTTTCATTTTCTTCCAAGCTTTTTCGCAATTCACTTAAAACTCTTTTCAACCATTTTACGCACCTGGGTACGTACGCGTACGTCTTCGGAGCGATACGACCATCCACCTACGTATATATGATACGACTGATGTATTTCGACTGTACTCGTAATATGACTGCTGCTGTAGTATAGGGTGTATTTCAGGTACCCCCTGAGACCAAGTAAAACACACATACATGCTTGCCGCCAGAACCCTCTGCCTCTAACACCCCTGACCCCTGACCCTGCTCCCGATTCCACCCGGACCTGAGCCCTCCAAACATAATCTGGACACGTCTAAGTGTATAGTTAGGCGCCGACAAGTGTGCCTGGTTGTCACTACCCCTCAGAAACGGGCACGATGTGATTTTGGCCAATTTGTCCCGTGATGGCTCGTGGGATGTGGTTTTTTGACTCGATTCCATGCTGTACCCGTTTTTGACTCCTACCGGCGAGGGTGTACCCGTTGTTGGTTATTGCCCATTTTTATATGATGTACGAATCCACCACAAGAACGTTGTGTTTTTTAGTTTGGACGGCGGAAAATGTACCTTTTACTACGAGTAGTAATATTTAGGTAACCTCAGCTGCTAGCTGTACTGAAAATGTACCCTTTACTACGAGTAGTAATATTTAGGTAACCTTAGCTGCTAGCTGTACTGCTTTGCTTTACACTACATGAAGCAGAAGTGTGCTGCTTCTACTGCTGAACGTTAACTGCTACGTATGTCGCAGCAGTAGTTGTTGATGCTGGTGCTTGCTGCAGGTACGCAGGTAATACAATTAGTAGCTCTGCTTGTGCTGCTGCTGCTTGCAACACTGCCCGCTGCTACGAACTGTTTTTTACTTGCTGTACTGCTGCCAGCATATGCCAGGTACTGTTTTTGCTGAACGTAATGCGAATATATTTTACTACTGTTTGCTGTACGTATACGAGAACGACATGCTGCTTGCTGTGGTACATACCGCCATGTCTAACAACCGAAACATGTCAGGAAGAACAACGTGACATTTTCGCCGATCGTGATATTGTTTCACAAACTATGATAATGACAGGTTTTGGCAAACACGAGAAAAACTGCCCTCGCCATTCGAGACAAAAATAACATGTTTTTTATTGTGGTAATAACGTCAATTTCCTTATAAATTAAAAGAATACGCGTACGTTAGCAAAACCCGTTTTACTACGATTACCGCTGAATGGAGAGTACTCGGTTTCCCCGTTTTCTATGATTACAGCTGGATGGCGATACGAGTAGCCTCGTTTTTTTGCCGTGGGGCACAGCAATAACTCATCATATTACGGCAGCATTAAGTAGTGCGTAGATGAGCGGATACATTCAGCTTGCGTCACCCCGCGGGGAACACCCCACTCCCCGAAGGGGAGCCTTGTATGTATAGGTACCAAATGGACATTTTCCCGGAATACTTTCACTTTTCATCTCCGGCCGCGGGTCTTTTCTCGCGCTGTCGGCTGCGGGGCACGCAGGGGGGGCGCGTGTACACCACGGCGCAAGTGCGGGTCCCGGCCGAGGCCCGTGGGGCGTGCTCTGGGCCTTCAAAGTCGCGAATTCTGGCAAATAACTCAGGGGAGACGTTCCGACTTGACACCGCCTCGCAACTACTATGAGAACCTGCCATACGACCGTTTTTGATCATGAACTTTGATGGTTCGTTGTTGACCCGCCATATGAACGGAACACACAGTACGTACCACGCACGAGACAGCAAGGATCACACCGATATTGAACAAGGCATACATCAAGCGTCGTGCAGCAGTAGTTGATACCAGGTTGCATGCGTCTGCTCTGCTGTCTGGGCTGTGTACAGCAGTAGTAGCAGCTGTAGGAGACGCTTGAAAAATCACATGCGCTTTTTCTGTAAAATTTTTAATTTGCTTTCAAGATTTTGGAATCTACGTAAAGTAACTACAAATATCTACGAGTACTATGTACAGTACGAGTGGGCATATTGTATTTACCTCTCTCTATCTAACGATAGGCCGATCTACGTACGTACGAATACGAGTATTTTGGTGCAGCAGTAGTAGTAAGCTGCATAACAGGGGAGAGGCACTATTTCCCCCTCGGGGGAAATGTCACTTGCTATTAGCATGTTCCCCAAGATGAAAAAAAAGTGATCCCGGTGTTCCCCAGCCCCGCAGCCTCTGAACCTCCATGTCCCGAGTTCGAGGCCACCCATGTACGTTTACCTTTTTTGTTTTTTCATGTGTTTTTTTTTGTCTTTGTATATACGAACTACGTACTGTATACAAGGGGGCTTGGCCGCGACGGGCTGACGCCCGCCTGCGGCTACGCGCAATGCCCGTAACCGCGAGGAGTAGTCTACTGAGTATGATTTTTCACTTTCGTCTTGAGCATACTATACCTACAGTAACAGTAGTGTGCATTGTACTGTATATACCTGGTACGATTTTTCACTGTCGTCTTGAGCATACTATACCTACAGCATACGTGCTTGCTCGTAAAACTTTACCTGGTGGTTGTATACTATACCTGGTGTGTTTTTTTCACTTTCTACTTGTATTATTTCACCTATTTTTCCATGCTTCCCTTGTGTGCATTCTATGAAACCTTGTGTTTATTTTGTGACGTTCCTGGTATGTTATCTGCCTTTTTTATTGATGTACGTAGATATGCATTTACTTCCCTGGATATGTTAAGCCAATTGTTGGTATTGAATGGTGAAGCACATGAATTCGGAAATACTATATACCAGGATGTATATACCTGAAATATAAGTAAGAGAGAAGGCCTTTTCGCCACGATGTCTTGCAATTCTGATGCTTTCTTGTGGCCACCCGGTAGGTGCAGTATTTGTTTATTCCCGGTCACCCATCAGGAACCCTCAGTATGATGTAAATTTTCGCTCAAGGGTTGGGAATGCAGCACAGCCCCATTGTTTTGTATATTAACACCAGACGTTGCACAGCATAAGTCATACCCTCGATATTTCATAAGCATCCACAAAAATCGAATGAAAGCCCTATCAAGGGTCGGGCAACTCTAGTTTGTACTTCAGGCTTAACATCTACCTGGTACGAACTACAGCCGTTGTCCTTTTGCTCCACCCGTTTACCTTATGACACGCTCGTTCACAGTCGAAACCCTACCATCCCACCATGCCCTCGCCCGCCCCCCCGCCGCCTCCTGTTGGTAATAGTTACACTTTGCGACAAGTGTATATATTTCAGAATGGCAACCCGCGACCATGGTACCGTACCGGGTTATTAGAGCTGACCCTTATCTGCACTGGCAGGTACTTGCCTATAGAGGCTTCCCTGCACACCCACATACCTCCCGAATAAAATAATCACTTCCACAGCCTCTTCTTAACCGCTTCTTTAAGCTTATTCTGAGTCCAGGCGCTGTGAAATCGTTCCATCAAAACCCGCCCTCTGAATTACGCAAAACCCGCTTAAGCGCATTAGAATCGAGGCCGTCGATAGCGTCATCTGCCATGAAGAACCCCGGGGGGGGCGTACTCATTTGTTGCTTGCCTTAGTCATTTGACCATTGACCACGCATCCCTTTCGAGACGGAGCACCGTTTCTACTCCTAATAGAGACACCTCCAAGACTTGGCCGCTCATTACGTTGTTTCCATATATTACAGAGAAACCTTTTGCTAATCTTATCCCCTTCCTGCTTCGCCGCCTGTGGCCACCATCTATCTCCTAAGATAGCGATCGTTTCCTCGCTACTATTTAGTGTACCAAACTGCTCCATGTCACACTCGTCTATTTTCCTCATCTCCTCCTCTAGCACATCCCTTTCCTCCTTGTACCTTTCACATTCTCCCACTATGTGAATTCTACTCTCTATGGCTTTGCCATATGGGCACATCTGTGCATCTACTTGCTCCTCCTCCCGGCTACTGGTATACCTCCTGCTTCTTTCTGGCAGGTCCAGGTCCCGGACACGAAATCGCAGTTTCAGCTTTTTCGCGAAGTCCATTGGGCCATGTAGATATATTTTCATTCCTATTCCTTCTCTCAACCCCCCGTATATATCTAAGTGTTCTTCCCCCTCCGCCTTATGTATTAGCGCTAGCCTTTCCCTTCTTTCTATCCTTTCTTTTACTTCTGTCTTGTATCCGCTAAATTTCTCTATGGCCAGCATCTCTTTTTGGTTTCCTATATCCTTCCATGCTTTCTCCACTACGCTATCCCACCTTATTCCAGCTCGCCCTTTGGTTACTTTCTCCCATATAGTTTTATCAGCTATGGCTGGCAACCTCTTATTTGGCATGTTCTTTACTTTATATTGCCATTTCAACTTACGCACGTCTCTATTTGTCGTAAGTGGGTACATTCCTAGTTCTGCTCTCAATAATGTATTACTCGTCGTACTTGAGCAACCTAGTATTTTTTTAGCTGCTGTTATCTGTTGTTTCCAGCTGTTTTACGAGCTTCGCGTTCCCTTCCCATACTTATCCTGCATATTCTAGCTTTGGTACAATCACATTCATCAGTATACATCTCTTAATTATAGTATCAAGGTGCGAGTCTGTTAGGACTGCTTCCATCTTGCCTACGTGTGCCTTACCCTTGCCTATTATATTTTTTATGTGTGCATCCCAAGAGCAATATTTTGACATATCTACGCCAAGGTACGTATACTGGTCTACGATCGGAAATTCATCTTCTCCCCACTTCCACTTACAAGTAACCGGACTCTCCTTATATTTGTTACATACAACTACTGCGCACGTTTTTACGTTCGCGGTCATTCTCCACTTCCTGTTGTACTCTAGTGCCTTCTCTACTTGTTTCTGCAGTCCTTCGGGTGTTTCTGATATTCAGACGAAATCATCCGCAAACATCAATCCCGACACCGTATCTTCCCCCACCATGGCTCCCTGCGATGCTGCTTCTACTGCTACTATCATGTCATTAATATATACCTTGAATAGGTTAGGTGATAGCGTACATCCCTGTGCAACTCCTTGTAGGATATCAACGTACTCCGATATTTCTCCGTCCAACATCACAGCACTTCTCGCACATTCCGTCATCTTCTTCATCATTCTCCACATCTTTCCTCTTATCCCTATTTCCCACAACTTTTTCCACAGCCCATTTCTCCATACTGTATCGTAGGCCTTCTGTACATCTAAAAAGAAACAGTACATTGTTAGCCCCGCGTCTTTCCTGCCTTGGATTATCTTACCTAATGTGTACACATGGTCGACGCATCTATGGTCTGGCCTAAATCCTGCTTGCCCTTCGCTAATTTGTTCTTCCTTCTCCATCATTGTTCCCATTCTATCGTTCAAAATCTTACAGAACGTTTTACCTACAGTGCTTGGTAGAGTTATCCCCCTATAGTTACCCGGGTCAGCCTTGTCTCCTTTCTTAAAGAAGTTTACTACTACTCCTTCTCTCCATCTCTTAGGTGCGCACTCGTGTTTCCATATCCAGTTATACAACTTAACCATCATTGTAAGCATTCCTTCTCCCCCGTACTTCATAAATTCAATTACTATTTGGTCTGCCCCTGCTGCCTTTCTATTATTAAGTTTAGCTACACACTTCTTTACTTCTTCTCTTGTGAACTCTCCCTGTAACCCTTCTGAGCCACTGTATTCCCTTTCTAATGCATCGACGTTCGCCTCTTCCCACGCGTTGATATCCTTCTCGAATTCTTCGTCGAACGTTTCGTTAGTTGTGGGCGTTCCTAGCTTGCGGTAATGCTCTACGAGCACTTCCCTTTTCCCCTTCGAACTACTAACCATTTTACCGTTCTGTGCTTTTAATGTAGCTATCCCCGTATCTGCCTCTCCTGCTTGTTTGCCTAGTATCGTTCCATGACCCTATTCTCAGCTTCTTCTTCGTTTCACTGTTCGCTCGACTCTTGTCTTTTGTTTTTTCTCCTTCGTTGCTACTTATGTGTTCTCTTCTTTGAGCTTTCTTACTGTTTCCGTTTCTGGTTTTGTCTTCTTGCTCTACGCCACTGTGTTTCTCTCCCATTCCCTTTGGGGCAGTTACTGTTTTCTGCCTCCCCTTACCTCCGTTAAACCTAGGACTACATTATAGATTCGCTACTCCATTAGCTATACATACCCTCCACCCTAGTCTTCTAACCCATGCCGACACATGTTCTGTCTCTAATCTCTGCCACTCCATACTCGCTTTTGTGTTTAAGCGTGACTCGAAAATGCTCTCCCTCCCTTTCTACTTGTCCTAATGCAAAGCAGTATAGTCCTACTTCGTCGCACTTCCTCTTGAACTCTATTCTCGTCATGTCGCTAGGAACTCCGAATACCAGCACTACTAGTACTTTACCCTTCCAGTCGTTCTTACTCCACCTACCCTGCCTCACCGTTTTTCTCTGAATCTCTTCCGAGACTACCTCCAGCTTGTTTTTGTTCATGTTTGTAGTGGGAAACCTTCAAGTTACTGGGACTTCCCAATCCTAGTACTCGTTGAGGGTCTGGTGTCTTTCAGTTCTTTCGCCGGCGCGCCACACTAAATAGTGTCTCCAACACGGGCTCGTAGCCTGGAGCCAAGTTCAACACCCTTAACACAAGTACCTCACGTTTGTGTCAGGCGATCTGCATGGTAACCATCCTGGCGTCCCACGACCGTATCTTCTATATTCTTGCCCCGCTGCTGTTCTGGTTACTTTCCTCCAGGGAGATCATTTTTACCGTGCAAAGTTCAAGGACGGCTTGCATAACACAAAGTCTTACTCACACATCGGGATTCCCCGTACGTCGCTTCCTCCATCGGTTGTACGTTTCACCATGGGTAGCTACCCCACTAATGCTCCCGAGTAGATCTTCGCTGCCGAAAGCTTGGCCAACGATCCCCCTACACTTTGTACCGGCTTCTATCCTTCAAGATGTCAAGATATCTACGTACCGCTTGGTGCTCCGTCTCTTTGGTCATGTGGTCGGTCAATGGCAAGACGTTTGTTTCATGAGTTCAATAGGCCTGACTTAATGTCATGCATCATCCACCCCTCTCCTTCATTTGGCGCCTGGTATGTGCACCAAGTTTTAGGGATGTAGGACGATGTCGGACCAGATTTCCACCGCCCAATGGAAATCGGTAATTATTTCCGGGTATCTCACCACGAGACCCCAACCTTCATGCGAATTGAACATGTCGGGGTGACCTTGCTGTATCTATGTGCGTGCATGTAAGTTGGTCCTCCTTCATGCTAGGTTTTTTGTCTATGTTTCAAGGTTTTGCTGTTCTTACCTGGTGCGATATGGGAGAAGCTATACACTAAGTGTGTGGTTTGTGTTTTGATATGTGGAAAAAAAACTGGTTAGTTTAGTAATTTCATGTCTATGTCCGGTTTGTGTTTTGATATGAGAAAAAAATATGGTTAGTTGAGTAGTTTCATGTCTATGTCTGGTTTGTGTTTTGATATGGGTAAAAAAAAACTGGTTAGTTTAGTAATTTCATGTCTATTTCCGGTTTGTGTTTTGATATGAAAAAGAAAAACTGGTTAGTTTAGTAATTTCATGCCTATATCCGGTTTGTGTTTTGATATGAGGAAAAAAAAAAACTGGTTAGTTTAGTAATTTCATGTCTATGTCCGGTTTGTGTTTTGATATGAGGAAACAAAAACTGGTTAGCTCAGTAGTTTCATGTCTAAAGTCTGGTGGCTTGTTTTACAGCGTCGTTGCCACTCGACGCCAACCCATAGTTGTCTAGCAGAAGGGGGGGGGGGGGTCCATGACAGATGACGCTATCGACGGCCTCAGTTGTAATGCGCTTAAGCGGGTTCTGCGTAATTTGGGGGCCGGGTTTTGATGGAACGATTTCACAGCGCCTGGACTCAGGATAAGCTTAAAGAGGCGGTTAAGAAGAGGCTGAGGAAGTGATTATTTGTTTTGGGAGATATTTGGGTGTGAAGGGAAGCCTCTATGGGAAAGCGCCTGCCAGTGCAGAGAAGGGTCAGCTCTAATAACCCGGTACGGTACCATGGTCGCGGGTTGCCGTTCTGATATATATAAACTTGTCGCAAATTGTAACTATTACCAACAGGACGCGGCGGGGGGGCGGGCGAGGGCATGGTGTGGGGGTGGGGTTTCGACTGTGAACGAGCGTGTCATAAGGTAAACGGGTGGAGCAAAAGGACAACGGCTGTAGTTCGTACCAGGTAGATGTTAAGCCTGAAGTACAAACTAGAGTTGCCCGACCCTTGATAGGGCTTTCATTCGATTTTTGTGGATGCTTATGAAATATCGAGGGTATGACTTATGCTGTGCAACGTCTGGTGTTAATATACAAAACAATGGGGCTGTGCTGCATTCCCAACCCTTGAGCGAAAATTTACATCATACTGAGGGTTCCTGATGGGTGACCGGTAATAAACAAATACTGCACCTACCGGGTGGCAACAAGCAAGCATCAGAATTGCAAGACATCGTGGCGAAAAGGCCTTCTCTCTTACTTATATTTCAGGTATATACATCCTGGTATATAGTATTTCCGAATTCATGTGCTTCACCATTCAATACCAACAATTGGCTTAACATATCCAGGGAAGTAAATGCATATCTACGTACATCAATAAAAAAGGCAGATAACATACCAGGAACGTCACAAAATAAACACAAGGTTTCATAGAATGCACACAAGGGAAGCATGGAAAAATAGGTGAAATAATAGGCCAAGTAGAAAGTGAAAAAACACACCAGGTATAGTATACAACCACCAGGTAAAGTTTTACGAGCAAGCACGTATGCTGTAGGTATAGTATGCTCAAGACGACAGTGAAAAATCGTACCAGGTATATACAGTACAATGCACACTACTGTTACTGTAGGTATAGTATGCTCAAGACGAAAGTGAAAAATCATACTCAGTAGACTACTCCTCGCGGTTACGGGCATTGCGCGTAGCCGCAGGCGGGCGTCAGCCCGTCGCGGCCAAGCCCCCTTGTATACAGTACGTAGTTCGTATATACAAAGACAAAAAAAAACACATGAAAAAACAAAAAAGGTAAACGTACATGGGTGGCCTCGAACTCGGGACATGGATGTTCAGAGGCTGCGGGGCTGGGGAACACCGGGATCACTTTTTTTTCATCTTGGGGAACATGCTAATAGCAAGTGACATTTCCCCCGAGGGGGAAATAGTGCCTCTCCCCTGTTATGCAGCTTACTACTACTGCTGCACCAAAATACTCGTATTCGTACGTACGTAGATCGGCCTATCGTTAGATAGAGAGAGGTAAATACAATATGCCCACTCGTACTGTACATAGTACTCGTAGATATTTGTAGTTACTTTACGTAGATTCCAAAATCTTGAAAGCAAATTAAAAATTTTACAGAAAAAGCGCATGTGATTTTTCAAGCGTCTCCTACAGCTGCTACTACTGCTGTACACAGCCCAGACAGCAGAGCAGACGCATGCAACCTGGTATCAACTACTGCTGCACGACGTTTGATGTATGCCTTGTTCAATCTCGGTGTGATCTTTGCTGTCTCGTGCGTGGTGCGTACTACTCCGTGTGTTCTGTTCATATGGCGGGTCAACAACGAACCATCAAAGTTCATAAAGAAAACAAACAGTCGTATGACAGGTTCTCAAAGTAGTTGCGAGGCGGGGTCAAGTCGGAACGTCTCCCCTGTGTTATTTGCCAGAACTCGCGACTTTGAAGGCCCAGAGCACGCCCCACGGGCCACGGCCGGGACCCGCACTTGCGCCGTGGCGTACACGCGCCCCCCCTGCGTGCCCAGCAGCTGACAGCGCGAGAAAAGACCCGCGGCCGGAGATGAAAAGTGAAAGTATTCCAGGAAAATGTCCATTTGGTACCTAGACATACAAGGCTCCCCTTCGGGGAGTGGGGTGTTCCCCGCGGGGTGACGCAAGCTGGCGTGTCCCACGGAAAAAACGAGCTACTCGTATCGCCATCCAGCTGTAATCATAGAAAACGGGGAAACCGAGTACTCTCCATTAAGCGGTAATCGTAGCAAAACGGTTTTTGCTAACGTACGGGTATTTTTTTAATTTATAAGGAAATTGGCGTTATTACTACAATAAAAAAGACCTGTTATTTTTGTCTCGAATCGCGACGGCAGTTTTTCTTGTGTTTGCCAAAACTTGTCATTCTCATAGCTTGTGAAACAGTATCACTATCGGCGAAAATGTCACGTTGTTCTTCCTGACATGTTTCGGTTGTTAGACATGGCGGTATGTACCACAGCAAGCAGCATGTCGTTCTCGTATACGTACAGCAAACAGTAGTAAAATATATTCGCATTACGTTCAGCAAAAACAGTACCTGGCATATGCTGGCAGCAGTACAGCAAGTAAAAAACAGTTCGTAGCAGCGGGCAGTGTTGCAAGCAGCAGCAGCACAAGCAGAGCTACTAATTGTATTACCTGCGTACCTGCAGCAAGCACCAGCATCAACAACTACTGCTGCGACATACGTAGCAGTTAACGTTCAGCAGTAGAAGCAGCACACTTCTGCTTCATGTAGTGTAAAGCAAAGCAGTACAGCTAGCAGCTAAGGTTACCTAAATATTACTACTCGTAGTAAAGGGTACATTTTCAGTACAGCTAGCAGCTGAGGTTACCTAAATATTACTACTCGTAGTAAAAGGTAAATTTTCCGCCACCCAAGCGACAAAAACCCAACGTTCTTGTGGTGGATTCGTACATCATATAAAAATGGGCAATAACCAACAACGGGTACACCCTCGCCGGTAGGAGTCAAAAACGGGTACAGCATGAAATCGAGTCAAAACACTACATCCCACGAGCCATCACGGGATAAATTGGCCAAAATCACATCGTGCCCGTTTCTGAGGGGTAGCGACAACCATGCACACTTGTCGGCGCCTAACTATACACTTAGACGTGTCCAGATTATGTTTGGAGGGCTCAGGTCCGGGTGGAATCGGGAGCAGGGTCAGGGGTCAGGGGTGTTAGAGGCAGAGGGTTCTGGCGGCAAGCACGTATGTGTGTTTTACTTGGTCTCAGGGGGTACCTGAAATACACCCTATACTACAGCAGCAGTCATATTACGAGTACAGTCAAAATACATCAGTCGTATCATATATACGTAGGTGGACGGTCGTATCGCTCCGAAGACGTACGTACCCAGGTGCGTAAAATGGTTGAATAGAGTTTAAGTGAATTGTGAAACAGCTTGGAAGAAAATGAAACAACGAAAGAGCGGTCGCAGACGCAGCGGAGAGCGAGGCACACTGTAGGCAAGTGGTTAGAGCAACATGAATAACCAAAAACGGTTGAAAGCCAAGCGAAATAGACATTTACAGTTGTACCCGGGACGTTATCTCTCAAAAATGGGTACAATTTTCTTTTGACCCGGGACGTTATCTCTCAAAAATGGGTACAATTTTCTTTTGGCCAATCGCGTGGCTCGCTGGGCGTGTTTTTTACTTGATTCCAGGCTGTACCCGTTTTTGAGTGAAAACCGACCGGGTATACCCGTTTTTGGTTACTGCCCTAATAAAATTATCATTGTAGTATGCCAGAGCGGGGCCGGTATATAGCGGACAAGAACAAATAGCAGTACGTATCTTGGGGCAGATGGGCAGGTATTGTAGGTGCAAGGGGTTGTTCCACTATGAAAAAATTCCTATCCGGTCGCCGGCATCTGTGCGGAGCCCTTGTAGCGGCCCATCAAAATAACAAAACAAAAAGCGGGGGCCAGTAGTCCCCACTAAGAGACATGACAGGACTCAACCGCGTATAAACCCACCCACCAAAGCATCCATCCACCCACCTAACCACCAACCCACCCAAACACCACGCGCTATGACAGTACAGCAGTACAGTAGTGCGTATGTGAGGAGCATGGGGCTGCTGTATCGTACTGGCGGGTAAAGGTAATACAACACAAATCAGGGACATCGCAGACACGACAGCACTCAACCACGTACCAACCCACCCACGCATCCACCCAAACACCCACCCAACCCACCCACCAACTCACCCACACACCATGTGCTGCATCAGTACAGCAGTACGTAAGTGAGGATCAAACTTTCGATCGATCGCACAACAACAGGAGTAACAACAACAACAGTATGCAGGAATCACCACGTACTTATTGTGTAAGTCTTACAGCAGGAAGCAGCACCAACACTGCCGTAATACGTCGTAAACCCACCCACCAACTCACCCACACACCATGTGCTGCATCAGTACAGCAGTACGTAAGTGAGGATCAAACTTTGATCGAGCGCACAACAACAGGAGTAACAACAACAGCAGTATGCAGGAATCACCACGTACTTATTGTGTAAGTCTTACAGCAGGAAGCAGCAGCAACACTGCCGTAATACGTCGTAATGCTGTAGAGTATGTACACCTGGTGTGTGCGCACGTTTGTGCGTATGCTAACACAATAGGAGTACTTAAACAACACACGTACAGGTACATGCTGTCCCTTTCGATCTATCGTACAACAATAGGAGTAACAACAGCAGTATGCAGCAGGAAACACCACTTATTGTGTATCCACCACTTGAAGCAGGAAGCAGCACCAACACTGGTGTACTACGTCGTAATGCTGTAGATAACGTGCACCTGGTGTGTGCGCACATGTGTGCATATGTATGCTGGTGCAACCCTGAACCAACACACGTATATACATGATACATGTTGTCGATTTGGTGCGTGCTCATGAGTTCATACACATCCAGCGTAAGCCGCAGCAGCAGCACTCTGTAGTAGTACCATTTCGAGTATCATCATACTGCGCCTGCTAGCTGTTGCCTCATGCCTGGTACGCCGCAATATAGCAAAGCGAGAGCAAGAAGCAGCACCACTCGGTAGATTGACACCCCTACGAGCATGACACTGCTGCTGCTGTGGTTGCATCTGAAGACGTAGAGGACGCATGATACGCACCAGTTTACCCGGTACCCTACATTTACCATTATGCCCGGAAATGTTACCACCGTTTGGATTTAAAAAATAAAATGAAACGTTTCTTACATTTTCGGACAAACTGGTGCGGTAAAAAACTCAAAGCGGTGAGATCCCTCGTTTCGTCGTAGGCACACCTGATGCAGCAGCATGCTCATGGCCCCC
>MEHQ01004572.1:69214-157232 GCA_008828725.1 Saccharina japonica | reverse complement strand
AATATTAAGGATGTAGTTGTAGCGTGTGTATCAGCGCGTAGCTGATGTGTACGCTGTAGACCCGCTTGCCGATGGCCGGCGAAGACACGGCCTAAAATGGAGGTAAGCGCGAGCTTACTGTGAGGTGAGCTTGTACCAGAAGCTTCAAAGAGAAGAGAAGAGAAGAAGATGAAGGTGACCCCAGGCCTTAGTTGGCTATGTCCAGCAGACAATAGCTCGTGGAGAGCATGTTGTTGAAGAGAGCTGAAGAGGAGTGAGAGCGTGTGCGTGTGATGCACGTGAACTCGTATGCTCAATTCCGAAGCAAAAACAGGATACTCGTATGTACGACCCCAAATAAGAAACCAACTCATCACCCTGCGGTATTTCCCGAAGTTGCTGTACCGGTATTTCAGGGTATTGTACTCGACATGAATATGACAGTCCCGTTGATATATCCACCGCGTACGTACGGTACTTCTATTATACTAATCACAGAGCTTTAGCTACTACACCTCTGGTGTGTACCTGTGTGTAGTTGGCTTACTGTACTGTCTCACGAGTATAGCTACGCTGTGCTACGATACTGCTGCATCCGAGTGCATTATTATTATGCTTGCCATCCGACAATGTGTAGTGTTGTTCCAAAAACGACTCAGGGAACAAAAGTGAAGAACTCTCCAGATCAAAAGCGTAGCAGTATCATGCGACAAATAAAAACCGATGTGACGCAAATGGAAGGCTACCACATCCAACATCCTTCTATCTCATCCACCAAAAAACGACCAACCTCCCCCCCCCATGCACTACGCTTCGCGCTTGGTGCAAGCAATGTCTGCCTGGTTGGTGAAAACCCAACGTGCTCCGTCCCGGCATTGTAGGGATGCGAGGGTCTATGGTCATATGACTACGGCCGTGCACGACATGAGTACCCCCCCCCCCCCGGACTGCCTGGTTGGTGAAAACCCAACGTGCTCCGTCCCGACATTGTCGTAGGGATGCGAGGGTCTGTGGGTAATATGACTACGGCCGTGCACGACATGAGTAACCCCCCCCCCCGTATATTCCGGTGGGGGTACGTACGTAAAATGGTTTTACGAAGAGTAATCAGAAGCCACGATGGGCCCTAAAAACACGTATGTATTATTATCCCCTTCATAAAGTACACACTGATTCAATAAATATATTGTTGTGATTAGTGTGTGTTGCCTCGTAATACCTACTACTGTACGAGTACATAATATATACCCTTCATGACTCATGCTCAGTGTTATAAGGATTTTACCCTGCGGCTGGTAATTGATCTATTCTTTCTAACCCCTATAGCTCAACAGGATATACCCTCACATTGGCGGTCGACGCAGCGACACGGGGTTCGAATTCTGCGGCGTGAAATCTTGCTCAAGCACTGATCCTCTTGACCGGACGATTGCCTTGAGGTGTGGGCGGGAGGAGGCTGAAACGTCGAGCCTCACCAGGACGCCCACCTCGACGTTTCTCCTCGATGAGCAACGCGGGGACTTGCCAACCATCGCCAAGAGTCCCGTAGACTTTGCTAATCTGCCGGACGTCTCGACGGTCACGGCCACCCGCGGTTCCGGTTCCCGGCAAAACGCCACTGCCTCACAAACCGGGCCATCGACCACTGAGCCTGACACCACAACATCCTTACAACTACTCCGCTCGCGCTCGTCACAGGACGTGCGTGAGCCCAGCGGACAAACAGCCCCTTCAAGGAAACCTGTCTGCGCCGGGATACCACCGGACACCAACGCTGACCGCCCGGTTCTGACCAAACAACTACCCCTGGGCCCAGGGGGTAGCCCCGCCTATATGGCGGAAGACTCGCGATCACCGTCGACCAGGGAATGCTTGGAGCCCCCTGCCCCGTCTTCCTACCCGGCGCCGTGCACAGCGACACGACCCCGGAGGACACGGACCCCAGGAATAACATCTCCTAGCGAGTATGCCTCTGCTTCACAGTCGTTTATAGACTCGAGCAGGGGCCCCCAGGGTATCTCGGCCAACCTCGGAGACCCTCTTGGAAATCCGGCGATGCTGACCCTTTCCCCCGCGGACTCTGGGAGTGCAGCCGAGGGCATCGGCCCAGCTACCCTCCCGACGACGCCAGACGACCGCCTGCACGACATCCGCCAACCTCCACTGCCGGACCCACAGGTGGCCCACATCCGGAGCCTCACGCCTGACGACATTCACCTGTTCTGGCAGCGTGACTCCGTKCTTTTACTACAGTGGTTCATGTCGGACTTCCACTACGAAGGCATCGACTATAACTGCGCTGAGCAGTTTATGATGGCGCACAAAGCCCGGCTCTTCGCCGACGAAACGTGCTATCAGCAGATCATGACTTCTTCCGACCCGGCCGCGCAGAAAGCCTTCGGCCGAGCCGTGTCTGGATTCAACTCAAAGGAATGGGACACAAACCGCCTTGAATTTGTGCAAGGTCGGGGCAAAACCTGGAATTTCGCAAGTTTCTCTTAGGGACGTGCAACAAAATCCTTGCCGAAGCCAGCCAGTACGGCTGTATGTGGGCGCATGGCTTCGGGCCGAAGATCCCACGGGACCTACCAACCTTCGCTCTGGACCGGGGGCTCAACTTGCTAGGGCGAGTGCCTTGGATGTCCGTCCGTCAGGAACTTTCCTCCCCCCATTCCATCCCCACCTTCCCTTCCAGGCCCTCCGTGCCAACACCCGCTTCACCATCCGCCCGACCCCCCCCACCATCACCGGTATTTACCGACAATTGGTACCCTCCCGCAGCA
Source organism: Saccharina japonica (assembly GCA_008828725.1). Classification (NCBI taxonomy): domain Eukaryota; class Phaeophyceae; order Laminariales; family Laminariaceae; genus Saccharina; species Saccharina japonica. The sequence continues at coordinate 154,470 of MEHQ01004572.1, read as the reverse complement.
ACCACCGAGCTGCCGGTTTGCCCTCACAGAGAGCCGCCCTACGCTTTGCCAAGCAAAGACCTGCCCATTGACCTTTACACCTGGACTACCGGAGCATGGGCCCAACCTCACAGGCGGCATCATTATGGCTGACAACACGGCGTTCACAAGTAGAGTAAGAGCACCCAGCGGCCCTGACGCCGCGATACGGTACATCACCGTGGCCCTTTTGGATACGGGCTCGCCCCAGTCTTCTAACTCCGCGGAAGCGGTGGAAAAAATGAAGGCCTTCGTCGCCGCGACACATCCGTGCGAACATCACGTGGCACCTCTTTCTTGGGGCGGCTTCAATACTTCGCCCCCCCTCACCACTTCGACTTCCATCCGACTAAGTGTACAGTTTCTGTGAGACTTTTCCCCCGCCGCCGCCCTCGCCGTATGGGCGTGTATTGTTCTTCCAGGCACCATGCATCACCCTATTTTTATCGGCCGAGACAGCTGGATGCGTTCCGGGCTACGCTCGTATACCACGCTTCCCCACCAGTCCCCCGGACCAACCCTTGGCGAGCTTTCCCTCTTGAGCTGCGACCCCTTCAGGGGCACCGCCCGCATTCCCGACCGGCGCCACATCTAACCACCTTCGGTACGCCGGCGCACAAGCAATCTCCCTTTCGGCCACATCAAGCTTCGTCGAGGTCAACCTGGTACATGCATCTAACGCTCCGGCGACCGCCGGGAACTACCTGGTCAACATGCTTCCCCTCGGTGGTTCCATTTTGGATACGGCAGTCTTCGACTCCGACGGGCGCCAGACCATCCTACTATCAGGGCCCACCACCTACGAGCCCGGTGACTTAACATCGGTTCTTCCTACTCTCCGTTGGTCCAAGTTCCTTTATCCACCCTGGCCGATCCTTCCCCGGAGCCCCACCCACCCCCACCAACCCCCGGCGTCCACGCCCTCCACGATAGCATTCCCGTGGCCAACAGAGACCCACCGTTCACAGACCCCCCACCGACACCACAGACACCGTGTCGACACCGACTAACGAACGAGCTTCCTACGCTTTTGAGACCATCTGCCACCGCACCTACGCGACGTCACGTTCGACCTCCACGGTACGAGCTGGTCACCATCGGTGATCGATGACTTGGGCAACGTTCTTCGTGAATTCCCGGACGTCTTCTCCACGTTCAAGACCGACTACGTCTCCGTAGATAGTACATGTATGAAGATACATGCTTCAGGGGGCAGAATAGGTATGCACTGCCCCCTCCCATCGCACTCTGTTCTTGTGCGCAATTGAGCTCCATGAGATAAGCAACAAGAAGAACTTTATCAAGAAGAAGCGTGCCTCTGGCTTGCGTCGACATTCATTCCTGTGTCCTGGCCCTATAGGAGTGCTACTCCTTCACATAATAATACCCTCACACTACGGTAGAGATGACACCATGTTTTTTTTCATGGGCGTCCTACTTGAACAGCTTCATATATACGTATACCGGTACACCTCAAACCCGAAAACCGATTTTGATTTTTTTTTAAATGAAAGGGCAACAACCCGCTGAATGAATCTCATTGGCCTTGCTTGGCATACCAAAAAAATCAGACCGCAAAAAAAGCAAGAATGTGACATTCCGGCGATTTGGGATTAACCCCCGTAAGAACTGGTCCCACGTATTTGGGGACAAACTACTTGGAATTAGTGTGGGACATTTTTTTTCAGTTCTGAATTGGTTAAGGAGCGCCGTCCGTCATTCAGAAACAAAAAATTCCAAAAAGTGCTACGAAGTATTACGATTATACCTCTATCATACAGATCATACGCCACATTTTTGTTACTTACTGCAAAAAGGCAGCAGTAGCAGCAGCAGTACGTAGCAACAAACAGTTCACTTCTTCTGGTTTTCAAAGCAGGTTTGTGTACGAAGCCTGAGCGAGCAAGCATGGGTGGGTGGGAGGGCGCAGTTTTTTCCTCGTAAAAGAAGGGGGGGGGGGGGGGAAAAGAAGGGGGGGGGGGGCGTACTCATTTGTTGCTTGCCTTAGTCATTTGACCATTGACCACGCATCCCTTTCGAGACGGAGCAGCACCGTTCCTACTCCTGATAGAGACACCTCCAACATTTGGACGCTCATGACGTTGTTTCCATATATTACAAACAAATTGTTTGCTAATCCTATCCCCTTCCTGTTTCGCCTCCTGGGGCCACCATCTGTCTCCTAAGATAGCGATCGTTTTCTCGCTACTATCTAGTGTACCAAACTTCTCCATGTCACATTCGTCTATTTCCCTCATTTCCTCTTTTAACACATCCCGTTCCTCCTTGCACATTTCACATTCTCCCACTATGTGAATTCTACTCTCTATTGTTTTACCACATGGGCACATCTTCTGTGCATCTACTTCCTCCTCCTCCCGGCTATACTGGTATACCTCTTTCTTCAAAAGAGCGGGGGGGGGATAGTTGAGTGAGAAAAGTTTCACATGGCATATTATTGTGTGTATATATATGCTGTTAGACAAGCACCATCATAAACCACTGAGCTATTAATAGTAGTCAGCGCTAATTTTTGGCTCATCATGCTCAGAGTGGCTATGGTGCTACACAAGCCGGGGCCGACTTGCTGCTAAGAACTGGACCCCAGAGGTAACCCAAGCGTTTTTCAACCCCTCTACAATAAGCGTTGCCGTGTCACGATGATTCTCCGGCTCGTGCCGATGGCGGAGGCGGAGGCTCGTGTATACGGGTATCATTATGGGCGGCCTCTTCTTCTTGCCTTTTGGGATGTTTAAGCCATATGTGCCATGTGTGTCAAAAAAAGCCAAAAGAAGGACGACGGGAGGATTCGAACCCCGAATTGTGCTTTGCTTTTTTTCTTAGATAAGCACGATACCGCGCTATATATCCTGGAATGTTGGGACCACAATTGGGTATCGAATGTGCCATGGAGTACCTTACTAAGTGCATGTAAGAACCCTTTGGGTATTGAATGTATAAGAACCTTTTGGGTGTTGAATGTACTAACCGTGCTATAGGCATTCAAAGCATAAGGATTGTTTGGATAGTATTAAAATAGTTATGATGTGAATACCCAACCGGTCGGCAAATTTACGAACAAAGGGGTAAATAAACCTGGTTGGTGCATACAAAATAGTCCCTAGAGTTTGAACTTTACGTACTCACGTGCTGTAGGGTGTCTGCTACCAAAAACTGAAATCCCTATACAGTATTCCCTGTGTAGAGTTTACCTCTACGAGTAAGCAGTTCGTACGTAAGATCTCTGACACACAAATAAAAGCGTTCTCGTTACTCAGTCAGGGTAGGTGAGTGAATAAATTCGATTCGCGTTATTTTCGTTATCAAGAAAGCGAACACGAACGCGTGGAAAATAATGCTTGGTTTCAGGATAATATGAAGTTCGTTAGTAGTGTCCCGAGTCCCGGTTCGAAAGTTCACTTTGTTTGGTACACACTACTACTACCCGTATTTTCCTACACGAACCACTGGATGTACGTAATCATAATCACTAAAATAAGCCCACAGGGTCACTCGAGAAGCGGAGAGGGTGGACGCAAGCCGGGGATCTCCGCTACCAAAACCCCCACAATAACCGTTCTCGTTACTTCAGATGAATACATTCGATTCTTCGCGTTATTTTCGTTATTACGTTATTACCAAGTGATCACGAACACGTGGCGGCTGGTGGTGGTGTGTCTCAGCCATACATATAGAGCGAAAGTGTATGGGAAAATGAGGGTGACAGATAGGCAAGACACAAGACAGAAAAGACAAAACGTGAAATAATATAGAAACGTAACGAAGAAACATCAGGAAGAAAACACCGAAAAAAAAACTGTTTTCAAACTGTTCTTGTCGCGGTGTGTATGACGGTGAACAAAACGAATAATAAGAGGAACACCAAGCAGACAGCAGTAGTAGTAGTGAGCACGAAAAACAAGTACAGTAAACAAGCCGTAGTAGTGAGCACGAAAAACAAGTAGTGAGCACGAAAAACAAGTACAGTAAACAAGCCGTAGTAGTGAGCACGAAAAACAAGTACAGTAAACAAGCCAAAAACATGATGGAAACCCCCCCGAAGATAATAATCAGATATGAAACAGACAGTAGTACGAGAAGTAGCAGTAGTAGAGTGTAGAGTAGTGAGCACGAAAAACAGGTCCAATTTCAGTAAACAAGCCAAAACATGATGGAAACCCCCCCCGGAAGATAATCAGATACGACATACATCGTACCCACGAATATTTATATGGGCTGCACATCCATCCAGGATTCGAGCCCCAGTGCAATAATATTAGTGTAAAGCTGAATTGATTCATAAAGTACAAGTAATATTAATAGTAGTGACTGAAAAAATAGCACCCGACGACGCACCAAAAAGCAAAAACAAAACAAAAAAGTACATACGTACGTAAAAGTACATACGTACGTATGTACCACTCTTGTACCAAAATATAAGAAACGTTCGTACATCAATATTTAATACAAACGCTCCTTATACTTTGGAACATAGTGGCAGTACTTCTTTGATGACTGACACGTTTGTCCCACGGCGGAGGCGGTAATAAAACTACGTACAGCCACCCCAGACGGCTCTCGGCAGCAGCAATAAAATAAAAAAAGGGGGGGAAGAGAAAGAAAAGAAAGAAAAGAAAAACTACCAAAAACCCTCGTTCTTCGTCGTCTTGAAATAATTCGGGAGTGTGGGATGGATACGACGACGGGCATGGTGGCAGGGGACAAAAGCGACTTCAGAAATTTGGGGGGGGACGGTAGATAAATGGTCACCCCCCCCTCTCTCCCCGCCCCCGTGTACACCCCCCCCCCCCCTTCCCCCCCCCCCCCCCTCTTCCCGCCAATTCGAGGAAACGCATGCGTACACTTAGTTACAGTCCCGGCTAGCTATCTATTAGCTAAAAAAAGACAACTGAAAGCGCCCACGGCAAGCAAGCACAGCGCAGCGCAGCCGGCGCAGCAGCTCCTTATCCACATCGCTAATTAATAGGGAGTCTCGGGCACGGTGGCCGTGCTCATGCTGCTGCTGAAGCGGCGCAGCTGCGACTCCGACGCCCCGTTCGTGTTCCGGCGGCGCCTGTTCTTGCTGTTCCGGTCCGTCGACCCCGACGCCGGCAACCTCGGCGGCTTACCCTTGCTAGCCTTGCCCCCCCCGACGCCGAGAGGCTGCCGGAACGTCGAGAACGACGACGTCGAACCTTTCGTCGAACCGGCTCCGCTGTCGGCGGCGCTCGTCGTGGTCGTGGCCCCGCTCTCCACCGGAGACCGCTGCTGCTTCGACCCGCAGACGCATCGGTCGGCGGTGCAATGGCTACCACGGCCGGGAGCGCTTGATTTTCTTGCCCCCGAGAGCGTCCGACTCCGGGAGTCCGAGCCGCCGCCGCCGCCGCTGCTGCCGCCGTTATTTGCCGCGCCGGCGGCATTCGTCGATCCGCCACTCCCTCCCGCGCCACCGCTACCAACGCTACTACCACCGCCGCCGATGCCGTTGTACACCAATTTTCGGGCTACGTGGCCGCCGAAAACACGGGCGATCTGCCTCAGCCGCCTCCCGCCCCTGGCCGGGGGCGGCGGCGTCTCCCCGTCGGTGAACTGGTAGTACACAGACGAGTCCTCGAACACGTGGGAGTTCCGGATGTGCTGGAACACGGAGGCCTTCATCATCTCGTTCCCGAGCTTCTCCGCCTCCATCACCGAGGACGCGTGGCACCCGTCCAGCATCCACTGCACGGCCTCCCTCCCCGAGAAGCAGTTGGGGTACACCCGGAGCCGGTGCACGCGGTCTCTCACGCTGATCTCCGCCTTCATCTCGTCGGCCATCTGGAACACGCCGCGCATCGACCGCTGGGAGACGTCCGCCCGGCTCGGCAGGGCTCGGGAGGCCGAAGTGCGCGGCTTATCCCGCGACTTTCGCAGGTGCTGCTGCGATTTGCCCGACGTCCGGTGCCGCCGCCGGCAACGCGTGTCGCCGGACCCCCCGTCCCCACCCCCTTTCGAGCGACAGCAACAGCCGCCGCTTTCACAGCCACCACCGCCACCGCGAGCTTCCTTCTTAGAGCGGTGGCGGCGCCCAGACGACGACGCCGCCGCCCCCCCACCCCGCCCCCTCCACCCCTGCCCCTGATGCTGTCGCGTCCCGCTTCCCCTCTCCAGCCGCGAGGCCCCTCGCCTTCTCCCGCCGGCCGCGCGAGCGCCTGGCGCCGTCCTGCTCGCAGCAGGAAGACGAGGACCCGTTTCTCTTCGACTGGGAGGACTTCCTCTCGCCCCTTCGCTTGTGCGGGGTCAGCTTTACAGACGAGGGCACCTCCAGAGCCCTCCGTCGGCGCCTCCTCGAGCACGACGACGGGTCGCCCCCGCCCCGCCCTCCCCCGCCCCCGCAACCGCTGCCGTACGGGGTCGCCCTCCCGTTCCCCGTGGTCGAGCCCGAAAACCCGCCGATCGACCGGTTGCGCGGCGTCGTGAGAGGGGCATAATAGCTGTCTCTGCCGCCGACTGTCGCCATTGGGGCCGCCGCTGTCGCACCCCCTCTTGCTTCGAGTCGCCGGCTGCCTCGTCGCCCGCAGCTCGAGGTTTCCGCGTGGAGAGACCGGAGCGGGGACAGGGACCCGTCCGAATGCGCGCAGCCCGGTTCTTCCGCGCAACCGCCGCCGCTCGTTGTCGATCTCCTTCGTCTTCTCCTTCCCGCGCCACTCGTTGGGCGGCCGTCGCCGCCTCTCGCCCTGCAACCCCCCTCCCCGTCTTCCGCCCCGCTCCCACCGCCACTATCGCTAACGCCGGGTGTGCCACCGCCGCCCCCGCAATCCCCACCGCCCGCGCAACTCCTTCCGTCGCAGTTCATCCCGCCCCGGCTCCTACCGCCGCAGTCGCCGCCGTTTACGCTACCGCTACCGCTGCCGCTAATGCTACCGCTAGTGCTCCCACAGACGCTCCCGCTGGTGCTGACGCTCCCCCGCTCCCGGATGAGCTCCAGCGTCCGCCGGTAAACGTTGCGGACGAGGCTGTTCGCGGAGACGCCCAGCTCGTACGCGAGATCGGCCGCCATCGCGGGGTCCACGCGCGTGCCGACCGCGTTCACGTTGGCGCGCACCCGGCACAGCGCGTCGATGACGTCGTCCGGGCTGAGAGCGACGCTAGCCTCCTCCCGCTGCCGCCTATTCCGGTCTCGCATGGCCAGCGCCACCTCGGGACACTTGCTCTGCCACCGGTGCCGCCGCTCCAGGAAAGGGTGCTTCATCAGCTCGCGGAGCGCGGGGCGCCTGGCCGGGTCCCTCGAGAGGCACTGGTGGAGGAAGTCGGTGAGGTCGGCCGAGAGGGTAGTGGCCTTCGCGAGGGTGCGTCGCGCGCGCCCCGCGAGGTCGAGCTGCTCGAACTGGTTGCTGGCCTGGGAGATGAAGTCGTCGCCGAGCGCGGCCGTGGCGAGGGACAGGCCGAGGGACCACAGGTCGGACTGCGCCGTGGCGCGCCTCCCCTTCAGCCGCTCCGGCGCCATGAAGCGCTGAGTGCCCACCTGTGAACCGTACGTGGAAGAAAATATTGCAAGTGTTTGATTGACATCAGAGGGTTGAAGGAACAGGCGCGACAGGTATATATACTACGTACGGATGTTTGTACCTGGTATTTAGTGTAAGGTGACACGTTAAGTATGTACCCCCCTGTGAGGGTGTTACCTGCTGAGCTACAGGGGTAAAAGATCGATCGATTACCCAGCCCAGGGTAATCCTTATAACACTCTCCCCCCCTCTGAACGGCGGGATGTTTGGGACGTCGGCACCGTATACGGCCGTACGTTGACCTACCCGCTTCGTTTCAATACCTGGGGAACCAGGGAGACGTGTTATTTGGGGACGCACGCGCAAGCGTTTCTGAAAAAAGAAACGTTCGAAGTGAGATTCGAACCCGTGTCCTGCCGTCGACGCCAAATGTGAGGGTAATACCTGCTGAGCTACAGGGGTAAAAGATCGATCAATTACCCAGCCCAGGGTAATCCTTATAACACCTCTTAATATATCAGGAGATGTGATGACAGTTTTGTACCAGGTAGTATTTTTAGTAGTACGGAAACGGCAACGGGCGACAGATACCAATAACAAGCAGCCTTCCGGTACATCATACACACCATACGATATCATGACCAGCATACTATCAATACGTTCCAGCAGGGTACAAGGACGGGGTTGACACAGGAATTAGACCAACATGAAAACTATATTTACGTACGTATATACCTGGTAAGTATAAATAAATACCAGTACGTAAAAAAAGCATGGGTGGAAGCTCGGAAACAGACACTATTAGATCATGGACTACTCGTGCTGTTTAATATTACTTTCACGAAAAAAGCATGAGGCGACATCAGTTTTACGCGTGTGTGCATGCGCCAGGGCTAGGGGAGGGGCAGAAGCACGCCACCATACGTTGGAAACCCACCACGGGCAGCAAAAAATTACAACGGGACCGCTGGGATGGAGGCAAGGGAGCGTTGTTCAGCATACAACTATCATATACCAGGTACCTGCTGGTTACTTTTGTATAGTACATGAAACAATGAAAGAGAAATATAGCTCGAACACAAGAAACAAACCAGCTGAAAAAAAAAAAAAAAACAGCTGCTACTTTACGAAACAGCTGGCCCTGCTGCTGCCGCTGTTGCTCTTGTGCGCTTCACTTACGAATATGAATGCATGGATATGGATAGTGTAAGGCAGTCTACAGTCTACAGGATAGTCTTACGTACAGCAGCAGTGAATGAAAATTCATTGGTTCTTATTTCTTATTTCCGTATTTCCTGCTTGTTGTGCGCGCGCGCTGTTGTTGAAGGGAAGGCCAGGAACCAAAAAAACAAAAATGTTGAAACACAAAACGCCACGTCATGGTCATGTGTATTTCTCTTTGAGGTAGTCACTGATTCATAAATCCGTGTGTATGACGTGGCGACGTACCCGCGTATACCGCAGCAGTATCGTACGAGCACTGCTGTCCTGGCTGCTGTATGCTGTACGGTATCTGGTATTTTGTATTTTGTTGCCGTCGAAAAAGTTATCAAGATTTGTCGAAGTATATACGTACGTATTCATCGGTGGTCGCTCGATCTCGTTACGATCATACTGCTGCTGTGTAATTACTAGGCTCGTACTGCTATATATACGTACGGCTGTACCATACGGCGGTCCCGTACAACACGTATCATGCAACACTGGCAGAAACCAAGTCGCCGCAGTCGCAGCAATCACATGCCAGTATCACACCATACGAGCAACGTCACGGTCCGGGCGCGACCATACCTTGATTGGTCTTTAAACGACGGTGGCATGTGGCATGTGGCACACGGTGGCTTTTGACACAGCAGTCCGACCGCCCGATGATTTTGTTCAACGTTCCAACAATAATAAGCTTGCGAGCACTGCTGCTGGTGCTGCTGCCGCTTGCTTGTGACCATTTTTCACCAAAGCGATGTCATACCCTTGTGGTGAGTGTGTGGTGTGCGTGCCCGCTGGGTGTGCTGCTGTGCTGAGCGACAATCCGACGAGGCACACATACACAACAAAACACACTATTAATAATAAAGGAGAAAAAACACACAAAACAAACAACAGTCAGTAGTACCAGCAGCAGCAGCCGACGGAGGCGTTTCGAGTCGACGCCTCCTGAAATACAACGAAAACTTGAGACAACGGGGGAGAACCCTAACTGCACACCGGGTATACTTGTATATATAAACCAATTGTACACATCTGCACACCCTTTATTTAGTATATGCTGCGTTTAGTGTTCTGTGTTTTTGGCTTTGGCCATTTTGGTGGAAACCCTCGAATTTGGTGGGTTAGGTCGGGTTTGGCCGTGCGCCTAAAGCCGACCCACCCGACCCGAAACCCTGACCAGTGTTTGGCGAGACTCTACAGGGTGCCAAGCGCGAGCAGGGTGAACGTGTGCAGAGAGTCACGACAACGACGCACAGGGGAGGGGGCACAAGGCAACGCAAAAACATGCGAACAAATGCACATGCCAAAAAACGCAAATATGTATACTTGCGACATACGCAACAGGTACCAGATACAAGGCAACGCAGGCCTTGACCCTATATAAACGGTCAGCCCTTCGATTTTTGTTAACCCCTCAAGAACCGGTCCCACCATTTTCGGGATAAACTACTTGGAATTAGTGTGGGATAAGTTTTGCAGTTCTGAAAGGGTTGCTGTGCTGCTGCTGCTGCTGCTGCACAGAAAAACCTAAACCCGACTCGAGAATTCCCATGTGTTTAGTTTGCTCTGTCTCACTCTTGTCACCATAGACTATATATACACCACAGGTTATCTCTCCCGGACAAAGAACCCGAGGAAGGAAACTGGGTGTATCACACCGATGTAGTATCTAGAACCAGCAAGACCAGGAAGGAAACTGGGTGTACCACACCCATGTAGTATCTATAGGTGACCAGAAAGAACCGTTTAATGTGAGAGAACAAACAAAGGGGGGTGCGGTCCTCAAGGGGCCACTTTTAACCCCTTAATCCTCAAGAACTGGTCCCACGAATTTGGGGACAAACTACGTACTTGGAATTAGTCTGGGGCATTTTTTTTCAGTTCTGAATGGGTTAAGAACCGGTCCCCCGTTTTTGGAGACAAACTACTTGGAATTAGTGTTGGATAGGTTTTTCAGATCTAGGAAGGGTTTTAAAACGCCTTTGAACTGCTGTGCCCAAATTTCCGGGGACCAACTATTACTATTAATATTACTGCTGTATCGTCCCTGGAATTTGTGAGGGGTAATTTTCGCAGTGGTATGTACATAAAAGGGTTTTACCCGAGCAAGGCAGGCCTTCCCCCTCCAACTAATAAATAGCCACCGATGTCAACTATGGATACGGCTTATTATGCTGCTATTGTGTGATCGTATACGCCGCGCGTGGCAACAGCAGACGCCACCACCTTGCCACGCTCTTCATGTCGCGCGCATTGAGAAATAGGTGACGAGCATAAGCTTATGATAAATATGTACGTACATAGGTCAGAAACGTAAAGCTTATAATTGCCTCTTTATAGTAATATCATATGCTCTCGACTCGACTCCATGATACAGAATCGAGACACCATGAAGTACTGCTGTTGCTGCTACAGCAGCAGTGTGTGTGTTCCTTCACATTAACCCGTCCTTTCTGCCCGTCGACATCCAGCACACCCAGTGTCTGTGCCGATTATTCATCCTATGATAGCTATACTAGAGAGATACCAGTTCTGTGGTCACAAAACTACGACACAAGAGGTAGTACGCTGCAATGCAGTTAAGTAGAGCAGACAATGCAATGCCATATACGACAGGCACGACCTACCTTGCTAGCAATCCAGCTGCGTGCAAGAGAAAAAAAGAAAAGAAAAAGCGAAAAAGAAAAAAACAAAGCATAAAAATAAATACAATAAAACAGACCAACAAACAAAAACGATACGAGTAACAAAAGACAAAGAGAGAAAGTGTTGTGCTTCTCCCGGACATGTGACAGAAAAATAAAATAAAATGAGAACGTGAACAGAGCAAGACTAAGAACGAAAGGAAAGGAAGGCGAAGCACACCAAAAACACCTTCCAGACACCCGAGGCAGGTAGCCAAGCTTGGTTCTGATCTCGTATATGACACGAAGACAGCAGCACGTACATAGCAGTGAAGAAAAAACGTGATGACAAGATGGCGAACGAACACAATATCCCGAACAAAAAATTAAAATAATAACGACATACGGTACACCAGGTACAGACAAACAGACAAACAGCAACATCGACGAAGAAAAAAATGTAAAATGTTACTCGTACGTACGTACTATGGGTGTGTGTTCTTCACATGAAACCGTCCTTTCTATGTACCCGTCGACACAACAATATAGATGTACCCGGTATATATCATATATACCAAAAGGGAATCTACAGCCTACAGCAGCATACGATACATACGATATACTTCCTGGTACATTTAGCATACCGCACCCCATCACACATTATAAGAAGACAAGGCACTCACCATCCTCGACGAGTTCTCCACTCCGGCAGCGCCGAAGTCGCCCAGCTTGAGATCCCCGTTCTTGGTGATGAGAAGATTTGCCGGCTTCACGTCGCGATGCACTCGACCCCCAGAGTGCACGAAATCCAGCGCCTGGGCAGAGAAGAAGCAATCAGCAGCCAAAGGGCCGGAAGACGTCGCAGAGGCCGGTCGTCGGAGCCGGGAGGCGGGTGGGCACACAGCGAGGCAGACATGGAAGGCGGTGATCAGAAGGGGGTGACTAAGGATATTCGATGTATTAATGATAAATGGCGTCCGTTGCGATCTACACGGAAGGCAATGATGTGTGTGGGGGCGGGGGGGGGGTACTCATTTGTTGCTTCACTCAAGTCATTCGACCAGTCCCTTTCGAGACGGAGCACCGTTTCTACTCCTAATAGTAGAGACACCTCCAACATCTTGGCGCTTATTACGTGGTTCTCCATTATATTACAACATTTTGGAGGAGGGAGGGGGGGGGGAGGGGTTTGAGGATATAACATTGGTGGTAAAATGGCAGTCTCAGGCGGCCGATAAAAATGAGCATGGCGCGGATGTCATTAGACGAGGCCGCGAGGTGGGGGGGGGGTTGATAGGGTCGCGTTATAGTTTGCAGCGGCGGAAAGCGGAAAACGGAAAGAAAAAAAAAGGAACAAGGAGCACCCCATGGGCGGAAGTATAATTTATCCGCCGTTTGTGGATCTCCGTCGCCTGCCTTCGTTATTTTTTCGGACAAGGCAAAACCATGATCGTATCGCGTGCGTTGTTTGTCGTCGCGAGCCTGATGCTGCACTGCCGCTGGCAGCTATACGAGCTGAAACTGACCGACCCTCGGTATATATCTGCTTCGAGCATCTACTTCCCTCGAAGACGTAATACTCTTATTACGTACCATTACGAATGTGCTCGTTTTATCTACCGATAGGTCACTCTCCTGGACGTAAATATATGGACTGTTTAGTTTTAATATGAGTGACCAAACGATCCTTAAAATTCCGTCCAGATATATAGTAGAGATAGACTATTGATATTAACCCTCATAGGACTGGAGTCCCGTTTTGGGGACAAATCACTTAGAATTAGAGTAGTTTGTCCCCAAAACGGGACTGCAGTTCTAAAAGGGTTAATACTCGTTACGATGTACCAGGTATGATATAATATGACGTACCAATCTGGTATGTAAGATACCAAAGGGGAAAAAAATATGTAATTACGAATCAGATAAAATATGGTACCGTACATATATTATGAAAATAATATGTTGTCATTAAAGGGGTTATGTACGCTATTTATTTGTACATATGAATTCGTAGCAAACAGAAATGCTATGGTGAGATAAACGGAATACTATTTTACCAATTCATACCGTACTTTGCGCCAGTTGAACGGACAGCTCGCAGCAAATTACGAAATTACGCAAGTGTGTCACCCATGTAGTTTTTACGTTTTTACCTTTTCGCGAAGACTCACCCTATCACCATCTATTTTGTGTCCGCTGTCTGCAGTCTGCAGCGAGACACAAAGTCTGAATTATGTTAAGTTGGCGTTTATGCTCTGCCAGCATTAAATGCTATAAAACGAATATCACCCCTCCGTCCATACCTTCAGCACCTAAATTTGTAAAACACACACACACACCTCCTATATAATATGTATGTATGCATATAATATATGGGCTAGACAGTAGTACTGCTGTTTGTACTATATATGAATTATGTATAGTTCCGCACTCTCTTTTCAATCTTCAGTACAGAATTACCGTGTACATGCTGAGAGTGCCGGGCAGCAGAGCATAGATGTTACTGTTCGCACGTGTATTTACTCGTCGTCATATCCTAGTTGTATTTTTATTTTCCCCATCCACTTCAATATCGTTGCCCTTCTTTTCGTTATCCTTTAAGTAGTCGTAACTCAGATCCGGGGTCACATAGTAGGCTCTTCCCCCTCCCTCCCCACTACGTACGGTTCGTGCCTTCAATTTTCATCGCGAGAAGAGTTCAGCCCTTTCTTGTCCTCGTCGACTCGCATCGAATTGCGCCTACCAGCGCTGCTATCAAGGCGTTCTCAGCAGTTGATTCCGTTTTGCAAACAAACTCAAAAGCCTGACCCACGTGGGATTCGAACTCACGAAATCAGATCCAAGCAGCATTCGAGGGTACCCCCAGCCCACCGGGGCGAACGTATATGTGTTTACATTCCGTGGTCACAAGTCACAAGACGGGTCCCAATAGTTTGTTATATCGGTACTACCAGGTACATATATATATATATATATTTTGTTAATCCCATTTATTATCTTCGCCCTTCTATTCTCTCTCCCTCTTTAGTCGTAACTCAGATCCGGGGTCACTACGTAGTAGGCTCTTCCCTCCCTCCCCACTACGGTACGTGCCTTGCTTTTTATCGCGAGAAGATTTTAGCACTTTCTTCCCTCGTCAACTCTCGTCGAATTGTGCTCACCCACGCTATAATATGCGCTGTTGACAGTTGGTGTCAATTGAGAATAAAAACCTCCATGGGGAGAATCGAACCCTCGACTTCCAATTCAACAGGCTTCGTGGTTGCCTGTTGAACCACCGGGGCGACCGGCATACACATACAGAAGAGAAGAAAAAAAAACTACACATGGCACATGGCACATGGCCCTGTAGCCCTACTCGTAGAACCGCAGCGCAACGAGACCACTCGTACTTTACAGCGCAATAGTACGTATATACAGACTGGCGTTCATACTTTGCCAGCATAAAATCAAAATAAAAGAATATCACCTCTCTGTCCATGCTTTTACCAATCTCAAATTTCATTCTTCCACATTCTTGTAGTATTGTATAATGTCACATGTCCGTAAAAGAGCGTTGAGATCGCACAGGGGGGCGCGATCTTTTTCAGCGCTCGTTTTTTCCAGCAAGGGAACCCATTCAGAACTGAAAAAAAAAAAAAATCCCACACTAATTCCAAGTAATTTGTCCCCGAATATGTGGGGACCAGTTCTTAAGGTTGCCAATACCGAAACCAAAAGGTGTTTTCGGAAAGATGCGGGCCGACAGCCTTCCGAAAATATCTAATAATAATAATGTTCGACTTTTGTTTTTAGCACCGTTTATTTACCGTTGCGTTTGTCGAGAAAACGAGCGCTGAAAAAAAAAAAACGAACGCTTACCGCTGCGCGAACTCAACGTTTTTTACGGCAGTCGTGGACGTAGGGAGAGTGTTTTGTGTGTTCCTTCGTTCCTTTGTGTACATTAAACCGTTGTTTCCACCTGTCGACATCCAGCACACCCAGTGTCCGTGCCGATTCGTCAATCCTAGAGAGATTACAAGCTCTGTGGTAAAAAAACTACAACACGGAGAAAATTACATAGTATATACGTACGATGTTATTAATAGTTATTCCTGACCTTTGTTCCCCGTCACGAAAGACAGAGGCTCCCCATGGCACCTCTGCCTGTACCTCTAGGACTGATGTACCTCTAGGGCCTGGTAGCGCAACAACTATTGTCCAACAAATAAATGACACCTTCACACACAATGCTTGCTCTTTCCTTCGCAGCTACCTGGTTGCTAAGTGATCCATCCGGGCAGTTCGAGTTACTTCGTTCCACGGACTGCTGCTGTACCAAGGTAGTCGTGTTGCTGTTCTGTTTTAATGTTTCACCTTGATTGAGCCCGACGGTTTTCGCCGTCGAACAGCCGCCCTGGCAAAGGACGAGAAGGCAACGAGGACACGACAGCGCAATCGTCGTGCCAGCCCCATTTCGATACTTTCGGTACGACTACGACGTACTCGGTACGATTCATTTTTGGTTGTTGTGTTGCCGTGCTGTTTAATCTTCTCACCATTGAACCCGACGGTTACAACCGCTATTATAACAGGCACGACAAACGACAAGGCAATCGTGCGAACCCCATTCGGATACTCCCATGTACAATTTATCTACTCGGACTCGGGGAGTATGAATGACACTTGAACTTGTAAATATACACGAGATACCTGGTATGTGGTAAAGAACTGCCAGTACGACGGGTAAATTGCTCCGCGTCGTTCACTGGTCTCAGGGTCTCTGGCTCCCTGCGGCTCCCTCCGTTGCATGGGACCGCACCGCCGTGGGGGCACTTTGCTTGACTTGACAGCAGCAGTAACACCGGTAGTCTACGTAGGCTGTTTACGTACTTCAAGCCGAACTCGCGTTGCTTGCTTGCTTCATGCGAGTACACTCGGCACGTCCTGTTATTTGCCTGCTATTCATAGTGTACACCTTGCTTTTGCTGCCCATGTATAAAATTATCATATTTTCAGGGCAGTGGACACAAATATTACTGGTACTGGTAGAATTTCGTGTCGACGTAAAAAAAAAACGCGCAAAACGAGTTTCCATTTTCGTACAGAAACCTTATCAAGCCTGACTCCAATTCTAAGTGTTTTGTCCCGGCGACGGGTTAACAGGTACCGCTCTGGTGATGCCTGAACGGTCCTCATGTTTCCGCCCAGAGAGTGGTGTAACAACTGCTGTTGTCGAGAAAAGGCTCAAGGAGTCTACAGGTATCAGGTTTGTATTTACGTAAGGTAGGAAAGCATTATACGAGTCGTACCAGGCACCAGAACAGCTATGCCAGGTATTTTCTTTGTGTATAATATAATGGGCATGTATACTAGGGATGGTGATGACTAGAAATGGGAACCGGATACGAGCATGTTTGAAAACCCGAAAACCGGATAGGAGGCGATCCTCTCAAAAAATTGGGCACCGGATACGAGCATGTTTGAAAACCCGAAAACCGGATAGGAGGCGATCCTCTCAAAAACATGGGCACCGGATACGAGCACGTTTGAAAACCCGAAAACCGGATAGGAGGCGATCCTCTCAAAAACGAAAACCCGTGTTAATTTGGCATGTGTTAAAATGCCTCTAAAACATTGAAAACCACGGGCGAGTGTTCGATTCTCCATCGATTTACACCTTTGGTTGGTATGACTACGAAGTGCGTACTCGTACGAGTATCTGGTTCTGATCGTTTTACCTTGTTTGCCAAAGTTTCACGCTGTCATGATTTACGTCCACGTTGTTCATTGCTGCAGGTTCGTTCTATATTAGTAAGTGTGTAAATGTCATTGCCCTTAAATCAACAAAAATCAAGAAAGAATAGAAAAAACGGGTTTGCTTTTTGAAAACGGATGAATTGCACACGACTGCCGGATTTCCAAAAACCGCGGTAAACAGGGTTTCCTTTATCCAGTGCCCATCTCTACTGTGAGTAATAAACTCGGTACCGGTAATATAATCGGTTACGAACCGGTTTGGTGGGAATAATATTTTCCTTGTGCTTGAGCTGGTGCATGTTTGATCAAGTTTTTCAGTGTTGCAAGCTACGACGGGTACAGCTCGCAGCACGTCACTGCTGAACATGGACAGATGCAGTACTCGTACGTAGTGATGGGCCGTACCATGATAATACGAGCCAACATATGCAAAAAACATCATATAAATGTACACCATGTACGTAAACGATACGTAGGATAGGGTACTGCAAGTCGTTCGTAGGAAAAACTACTCGTGGTGTGAAATTATACAATTTTCTATACGTGAAATGTTACGCCCAACAGCTGCAGCAGAACTAAAGAGCATTCCCACGGACTCTGGACGGCTGGACGGAAGGGCGGTAGGACAGAAAGACACGAGGGTCTGCCTCGTATCCTCGACTCTTAGGTGAATGGGTGGTGATGTGGCCATGCCATCTGCCAATAATCCAACCCATGCGCATGCGTGTCCTCAAAACAAATACGCACGACGCACGTCCTCGTAACTCGCAACATGTCACATGCTGCAGTTAGAAAAAGTAGAAAACAACAAAAAAACGTGTGACGTGTGACAGCAGACGAGTAAGAATATCCAAGCCAAGGTCTACTGGCTATTAATATTACACGAATGTGTATATGTTTAATTTTTTAATATATGTGCAGGTATATTTAATACGGCTACGACATCTCGTACTACTACTATTATTAATATGAATTTTATACTTGCACGAGTCGTACGATTTATACATACTGCTGCTGTCTGGTGGACGATGATTTCAATTATCCATTCATTTTTTATTCGTACAAATAGGTGAGATGCGGAACACAGGACACAGAAGAAGGAAAAAACATAGAACGCTCGCCACGTCCGCGACCCGACAAAGCGGAGTGGCACCAATGAACCATGAGAGAGGCACCGACATAACTGCGGTACACACATAATCACGATGTGTACGACGTAGCAACATACCCCCCTGTTGCGTATAGAACAAGATCACAGAACTACGACAAACTACAAGGAAAGGACAAACAAATCCATATTAAACGAGGAGTCAACAACCATGGCAAGCGTTTAGGTAAGGGGTGTGGTGTAGGCGCGACATAAATAGCGTGTCACCGACAACACTTGCCGACACCGCCATAGCAGCAGCAGCAGCAGCAGCGGCGGCATCAGCATCAGCAGCAGAGGCACGAGCACGAGCACAAGCAGCAGCAGCAGCCGTGGTCGTCGTGTTACCTCGAAAAATCTGCAAGGATTGATTGAGCGGTCGGTCATCGCACCGGCCGGGCGGCCCGCCGGCCAATAACAGCCGTCACTGGCGCAAAAACAAATCGAGAAATGGCAGAAGTATACATGTACCCGAGGGCACCAGGGTATTTAACGTGCTGTACTGCACTGAGTGTAGTATCTCTGTGTCGTAGTTTTGTGACCACAGAACTGGTACCTTTTTAGGATGAAGAATCGGCACGGACACTGGGTGTGCTGGATGTCGACGGGTAGAAAGAAGGTTTAATGTGAAGAATACACACACACACACACTTGCAGGTCGTACCATTGATATGAATATTAAAGTTAAAAATACGAGTGCCAGGTATCTGGTATTATCAACTACAAGCAGTTGTGCACGACGTAAAATTAAAATTGTTTGCTGCTCGCCGTGTGCGAATGTGCGAGAAAGAACGAGCAAACGAATGAACGCACAGAGCGGCAAAAAACTAAACACGACAGAAGAAGCGCAAGACAATATATACCTTGTACATATTTAGTAAGTAAAAAATATCAAAATCGCCCCACTTCAATACTACCAGGTATGAGTTATGAGTGCCACACAGCCACAGTAAGCGGATACGAGTACATGCTGAGAACATACGACTGGTATGCTGTACTCTCAAACACAATCAATACCATAGACAAAAACGCAAACACCCGATAACGAACGGCATGATGTGGACAAGGAAGGCAGAGCACCCATGGTAGTATCACGTATGATATGTATACGAACATAAAAAAGGACCAGCACCAGCAGCAGCAGCAGTGACTCGCTGGGTACAGACGGAGCACGGGTGTACGTCGTATAAATGTAGCTGAAGCTACAGCAGACTGCTACGGATACGGCGAAGGAGCGCAGGGCATACAAGACAACTGCTCTAAATACTTCAGAAGGTACCGGTATATGATAGCAGCAGGATAATACCGCCGTACACAAGTGTATACCTCCGGTTTGCCGTCTGCACCGTCAGGCCTCTCTCTCCGTACGCTCAAGTAGCTTACTCTCCTCTCTTGCTCTCTTTCCGATGACGATCTTTCAACAAAAACGCCCTAGAGCAGGCACTGCCGTTGTTTAAGATCCAAATAACCTGCAAATAACATCTATAGATCCAAAGTCCGCAAAACGGACATACATGGGTCCCAAAACGCTTCAAACTGGCACCAGGTAGGGTTGTTAATATTCGTACATACATACCAGTACCATTCATTCGATACCTGCATATACATATCATACGTACAGCTACGATTTCGTAACCTTGTGTGCACCGTAGTAACTCGTTATAGCAAGAGGAGGGGCTTTCACCCTTGACCCAAGAGCGAGTAGTTCCACCAGTCAGTCAACTTCTGTTTATGAAAACCTACGTAGTAATCCGGAAATATCATGCGTACATAATGTTCATCTAGTATGAAAACAACACGTTCGCCAACACTACCACTCCCACCAACACCAACACCGCCACCACCACCACCACCACCAATAACGACCAGAACAACAACATGGCCCGAAATGAGAGAGACCCGCAGGCGGAGAGTCGGAGAGGGCTAAGAGGGTATCACGAGCTGAACGTAAGCTCGGATAACTTTTTTAAGTCGGCAGGGCTGACTATTCACGGGCGGGTCGGATCGCTCGTTAGTGTGTTTCACCGCTTCGAGGGCACGGCATGCCGACACGCCGACAACCGAAAAGCAAAGACACGCGAACAGTCAACAGACTAAAGCAACAAGATGTGCATGAACAGCAACACGAATTGCATCAACATATTCATATATAGGGGCTGGGCAAGACAAGGCAACCAGCGTAAACAGGAAGACAAGGGAAACAGGAAGGACAGATATTAATAGGACGAAAGACAGCAAAAGCCAAGAAAAAAAATACCATGTAATGTTCTTGTAACGATCTACAGCAGAAATTACGATATTTCCTCCTCGCCCCCCACCACTCATAACTCGCCACCCAGAGCTCTACAAAGCAGCCGAAGTACACCAATATAAAATTAGCGTAAATATACTTGTGTCTATAAGGTTGTGTGTAGAGCATCAACTTCAGCAGCAGCCGGGAAGTAGCAGCAGCAGCAGCAGCAGCGAAACACCCCGAACACTGGTGACGATATGACACCCACGAACGACGACCATTCGAGCGTGCCTCGGCCAACCAGCCCACTGACAGAGGAATTTGTGTTGGACGTCCAACGCACTGCTTGGTCGGTAGGTTGTCGACGACTGGGGGGGGGGGCTAGATATTTCGATGGGGACGGGATGGGGGGGGCGCTAGAGGTGGTGGGGGGGGGGTTGCCTCGCTTCTTTCTGGCTGCTGTACACCCCGCCCCTAGTAGGATGGAGCCCACCCTGCATGCGAGTCGCACAGCACCCCACGGCGCTTCGCGCGTGGTGCAAGCATTGTCTGCCTGGTTGACGAAAACCCAACGCGCTTCGTCCCGGCATTGTAGGGATGCGCGGGTCTATGGTCACACGACTACGGCCATCCACGGCATGAGTACACCCCCCCCCCCCCGACTGCTTCGCTTTGCTTTGTGGAGAACGGCCGCGGGACAGGAGAAAAGGATTTGGTGACAGCGGCGTGACATGTTCCGTGTCGATTTTTAGCAACTGCCAAAGACTACGAGTACGAGCGTACTCGCATTGCACGTACGATGTATACTGCACCGCCGAGGAATGAAACACTGCTGTACGCCCCCCCCCCCCCGCCTGCTCGAGGAGAAGAGGAGACTCCTGTCTGAAAAATGAAAGCCTTAAACCTCGTCGCTTTCGTGCGTATTGGGCCTTGTGTGCATCGAGCTATCGTAAAACCAGTACGAGTTCGTAGTATACTGGTCTCGTAAGAGGAGACATTATGGTCATTATGGTGGAGGCGAACTTCGCGTAAAGTTTGCGGTTTTATCCAGAGACTATTTTTGGTCTGTCGTTGGGCGGCACGCATCAACAAAGCGCACAGCAGCAGGTGCGCACTGCTTGTTGTATATACCATTACCATGACACCACCATACGAGCCACCATGTGGCATGTGGGTTGTGCTCTGTTGAAGGGAGGGGGTGGGTGGAAACTTCAAATGTAATCGTATAAGCAGGAGACCCGAAAACTCTTTGTTCTATCCGTTTTTTATTTCCAAGTAAATTCCTGCCGTACATACGTAAATCCCGACGGCTTCAAACATTATGTATGAATACGATACGAATACTCGTATGATTAATAGGATGTACGAGAATATACATGATACGAAGCACGACAACAATGTACCCGAGGGTAGAGAGCGATATAAAGAGTGCGTACAGCAGCAACAGCAGTACATTCAAGCGTGACGAGCATTGTCCGCTCGTTGTGCTCGCATGGGTACTATTAATACTCGTAGCCGGTACTCGTACGTAGCGCATACGTACTCGTATGCTATCTATGCTCGTTCTTGCGTGCCGGTACATATCAGTAAGTAATTTATTTGTGTGTCTTGTCTTGTTTTCTCGTGTTATTTTTAAAGAAACACAACATCAGCCGCCAACGCAGAAATTAAAGGAAAAAAAACATCAAAAACAAATATCATACGAAGGCCACGACGACCGCACCTTCATCTACGAATACACTCTGCGTGAACAAAACTGCGTGAACAAAACATCACCAGGTACCCCATGTAGGCCATTATCAAGACAGCCACATATGCGCTGCAGCAGCTCTGCAGCTGCACCAAGCACACGAAGGCATGACGATGATAAAAGGAACGGTACTTGCTGCTTTACCGCTGCTGCCGAAAGTTCACGTATTGAAACATTTTAAAGCAAAGATGAACATCAACGAAGGAAAACAACGATGAATGTCAACAAGGAAGGAGATCGGATCATCGTGTCATATCAGAGTACTGTGACCTGTGGTGGTATTTTAGCAAGCATGATAATACCGTCTCTGGTCTCACCTCCAGCGCTTGGTGTGCGATGTGCGCTATCCACGCCTCCGGGCAAAGGCACCCGCTATCCAGCCAGCTGCCCAGGCTCCCCCCGGCGACGTATTCCACCGCAATGCAGGCATTCCCGTTCTCCTGCACAACGCTGCCGTAGTAGTCCACGATCCGGGGGCAGGACGCCAGTTCGGTTGTGAAGGTTGAGGTCAGGAGCGGCGACCGCTGGGTGTGCAGGGCTCGCATCTCCGTCCGGACAGCCCTCCGGTCTGCGTCGTTGCTAACCGTGACTTCCTTGAGAGCGATCATCTTCAGGGTGGCAGCGTGGACGGCCCGGAAAACGTTGCTCGTGGCCCCTTTTTGGTTGCAGCGACGCAGCCGAGGGGAGCGAGGGGGCACAGACAGCAGAGATCCGATTTGACATATATAGGTAAACACTTGGTAACATCAAAGAAAAAATACTACTGCTGCAGTTTAGACTACGGTATGGACCATACCTGGTACCGGTGAAGATGAACATCGTGCCAGCATCAGGAGCACAAAGCAGCAACAGCAAGAGCAAGTGTCATATTTGTGGTACGAGGTACCTCGTATGATTTTAACGTGTACCTGGTATGTAACATACTTTATAAGCTACTCGTATCGCTACCTGCGCGACCCTGGGGTACATAACAGGGCAATAAGGCAGTCAGTAGGAGATGAGGGCAAAAACACTGAAAAAGCTGAAAAGCTAAAAACAAGAATGATGAGGAAGTACCCCGAATAACATTTGTTGTGGTGCGTGTTTGAAATGGCCTGTCAGTGAAATCAACATCGGCAGTCCTCGTGAGACGCACAAGACAGGCAGATATTACATAAGGGAGTCAGTGAGTGAATGTTGCGTTTAGCTAAGGGGGGGGGGCACCGCGGGCGGGGCTGCAGCGAAGGCTCGAGGCTCGAGCACTACTGCTTGCTGTCGCAGTCCTAAAGCAAGTGTTCAACAGCAAGATCCCCTCCAAGCTCGAGGTGCTGCCGAGGGAGGCACCAAGAGGTACACCGGTGATTCACATTATTGAAGGAAACTTCATTGATTTCTCAGGGTATGTATCGTATATGATACTGCTGCTGTACTCATCATACCGTACGAGTGTGTACGCGAGTTCTAGCGATTTCACTTTCCCTTTTTTTTCACGCAGCACGCAAGTCGTTGGAAAAAAAAACGCTGTTGGCAGCAGCCGTCATTTACGATCGCTACGATCTGCTCTGTCGACTAAAAGGTACGAAAAGGCTGGCCCAACTGCCGGCGATTTAGCCGTGGTGTCGGGGTGCAGAGCGCCAGCGGCGTTAGGTAACCAACCTCTGCTAGCGCGGGAGCAGGCACATACGTACAATGCAGGGTCAGACCGTTTGGAAACGCGAGCACTCGCTTGAGCACCCGAGCGCAGCTAGATTTCCAATGGTACATTTCAGTGTGTCGTGATTGCTGCTGCACCGAGAAAATTGGGATCTCGCCGAAAAACGTATCGACGTCATATACATATACTACAGCGCTGAGAGGACCCGAGAGCACCCAAAATCCTCCGGGCATGAAGCACGCTGGCCCGCCGTGGGCCGTGGCCCACCCCGCACCGATCACACACTCACCTTTTCCGAGCCTGTCCAGCTTCACCACGCTGTCGCTCAATCCAGGCACCAGATTCCGCGTCGAGATTAGGGGGCTCGCCGGCATGAGGTCCTGTCCCAGCGAGAGCTGCCTCAAAGGCTTTCGGAGAGAGACTGGCCGTTCGCTCTTTGGTGGGAGCGCGGAGTCCACGGAGTTCAGCATCCTCGCCAGCCCCCGCAACGTGTGCCTATCCGTGTTGTAGCCGTGGTGCTTCTGCCAACGTGGCGCGCGGCACTGCCTTTCTCTCTCTCGGACGGCAGCGCGTTTCCTCCCCTTTAGGCAGAGCCCCGAGGGAGGCCGAGGTTGCTGGAAATCACAAGAAACCACTTGAATATGATGGGCTGGGCCGTGTTCTCAAAAAACAAGAAGGGCACCCCTACGTTCGGCCCTTCCGCGTCGTCCCTGACTGCTGAGGGTTAGAACGATGACCTACACACTACGCTACACACTACGTACCGCCGTCTCGTGTTCCTCGGTCAATAATCGGGGGGTTACGGGTGCAGACCGTCCCAGCTATGCTTTCCCAAATTCCCCTTGCGGTGGTTGTGCGTCTACTGCTCTGACTGATGACCTGTATGGCCCTTTTTAAGTTCTAAAATCCTGTTCAAAAGTCAAGTATGTAGGGGTTGGCTACTTGTGTCGGTTCCTCGCACACAAAAAACAGTATAAAGCGCCACTCGCTCTTCCTCCTGCCTCTACGTGCTACGTACTGAACTCAACTCAAGACCGACGTTCTGTTTCTGCTTTTTTCACGAGGAAATTGTGTCGGGCTGGCCGAGCCAATCAGATCTCTTCAATCAGTGCGGGGCGACATTTTTCTGTTTTTGGCATTTATGTTGGCAGGGATATGGAGGCCACTGCGATTTTTGATCCGGAAATCGCGCGTGTTGAAAACCAAATCGTGAAAAAAAGTCAAATATCGACCGTAAAAAATCGAAAATCAAGTCCGTCACGAAAATGAAGGGGTGGATCCTGGCATTCTGTACTGTATGAATATGTGTCGATGAATAAAAAATCAGACGCTTGTGGTGATGAAAACCAGAGTAAAATCATCTTGTTTTCCTCTGTCAGCTTGGCGCACAGTCAGTCAGTTGCCTCGTTGCCTCGCCATGAATCCGTGCTTCCGAAGCCGCCCCCCCCCTCCCAACTATTCTAAATGTTGATAATCGCATTTGTGATTGATTGTGGTCGTATTTTGTCAGTGTGACATTTTGTGACACACGGTATTTTTTTAGTACGTACGTCGTACGTACGTAGATGAGATATGTCGCGTCGGGCTGTCGGGCTGCCCGGTGTTTGTTGTATACTTTTCGCTTTTTTTCCTGTGTGGTCTGCTGGTGATCGGTCTGTGCGAGTCTGTTGTGAACAACTTACTACTTACTACTGGTTGCGTCTGTTGTCTGTTCTCTCCCCTTGCGTTTCTCGACTGTTGCTGCTGCTGTGCTGTTTGTTCTCTGTGTGCTTGTTGTGCCGTAGGTTGGGCTCGTTTGGCGTGCTGCATGTGTTTCTCGTCTCGTTTGCATGTTGTTGCTGCGTTTTTATAAAATATACGCTGCGTTTTGTTATTCGTTCGTCGTTTCGCCCCCCTACCCCCCCCCGCCCCCCCCACGGACGGGGAACAAACACACCCCGGCCAAGCCACAACTAACTATCTATAGGATGTGTGTGTGCAGCTGTGCAGCTAGCTGCAGATCGTGGTGTAAGGTGAAAGGAGGGTATATGCTGTATTATAGAAGCTATATATATAGTTAGTGTCAGTGTGGTGTATACTAGCTGTGTACGTAGTGTTCCTAGAGTTTAGTAGTATTATGCTATTAATAGTAGTATTATAATAGTAGTAATATGTTGACCACTACTCCTACTTACCTACTACTATACGAACTACATGTAACAACAGCGGAAGTAGTAGTATGTCGTTGTAGCAACAGCGGTAGTAGTAGTAGTCGTAGTTGGTATTGGTGTACCGGTAAGTATAGTTAGTTACACTGTCACCTTGCTCTCACCATTCATTTACTCAACCTTGTGTTATGTTGGTGACTGGCCGCAAGAGGAGAGAAAGTGTCAACATGTTGTCGCCATTCTTGGTTCTTTATTCGCCATGTCGCTCAACTGATAACCTTTTTAATAGCTATCATACAGAACACACGGACGACAGGCACAAACAAGAAAGTTTCGCTGCCTGCTTTTACGTACAACCTATTATGAATACCGGGATCCTCCACGTCCTGTCATATTTTACGTTCGTTCGTCTATATCCTAATCTTCGAATTCTACGCCGCATCCACATGCTCCATTGCACCCTCACGCCACATGACACAATATACGTTCCATGCTGCGTGGGGTGTGAACCGTCGGTCACCCGCCTCCCCTGCCCCTTCCAGTATCTTGGCGACCCCGCAGTTGGGGTTGAATGCGGACACCCTCCGCGAAATAGCGACCCCGTGGATAGTTACAAAGAGGCGACCTGCATCAGGCGCTCCTTCAGTGGTACTCATTTCCTCGCAAGGGATCCCCCGCCCCGTCCTCCCACGGCGCTCGCTGCCATCTGATCGATGCCGATGGTGCTGCCCTGTACAACTGCGACAATATTTCCAACTACTGTATGATAGCAATGAGTCTTTACGTTTTGTACGCGCGTGGCGACGTTCTGGACGAGTTGTGGTGGTCACAGGTGCCTTGTCCCTTCCCCCCCCCGCGGCACGTGTCTTGGTTTTTATCGCGCATACAAGTGTTCTTCAGCATCGTTCCCACTATACTCGTCGATACGAGGTATAGTCACTTTCGTGGCATATATTGCCAATTCACGCTCTCGCGCTTGCAGTGACCTGGAGACGATGTTTTCACCCTGGCGAGGGTCGAACCTCCGGTCTTCCGCCAACAGGGGGGACGATACAGCAGTTTAGCCTCTACATGTAGAAACAACGTAATGAGCGCCCAACTGTTGGAGGTGCCTCTATTAGGAGTAAGAAGTGTGCTCCGTCTCGAAGGGGATGCGTGGTCAATGGTCAAATTACTACTTTAAGGCAATCAACAAAGGAGTACCCCTCCCGCCTCTAGTCCAACCCGCCGGGTCCTCGCCCTTACGTGCATGCCCATCGTTACCGAACGAACGCGGTCGACGCCCACTAAAGACCTTCCTCTGCGCAATAACTGCGTCGCTCGCCCCAGCCACCACCAGCTGCATGCCCCCCCCCCCCCCCTTCTATCTCCCCGGATTGAATGTGGAGCAGATTCGTCTGGGATCACAACCTCGCCCCCCCCTACACCCTTCTCCCGCGTCTCCGCTGCACTGCGACTGCTGCTATGCGGCCTCCTCGCCCACACCTTTCATCATACCTCCCGTTGCCTGCTCCAGAAAAAAAATCTCCGGCGCTCCTTCCGGCATCCGGGCCCCCTTTGAGCATTCTGAACAGCTCGCCCAGCAACTCCACCGTTCTCCCCCCGAATAGACCCCCCCCCCCGCCCCCTTTTTTGTGTGGCAAAGCAATAGAGAGTAGATCTCCCATAGTGGGATAATGCAAGGAGGGACGGGATGTAGTACAGTAGAAGTAGCTAGCAAACGGTCGCTATCCTAGGAGATAGATGGTGGCGACAGACGGCGAAACAGGAAAGGGGTAAGAGTAGGAAAACGTATTTATGAACATGTAATGTATGGAGAAAACGTAAGGAGCGCGTATTTTTTTTAGGTGTCTCTATTAGGAGTAGGGACGGTGCTCCGTCTCGAAAGAGGTGCGTGGTCGATGGTAAAATTATTAAGGCAGGCAACAAATGAGTACGCCTCCCCCTCCCCCCCCCCCCCGCCCCCTTTTGATCGTTCTCATCAGCACCACCGCCCATTGTTTCCTGTGCTGATCCCTTCTTTTTGGCCTGCTGATTATTATCTTGTTCCTTACCTCCACCCTGTGCGAGAGGGTAAAAGAAGCAGCCCCCCCCCCGGGGGCTCCCCCCCCCCCCTCCCCGGAAGAACGCTGCATGCTCTCTCTCAAAGCTGTGCTCGGAGACAACTCCATTCTCCTCAACCGACAATTCCGACGCCCCCAGTAGCAGAAAAACAAACTACGAAGTATACCAGATACCGGTAAAATTTAGTGCCAGGCATCTCCACGGCATCGACCGCTCTTCCTCCTCTCCGCACACCCCCCACCTTTGGCTCCCGCCTTCCATCGATGCCAGCTAGCATTCCCCCTGGCGCCAATGGTCTCCTCGCGTGCTGCCACATAGCTCTCTCACGCCTGGCTTCGCCGCCTTGGCCTAAAAGGGGCCTGAAGACAACCACACAGCTCCACCCACCTTTGTGCTCGCGGCGCTAACTTTTTGTACCATCAGTTTCCCGCCGCCACCGCCTCTTTCTTAAGTTTTACGGTATACACTAAATAGCATTAGTAGCGAAAATTACGTCTTGTAATATTTTTTCTACGAGCTCCGCGAGGGCCACTTCCACCAAACAAAGAGCACCCTTTTCCCGTTCCTGTCCTCCAGGTTATCCACGTTCTCCATTTCGCCTCCTAAGCCCCTGCAGTCGATACAGCAACCGGTCCTATTAATGGTGCACGCCTCTCGCAATTCTGCGAAGATATACGCTGCTGCTGCTCCTTCTCCTCCCGCAGCCATCGCCAACCCTCTAGTCCGTTCGAGCCCCACCCCCCCACCCCTTGCAGTTCAATACCCGTGGTACCTTCTGTGGGTTTTCCCGCTGCGCCCCGTCTCCGTTGTCCTCTCCCTGTCTAGCTTGCCCCCTCTCTCGCCGCTGCGGTCATATACGCCGTCACCACCACCACTCCCACCAGCTCCAACAGGACATGCACCGAACTACTCTGTCGCCTTTCCCCCGCCTACTCAGCACTCTCCTTGACTCGCCCCCCTACCGACAGTGCGGCACACCCGACCCCCCGCACGCCAGCCCCCCGATCGCCCATCCTTGTGTCTACAACACCGCGGTTTCTTAGCTCTTGTCTGGGAACCGGTTTCCCGTTCTTGATCTCCACCTCGTATGCTCGGCACCTCACAATCCCTCGGCAGTTGTTCAACCTTCCGTCCTAACGGTCGTGATGTACGTGTCACGTAGCTACATGCACCGCCGCTCGGGTCCTTCACTTCAGAACCACCACCCATGCCCTGATCGTGTATTCTTGTCTGTCTGTGCGTCCTGCATCGCCGCCACTCGTTACTACTGCGCTGTCTACTCTCCTTACTGCATCACAACGTATACTCGTTTTGAGTATATGTGTTGTAGTTTTGTGACCACACAGCTTATATCTCTCTAGGATGATAATCAGCACGGACGCTGGGTTTGGTGGATGTCGATGGGTAGAGATAACGGTTTAATGGGAAGAAGAGTCAGCACGGACGCTGGGCTCCGAATGTAACCCCCGCGATTGCGACTTCTGGCTGGAGACGTGCCGACGTTGATACTGAGCCCACCGCACCCTTTGTATGTATCCTATAACGCCCCTTCTCGCCTCTTACGTACCGTTCGCCCACCCACCCGGACCCCCTTTCCTCCCAATACGAATTTCTTCCATCAATTCACAGAGCGTGTTGAGAAATAGGCTGATGTTGCCTATTTCTCAACACTCCCCCTCATTGGGAGTTAGGTACCACTACTTTTCTTGGCCGGCTCCTCCTGTACTTCTCCACCGACGCCGACGCCGACGCCGACGCCGACGCCGACGCCACCTCGCCCCTTTTTATTTGTGTGTTCATTGTTTCTCATTCATTCTTGAACAGGATTTTGTATTTCCTAAGTGGCGTTTTCCCTCCTCGTTCCTTCCTGATGCGTGCATACCTGCCCCCCCATGCGCTTCAAGTGTCTTCATCTCCCTCAGCCAAAGGTGCTTCCTACCCGTAGTTTTCCTACTGGTCAACGTTTGTCAAAGGAAGCGTCTGATGGGTGGAAACATCAAGTGCCCGCTTCCACCTATTCCGCGCTCCATTCATTCCATTTATGATCCCGCCCCCATAGTGGAACCCGGCAGCCACCAGGTAGATACATAGTAATACCCATCGCCGTTCCTGGAAGTGGCCACATCAGATATAAAATCAACATTGGAGGCTGTCGTCCATATGCAAGTCCGCCTCACAAGCGTTTCTTAGTAGGATGCAGCTCACGCTTCATGCGACCCGCCCAACACCTCACGGCGCTTCGCACTTGGTCCAAGAAATGTCTGTCTGGTTGGTGAAAATCCAGTGTGCTCCGTCGCGGCATTGTAGGGATGCGAGGGTCTATGGTCATACGACTACGGCTATGCACGGCACGAGCACCCCCCCACCCCCCCCTTCCCCCGTGCTTGTTCCCTTCCTTTTGCCCAAACCTCCTACCTAGCACTGACTGCTGAACTGGACGTCCGTCTGACCCCCCCTCTTCGTGCCCAAAGTTACTTGTCATTCGTATTCACTATTAATAGCAATGTCGCTTGACCAAAACACAAAAGAAAAAGAAAAAGACGTAACCACATTGTCGCCTCAGCCCCGCCTTCCCATAGTTTTATCGGCGAACCTGTTGTTGTCTGTAGCAGCAGCAGTAGTAGTAGTAGTAGTAGTAGTAGTAGTAGTAGTAGTAGTAGTAGTAGTAGTAGTAGTAGTAGTAGTAGTAGTAGTAGTAGTAGTAGTAGTAGTATATCTCCCCCTCATCCACTCAGTCTGCGAAGGTGCCATCCACCTCTCTCTACACTTCCAATGCCTCCTCGCCATCCTCGACAGTACCAGTGCCCATACGTAGCCCGCCCGAACATCCTCCGCCCGAACCCCCCACCCCCCCGCCCCCGCCTCCGCCCCCGCCGCTGCCATGCCCCCCCCTCGCTTGCAGCTCACCAACCAGTTGGATGTACTCACTACCTGGTACTCTGTGACGACCTGACGAACTTTGCTTCGTGTGTTTGTACTGCACTGAGCGTAGTATCTCTGTGTCGTAGTTTTGTGACCACAGAACTGGTACCTTTTTAGGATGAAGAATCGGCACGGACACTGGGTGTGCTGGATGTCGACGGGTAGAAAGGAAGGTTTAATGTGAAGAACACACACACGCACACGGTCCGAGGTCGTACCTACCTATTTTAATAGTGACCTCATTCTATGTGCGTAAGTTCATAGTATGTGCGTGCGTTTTTTTATTCAGTGACACGAGCTTTTGCATCATACACATGAGCGTACATATGTACTGTAGTTTATGCGAGTATTGCTGTTGTTGTTGTTGTTGTTGTTGTTCGTTCTGTGATTCGTAGCGTCCGTTCTTTCGTTCGTTCTGTATTTATTATTATTCGTAACGTTGACCCAACGACACAAAACCCCAGCACACCCACGCCCGCTCTGGCTATTATTTTCACCCGGAGAGATCGTACAAGCCCAGCGCTCGCAAACTACGAGACCTTCAAAAGAAAGCATGCAGTACAGGACACCTTATAAGAAACAGGCTATTAAGAAAGCCAGGCTGAGATTTAGAGGAAAATAATAAATTCGGGAGTCGTTATCTTGAAATTAGTTTATAAAGCACCCTCCCTCAAATAATAAATCCAACCTGGATCAGATTTCCTGTTTCTTTTTAGGTGTCCTGTACTACTACTGCTGCTGTACAAATACATCGCAGATGAAAGGGAGATATACATATATGGTGACGAACAAATGCAATGTCAACCGTACTGGATACGAGAAAGCGGAACAATAAGCAAACCGAAAGAAGGTGACCGGTATTCCGTGAGAATAAGAAGGACAACAGGAAATAGAAAACAGGCGCATTCATGCATTTTGATATTTCAACAATACTGCAGTACATATATGAGTACGTATATAGCAGTCGGTGTACACCTGGCACAGGGGAGATCACGACGAGATTGCGAACAAAAACAAAGTCCACCAACATATATACAAAAAAACTGTTTTATTGTTGTGTGGTATCATGCTATAAGTATTAAGTTAGTACATATACCAGGTCTATGTAAAGTAAGTCGTTGTAGAGGCTTTGCGCTTAGAGCAGAGCTCTATAATTAGTACGAAAAAAATCCGAAATATTCCACTGAACTATTCACACTGATTGTCCCTTCGTCAATATTCTCCCGAGAAGATATAGTTTTACTTTTTTTTGTGCACAAGGACGCTGTTGTGAGCCTTTCGATTTCCGATATGTGTTGTTTTCCCCGCCGTCGTCTTTGTGGCGCGAGGTGGAGGGTGAGAGCTCAACGACATCATCATCAATAAACTGTCCGTACGAAGCAATGTGGGATATATCGGCTTACTGCTGCTGCTTCTGAAAGCTGTATATATATATGGTGATCCAAACTCATCAAAGACATTGCTGTCTCGGTTTCATGGCGTATATATTCTTACATATATATATGCATGCGTACGGCACAGATTACACTTCAAAAGGTAGCCTGTCGATTGCTGTACTGCAAGCAGTATAATAATAATAGTGTCAGTAGCAGCAGTACTGCTGTGGGTGTCGACCATAAAGGTATATTTATTTGCTTGAATTTATACGAAGAGTACACGAACAACTCAACAGATCGGGGGTCTCAATGCAGACCTCCCCCCCCCGCCCTCCCCCCTCCCGCGACTTTTAGTTTTTATCACACGATGGGGTCAGCACTTCTGTCGCTCGTCGACCCCTTCATGCCGACGTGTTCCCACTCATCACGTCACCAGCCAACCAAACAACAATAATAATGTTATCCATGTGCCTTTTTCGCTCGGTAGTGCCCTCAAGATAAAGCCGCACATATTTTGTTACCACTGCGGAATTCGAGCCAAAGGACGAAAGACCCCTCGAGTTCCCCACCGTTTTTGAAGGGTTCGAGGAGACACAACATATACACCACCAGGGACATCATTCAGTGTTGCGATTCTCAAATAGTGCAACCCTTGCCCTGTTTTTTCGTGGTATCGTACGAGAACAGACCAATGGGGGACACAAGCCACCACATCCTGTAGCAGAGGATCACGCCACGCTACTATAGGGAACGATACTCTCGCGTTGGGTTCGATCGCGCGATGGGATCATCAGTACACGCTGCGCTCTCGTCGACTCTCTCTCTCTCTCTCTCTCTCTCTCTCGCATTGCCGAATAATATGCGTGTTCCATGTGACAGATGTTTGATGGTGTGCGCTTTCCGCTCGGTACACGAAGGGCCACAAGACGGACAAAACCGTCCAGCCGGGGCTACAAGGGCGTACCTTATTGTATTTTACTAAGGTGACCGGTCGTGTTATGTATGAGAACACCTAATCGCCCCTCTTGGTTCGTTTATGTGTCTTTCCTAGATGCCCCCCCCCCCCTCCCAAATCGCTTATGTTCGATGATGGTTGACACTGTTTGGGACCAGAAGGGGACCACAGCGACGCCACGACGGTGATCTGAGAATGGCGTTCTGCCTCCACACTCAAACGGGGTGGCATTGACATCAACCCTTTTTATTTCCACCACTTCCGTCAAGCTCAGCATTCAATTTCTATACTACGATGTACGACGATCTTTGTGCTTCGTCGCTCGCCGAGTGGGCGGGTATGGTCTGTTTGTTGGTCGGGACACTGCGCTACGCTTCGAGTAACGGGCGCACACTATTTGTGCCCTACCACCGCCTCCACTACGTACGTACGTACATAGGGAAAATATGCTCGAGTTTTTCGTCCTGGTTAGTTTCGGTCAACTCGATATAATAGGGCTGTTCGCGGGTGAGGTCGGGTCGGGTGGGTCAACCCGACCCGATCCGTGAGTTTGATAACTTCCTAATCCGACCCGACCCGATCCGACCCGAGAGATTTCGAAAAATTCCTGACCGTAAAGAGCCCTGAACATAACCACCACCACCCCGCCGCCACCCCCCCCCGGCCTTCGTGAGACCCTCGATCAACCGGCAACGTGTCACATCTCACCGTATACTGGCGTTAAGACTGCTTCATCGTCCACTCATTGTCGACGCATTTTCTCTTGTCGAGGTCATCCACCTGAATCGCTGCTCCGGTGCTGCTGTCGTAACCAGCTACTACCACCGGGTCGACACGACCTCTGTCCCAAATGTCACCTCGCCACCCCTCTTCTGCTGTCGTTGCTGTTTTATTGTTCCCCGACTCTTCTTATGTACGTAGGAGGTTGTTAGCGCTATTATTAATAACAACCCTGGCCCTCACCCTTTGATGGGGCTTGTACTGCTGTGCGAAGCAATCCACGACGAGTTGGCCAATGCCCTCTCTCTACTCGTACGGTGTGGCTCGATGCTGCTGTGGATGACTGTAGTGTGGCCCTCGACCTCTTGGGGCGATTGCGACACGAGATCTCTTACAACTAACTGTGTTTGTCCCCCCAAGTACCTGAACCTCTCCTCTCCTCTGTCTCTTTGGTCATCAGCAGGGGTTGTAGCGTAGGATCTCTGCAACCTTGGCCGTTCGGACACTACTTGCGGAAGACCCCGCCAAGCTTCTACCTGCTGCTGCTGCTGCTGCTGCTGCTGCAGCTCTACCCAACCTCCTCGACCGCTGCGCATTCAAATCCTACAATCCTGGCCGTTTACAGGGGACAAAATGACGTCATCTTACATCACGACAATGCCTCTTCGTGTGGAACACCCGGAAACGAAGTGACAGTTTGTTCAAAAATCAACAGCAAGCTGTTAGGAGGAGAAGGCAAGGAGGAGGAGGAGGAGGAGGGGGAGGGGGAGCAAGCCATCGCAGGATGGCTTCTCTGTTCGAGAACACAACTCTCTCCGGTGAGGGTATACGGTCCCTCATACGCCTGCGCGGCGGCTTACCCACGGAGCATCGCTTCACCGCATGGAAATATCTGCTGAGGCTTCCCGGTAACTCCGCAGCCTTCGCGGATCTGGTCGCGAGAGGGCCACACCCGGCCGCGCTTGCTAGCCTGGCGACGCGCTACCCCATACGAGACCGAAAGGCTTTCCGGAAGACCGCTGTGCTCATCTCTGCGCTAGCCCACTGGTCACCGATCCTGGCCGAGGTGGAATTCGTGCCCAGCTGGGTATTCCCATTCGTCGTGGTGTTCTCGCAGGTGCGATACGTATACATACTTGGCTTTGGTGTGTTTTGCGGTGGTAATGGCACGAAAGCAACAACACAGCAGCAGCAGCAACGCCATTTCTTTCACCCCCTGACAGCCCGGTGGGGGGAGAGTTTGGGTTGGGCCGGTTGGTCTGGTGAAACGTGCATGTGTGTGTGCGCGCTTTCTTGTAATCGCGCGTCGTGCGGCAGAAAGCTTCGTGTACTCGTACATGATCTGCAGACATGGGCTACTATACAGCAGTGGGTACCCCGATATAAGAGCCCAAAGATAAGAGCATTCGGGATATAAGAGGATACCAGTACGCTTTTCGTGTCATCCATCGTCACGTCAAGAGTAATAATGCATCATCCACCTTCCACGCGATTCGCCTGTCCAACCCCTTGACCAGCCTACGGGTACTCGTATATACTCAAATACTCGATCTGCGCGAGGTATACATACGTACCAGTACAGAGTTAGATCCTATGATACCCCCTCACCGAGTACCTCACTTCGTACTCGTGCTCGCACCAGCTGCTCACGACTCACACATATATGTATGTATACGCAAGTACCGGTGCAACGTACAACCCTTGCCCACTACCGGTACGTATAATACGAGTAACTGGTACAGTAACTGCTGTACACTATAGTCTTCAAAGTACTGCCACTCTGTTGTATTGGTCATGTTGTACGGTGCGTATTCAAGATGGTGTCGAATCGAATCTCGCACTGACGACCGCACTTTCGACTCGTATCGACTATTAATAGCGCTGACCGCTGCTGGGCACCCTACCCAGCCCTAAGAACTAGAAGTCGGTCAACCTTCAACGTTTCGGTTGCAAAACACTTCAGTTAATACTACTGTAAACCGTCTTGTAGGATACAAACCCTGCTGTACATATTTAGATCGTACCGGCATGTTGCTCAGAGAGCACCGCGGACCCAACAACAACTGACGTTCAAGTAAAGAAGGGCGCGTTAAACAGGGCTAGCCTTGATCTGCGTCACCGAGGCCGTCCAACGCAACCCCAACCCCAAAGCCAACCCAACACCGTCGACACCCCGTGCCGCCTTGACGCAGACAGCGCATGCCCTGCGAAACAAACCCCAACCTAGTTCTCTCTCTCTCTCTCTCTCTCTCTTTCTCTCTCTTTCTCTCTCTCTCTCTCTCTCTCTCTCTCTCTCTCTCTCTCTCTCTCTCTCTCTCTCTCTCTCTCTCTCTCTCTCTCTCTCTCTCTCTCGCCTGCTGTGCGTTGCGTATGCCCCACGTCCCTTCCCCACCGATATCATAGCTGTGACCCAAACTTGTACCTGGTATGTTTCTGTACATACACATGTTATTTCCATGTACCAATATCACCTCCACGGTACTGTAACGGAATACGTCAATACAAACCGAACCACCCCCCGCACCCTCCCCCTTAAATCCCAACAGGATGACCTCGGGGCTTTCGAGGCGGCCATGTCCTTCCTCCTGCACTGGGGCTCCAGGCTGCTGTCGACCTTCCCCCAGCCGCCAGTGCCCGTCCTGGCGGGGATGGAGCTCGCGCTGCGCCGCGCCGACGCCGAGCTCGCCGACCACCTGAGGTCCCTCTCGGTGGGCGCCCTCTCATACGGCTGGCCGCTGCTGCGGAGTGCCTTCTCGGAGGTGTTGGGGAGAGAGGACTGGCTGCGCCTCGTCGACCGTGTCCTGGCGAACGCGGACAGGCCGCAGCTGCTCGAGGCCGCGGCCGTGGGCTTTGCGGTGGCGTCTCGGTCGCGGCTGCTCTCCCTGGGGTCGACGGAGGAGGTGAAGGCGTTCTTTCGGGGGAGGCCGTCGTCGCCTTCGATCGACCTCCGGGAGATGTTCCGGGTGATGGAGAGGGTGGCCAAGTTTGTAGAAGCGCCCGAGGGAGGGAAAGAGGGGGGGCTGCGGCGGCGGCGGGGGGGGGGGGGGGGGCAAGGGGCCGGGGACGGGCGGGGGGGGGGGGGGGGGCAAGGGGCCGGGGACGGGCGGGGGGGGGGGGGGGGGCAAGGGGCCGGGGACGGGCGGGGGGGGGGGGGGGGGCAAGGGGCCGGGGACGGGCGGGGGGGGGGGGGGGGGCAAGGGGCCGGGGACGGGCGGGGGGGGGGGGGGGGGCAAGGGGCCGGGGACGGGCGGGGGGGGGGGGGGGGGCAAGGGGCCGGGGACGGGCGGGGGGGGGGGGGGGGGCAAGGGGCCGGGGACGGGCGGGGGGGGGGGGGGGGGCAAGGGGCCGGGGACGGGCGGGGGGGGGGGGGGGGGCAAGGGGCCGGGGACGGGCGGGGGGGGGGGGGGGGGCAAGGGGCCGGGGACGGGCGGGGGGGGGGGGGGGGGCAAGGGGCCGGGGACGGGCGGGGGGGGGGGGGGGGGCAAGGGGCCGGGGACGGGCGGGGGGGGGGGGGGGGGCAAGGGGCCGGGGACGGGCGGGGGGGGGGGGGGGGGAAGGTGTCGTGGTGGTAGTGGTGGGGGTGGGAGTGGCGGTGGCGGTGATGCGGTGGGTGTAACGGGATCAGGCGTTCGCCGGGCGGGAGGCAAGTTGGGCGACGGAGAAGGAAGAGGAGGGGGCGCGGGAGGAGGAGGGGGAGGGGGAAGAGGAGGAGGGAGGGGGGACGTGGATGGAACGATGGCGGCGTTAGCGCTGCTTGGGTCGGCTCCTTGTGGATTCAAGCCGCTTCCTGTGGGGGCGTACCCGGACTACGACGGCTTCCCGCAGTTCGTTGTCAACTACCAAGCGGAGTTAAGGGAGAGAGTTGCCAAGCAGGAGCGCGAGATGGAGACCAAACGTCGAATGGTGAGCGACGGAAAATCAAACGCAAAAGCATTCTTGAAGTTATGATGGCTGCTGCTGCTGCTGATCCGTGCGATATTCAACCTCAATTCATGATCGGACTTACTTGTAGGGCACACACCACCGCGGCATATTGTTTTACGTATTGTTATCGAGTGGTACACCGACGAAAAAAAATGCGATTGTCGGCAATTTGAGACTACGGTGTAACTCTGAAGGGGTTGAAACGGCGACAAGTTTTCTCCGTAACTTTCCATATTTTTTTCGTTGGACGATGGTATGCGTATGCCCACGGTTTTCACCCCCGCCTGTCACGTTTGTCAACTCCAATCACCGAG
Source organism: Saccharina japonica (assembly GCA_008828725.1). Taxonomy (NCBI): domain Eukaryota; class Phaeophyceae; order Laminariales; family Laminariaceae; genus Saccharina; species Saccharina japonica. The sequence continues at coordinate 116,208 of MEHQ01004572.1, read as the reverse complement.
CAGGTGGAAGAGCTGGGGCAACGGGCGGAATCGATCATCGCCAGGGAAGGCGCGATGGAACGGGCGGAGGATGCCGGAGTCTCCAGCGCGTGCCTCCTCGACACTTAGCCCCTCCATAAAATTACAACTCCTGCTTGTACCGTACCCATGTATGGGGGGACGTCTGTACTTGAGCTCAGAGTCGGATAGCTTCGAGTCGGAGGGTTTTTGCCGCATTGAAAAGGGTTCATTGAGCGCTTTAGAAGTGCACACTCAATTTTTAGGGACAAATTTACTTGGAATTAGAGTCGGATGCTTTCTTACAGCAGTAAAAAGGGTCCTTTAGAATTTCGCGCACCCGTATGCCGGGGACTAAAACTAATACTTCGTAGTATGTACTTGAAATTAGTCATCGGATATCACTAAAATTATAGTGCTTGGAATTAGTAATCGAACATCTTCTTTCAGCGTAGAAAAACGATTGAAGCCCCGTTTTTTAGCTGTCAGTTCAAGCAGAGCGGGGGTACCGGGGTATGTTAGCATAGTTTTACACCGATTTTTTTAATCGTGTCGCGGGAACACCCCCCCCCACCCCCACGCGTTCCGTCGAGCCTGGTCCGAGTCCTGCTAGTATGTGTTGGTAGGCCGACACGACAGCGTTGCCGGTAGGCCGGTGGTGCATGGGCTGCCGCGGCGGGAAGATGGTCTTCGCGGCAAAAGAGGGGAGAGGAGAAAGTAGACACCCCGTTCCCGTTCGATTGCTGACTGCACAGCCGACCGCGCTTTGTCACGACGCACACGGACAGTGCCCATGGTTAGGGTCCGAATTCCTCCCGCCGTATTGTTTTATGCCCACAGCTTGTACTTGACAACTTGCGGAATACTGCTTCCGACGGGCGGATTGTAATGCTGATGCTGATAGCAGGCGCGTCTCCCGTTGGTCGGAGGGGGGAGGACGGGGCGGATAGTTCGGTCGGTCGAGAGGGTGGTGACGTACGTTGGCGGCGGCACGGGCGGCGTTCAAGCTGAAAATGCTGGAGGGAAGAACTCGGGCCCGGTGCACCACATGTAGGGTGCTGGGTCCGTTCTTGTCGACACCGTTCTAGAACTGAAACCCCGAGAAGGGGGAGTCCGGGGGGGGGGAGGGGGGTGTACTCATGTCGTGCACGGCCGTAGTCGTATGACCATAGACCCTTGCATCCTGACAATGCCGGGACGGAGCACGTTGGATTTTCACCAACCAGGCAAACATTGCTTGCACCAAGCGCGAAGCGCCCGTGAGGTACTGGGCAAGTCGCATGAAGGATGAGCTGCATCCTGCTAAGAACCGCCTGTGAAGCGGACTTGCATATGGACGACAGCCTCCAATGAGTCGGGGCTGGGGTCGGGTCTTTCTCACAGCGTTGCTGTTACTCGTTGCCCGAGCAGGTCAAAACGGTTAGCGTTGGAGACGTGTTTTACTAGAAAGTGACGTCGACCGGTGGGATTGTACAAATAGTGTTTTAGCACTGAGAGGTTGTTCCTCGGAAGATCCCGCGACGGATATGCCTCTCCCCAAAAAAACGATCTTAGGTGGCGAAGAAAGATAATGGCAACGGCTTGCAGGGGGTTATTTTTCTGCAGAGCACAATCGTTCATCCCGGGTGTGCTGGGGGAGCCGAGGTGAACCGCGCCGCAAGGAACAGTATCGTGTGTTGAGCAAATATGCTATAAATACCTGCATAGTAGGCCTCTTCTTTTTTTCGGCCTTAATATACGTACGTTTTGGTTTCGACGGCGACCAGTCAAGGTGTCAAACCGCGGTCCCCTTCCATCTTCGGTGTTGGGGAGTTGGAGGGAATGGAAGAGGCGGTCAAAGGTTGGGAGGGTGTTTGGGGCGTTGGGGTAGTGAGTTCGTGTCAAACTTTATGGCCTGTGTTAAAATAGGGAGTTGGTGGTGGTGGCGGTTTTGGTGGTGGTGGTGGTGGCGGTGGTAGTGGTGGGGTGCGCTTTTTGGTGGTGACGAAGTGAGCAAGGACGGACGTGCCAGGGGGTGGCGTGGCACATCGTTGGGGAGGTGTTGTGTTTTATGTGTCATTGTTTTGGAAGTCATAGGACCCTACGTATACTATCAATACTGTATACCAGGTACTGTTGCATATTGTACTACTGTATGTTTTAGTACTACTACTGTAGTTCGGAGCGTGTTTGTAAAGGCCAACAGGTCACAGGGTGCCAAGTAGTGGGACAGCTGTCGTGTTATGTGTTTGTGAATATAAATATTTTTACTTGTAACCAAACAATTGCTCTGCTGGCGGTGGGTGGGGCATATCCAATCTGTAGAATGTGCACTGCGCCTCAGAAGCTCGGCATGTGAGACTTCGTGTTGCAGTAGATACATCAAGAACGATTTGTGTCCCGTGCTGCATGCAGGCACCAAAACGAGTAAAACAGTTGCGGTGATGTTTTTTAGAACAGATCGGTGTTTGCAATTATGCGGGTGCGGTATTTGGTGTAAACCTCTGTGCTGCACAAGCTACGTTAGTGTTCTGGCAGTGCACTCTTTCGTGTTGGTGCTGTTAATAACCAAACAGGTCGAGCTTGAGCGTTTATACAAAACGCGTAAGTATGGATAGAGGGGCTACTATTAATAATAGGCTTGTCCAACGACCGTAACGGAGTGCGTGTAGATGACGGTGGCAGTCCAACTAGATTTTCTTTGTGTGACATCTGAAACGCCATGTCCTCTTCGGACTTGCCTCGTTGCGGGCACCACTGCTTCTGTCGCCTTTACGTGTAGCTATTCATTTGCATCGGTGTCAACACACGTACCACGTACTTAGGTTGGCGTTTGGGAAGGTGCACCGGAAGATGAGTTGGGCAGACAAGGTCGTGCGTTGCATATGGAACGGTGGTCGCTAAATGGAATGCGGCGGTTCTCAAATTGTGACGGACGACCTCTCGCAAGCGTTACAATGAGTACCAATTAGTTTCACCCTGTTGCGTAGCTACTGCTGTGTATAGGGTTTACTGCGTTGACGGTTCTCCATGTTCCTTTCGAAAAAAAAACAACAATTTTTCCGCTTGCCCGAGAGCACACTTGTCGGCCAAAGCAAACGTCTCGCCCGTGATGACAAGCTCCACTATTTCATCGGGACAGAGGACACAAAATACAAAAAAAAAGAAAACCTGCCGCTCGTATGTACCATACCTTAACCCTTCGCGTGAAAATATACCTTGCCATATACCCCCGCATGTGTACACCACCCTCCTCTAACCCCTATGCACCATCATCTCCTGGACTATTCATAGTCTACACCCCCACCGATAAAAAACATTACAACCAACAAAAAAGATCTCTGTATTTTTTTTCCCCGTTTGCATGCGCGTCACTTTTTCTTGCCCCTCCCGCCCTTCGTCTCCACCGGTGGTGGCGCGAGGACGGGCTCCGGAGGGGGGTTGAAATACACGAGCGGCGACCCCGCCGCGGGTCGCCAGGCGGTGCCGTTCAGCGACACGAGCACGCTCAGGGAGCAGCAAGCGTTCTCTCTGGCGGCCGCCACCGCCGCTGCCGCCACCGCGGCCTCGTCCGGCTCGGGAGGGGAACCGCCCCGAGATGCACCTTGCGCCGCCTTTCCCGTTGGCGCGGGGGACGCAGTCGGCGGCGGGGATTTCTTGGCTCGGTCGCTCGCGGTGGTCGCCGCCGCAGTTTCTTTTCGTCGGTCGTCGTCCACGTTGCTGTTGCTGCCGCCGCCGCCGCCGCCACCGCTGGCGATGCTGCCGTCCCCGGTGCAGTCTCCGGCGGGTCCGCCGCCTTGAACCTGTTCGATCGGTTTTGTGTGTGTGTGAGCTTTGTTTGCACTTATGTTGTGGTGGTGTATTGTGATGTTTTCGCCATTGTGTTGTGCGGCGGGAGGGAGATGTAGGGAGCGTAAACATGTTGTGAGGAGGTTGTTGCAAGGTTCATGCATGAACCGATCCGACAAGGCCTCGCTCAGTATAAACCCGGTGCTTCGTACAGGGGCAAGGAGGCCTCGGGAAGAGAAAGGAGAGCTACTAATAGGATAGGGTAGGGTAGGGCAGGGTAGGGTAGGGTAGGGTAGGGTAGGGTAGGGTAGGGTAGGGTAGGGTAGGACTGGCTGTCCTGTTGCAATGACGAACAGATAGTCCCTTCGCACATGGGGGCACGACGCAAAACATGCCAAGAATACGGGAACGGACTCCAACCCTATCCGAAACAGACATTTCTACTCGGGTTTGCGTGTGCACCGGGGGGGAGAAAGGGAGTGAGGGAGAGGGGATTATCCCTTTCCCGCTATTAAAAGTATCACGGCAAGAAGCCCCAACACGGCAAGAGGGGGCGCTGTCCCGGTCGTCATGCGAAGCGGCAGAGCTCATTTTGGAAAAGTAACGAACGGTGAGTGCTTCACGGACTGCTCTCGTGCTTCCGTGTATGTTTTGTTTGCAAATGGCCTCTCATCCCATGTGGAAAGCAGTGGGCACATTCATCAAAAAACAAAACGAACCAAGAGCACCCGCCCAAGTTTGCTCTCTGCATTTCCCGGTTGTGATCCTCACGTAATTTTCCAGTATCAACACGTCTACTGTTTTCCCTGTGCAGGGCTACTACAGTAGATCCGAACGTACCCTTACAATGACAATCGCTTTGCCTCGGGGTAGTCGGGGGGGGGGGGGGGGGGGGGGGGGGGGGGTATGAAACCAATCGGTATTGTTTACGAAATGATCCAGTTTCGACACAGTGGTTGACAGTCCACACTACTGGAACTCCTCATAGGATTCTCATTCTGAGCATTGAAGTTTCCCAGGTGGTCGGGGTTAGGGTGAGAAATAGGGCTAGGATTTAAAGTCATGTGTATTTCAACCCTTGTGTCGAGGCTGGGCCAAGGTCTGGTACAGCCCTCAGACCATTCCAAATGAAAACAAAACAAAACGTTTACTACAGTAGTAGCCTGCTGTTTACTTGCCTGCTGCTTGGGTAGCGGAGGTACCGCGAAAAAGAAGGACTCGCTCGACACCGGAACCTCTCGCCCTTTACAGCCGGTCTCCTCCTCCGGCGCTGGCTCCTCCTCCGTGCTCCCGCCGCCGCCGCCGCCGCCGCCGCCGCCGCCGTGGCCTGCTTCCGCGTCCGGCGGTTTAAGATCCTTGCCGCCGTTGTTTTGGGCCGCCAAAGGTTTCTTGTTGCTCGCGTCGCCCGAAGAGGGTGGTCCTACCGCCGCCTTAAGCCCGCCCTTCTCCTTCTCCTCCTCCTTCTCGGAAGGGGCGACCACGTCGGAAGGTTGTCCTGCAGCGGCTTCGACCTCGTCGGGGGGTCGAGAGGAGAGCAGCGGTAGCGTGACGTCCACGCCGTCCTCAACCGAAACCAAACGAACCTGGCAGATATCGTCGGTCGCAGGAGAAGGGTCGTGAATCAAGGAGGGGGGGTAAGTTAGTTGAGGGGCGAAGGGAGAGGTGGCACACAGAGAAAAAAGATTGTTTCGCGCGTATAACAACGGGAGAGTTGGGGGGCGGAAGGCGAGGGGGGCGGAAGGGAAAACATAGTTTAACGCCTACTGTAGTATGTTTCAACAGCGGTCGGCGGGTGGGTGTGGTTTTGAGTGACGTCTTTGTTTGGTTACGCTGCCCAGGTAACTCCGCAGCTGCTGAGTGCTCCATAGACTTGTTTGGTGGGTTCGAAAGTTGATATATCGTCATGAAGGCTTGCTTTCCTTGTGTCAGGACGAGCGTCGTTCGGCTTGTTTTGTCGCAGCACAAAAAATCAAAATAGTTAGATAAATCGACCACCCACCCACTCACCCACCCATCCACCCACCCACCCATCCACCCACCCACTCAAGGTGACGATGAAAATATCGAACCCACGTAAACGTTCTCCCCGAGACCGTCAACAGTAATACCGAACAAGAAACAGCACACAAATAACTCAGTGGGGAAATAGTTTAAATACATTGTCGCCACAGAAAGCTACTAACGTACGGTTCACCAGGTACCAGCTTCGGCGATAACACAAGCTTCGTTCGTAGTCAGTCACGTCACATCTGTCTACTTTGATATGACGCAACAAAAGACGGGGCACCACGGTCTCACCTTCGCCTCGTGACCGCGAAAGGTGGGCTCCGCCACCGCCAGCTCGACCCACCCTCCACCCGCCACGGGATAGAGACCGTCGCCCTTCAAGGTGAGGTTGGGGTGACGGTACAGCGTTAACCTCTCCGGTGCGGCGAAATACTCCTTTCCGTCGACGGTAACTTCTACCGCGACGCCGAGCGCTGGTGGGCGTGGCGCGCCCTTGGTGGCCGTGCCTGTCGGCCCGGCTAGAAGAGAGGCCGCCGCCGCGGGCAGACGCCCCGTGACGGTCTCCGTGGCGTCATCGAATGCGACTGCGTGGAGCGGAATGACGCTGTCCTCCTCGTCGTTGCTGTCACCGCCACCGCCGCCACCACCACCGTCGCCGCCACCTCCACTGCCGCCGCCGTCACCGCTGTCGCCACCACCGCCACCGCTGCTACTGCTACCGTCGTCACCGTCGAAGCGAAGACGGACGGCGAGACCCGCGCCGCGATAGAGGTTGCGGCCCGTGATGGTGATGAGTTCTCCTTCCGCCGCCGCCGCCTCTGCCGCCGCCGCAGCGTCCCGCTCTTCGTCGCAGTCAGCGGGGGCGGGGGCGGGGGCGGGGGTGGGGGCGGGGACGGTGTCGGTGTCCGAGATCGGAACGGCCGTCGGAAGGCAAGCGTCCGCGAGCGGATCGTGCGCGATAAACCGCAGAGGCTCTCCCTCGAAATTGGCACCGTTCGGGGCCATGGTTACCCGGGAGATGAACGGTAGCTTCGCCTGTGGTGGAAGAAGCGAGGGACTGTCGCAGGTAACGAACCACCGCGTTTCGAATATCGGGAGATCGGTGTCCGGATCTATGTCTACCTCGATGGTCTCGGACTCAGTTCGTCCTGCAACGGTAACAATTCTGCTCGCAGGTCCTGTCGATGGGATTGGGGCGCTACCATCGCTGTCTGGAGAAGCTTTGAGCTCGACATCACCGTCGGCTTCGTGCCTCTCCCCCCCTTCCTCGACGAAGCGCACCAAGAGGGTTTCACAAGGGGTAATATGCGTGCCGTCCAACCGGAGCCTCGGGAAAGGCGGCCTGCACGTACTCGGGGTGATTTGCACCATCTCCGGTTTCCTGTAATACTGAAACTTGGTACCGTCCGTGGTGAATGACACCCCGTCGACGGACACCTGTGAGAAAAAATAAACGTAATGAGCGCAATTTGGAAGAGTGCGATGTGACATGGATGCCGTGGCTCTGTTCAATACAATGGCGGGCAGGTAAAGTACCGGTGCTTCTGATCCAACCTCCACGTTTTGCCTACTGACATGCACGCCCTGTGTGTGTGGACGAGTCATCACGTATGCAGACAGGTGGTTGCGCTGAGCACGAATCACCAACACCTGCGCGTTCACACGCGTCGAGCAAGGCTAAACTTGTCTCAGCCCTCCCGGAACAACATGGTTGTGAGCCCGACCAAACACTATTGACACGATTAACAGGCCGAACAACACATGCAAATACCCAACGTGTGTAGCACTTTAATACCCGTCGACGTCGGTGCTTCGACGGTGTTGGTGTGACCCACGAGGCGGCGCGAAGTCGTGCACACAATTCAAAGGCATCGTCATCAATCATGCGTTTCCTAGTTTGGGCCAGCACTTCCGTCCTACTCTCACCTCTACTTTAACCTCCTCCGGGGATGCAAAGCACGGCGCCACGCACGTCACCCGCTCGATACCGCCGCTGTCTCCGAGTTCGCCGCCGTCGTCGGCTCCGGTCTCGCAACGCGCGACGTACGTCCCCATCGCGGAACGGGCCGCGACCGGCCTGGCACCCCTCGCGACTGGCGTGAACTTCACCACGATATCCGGCGAATCCCAAAAACCACAACCATGGATGACAACTTTGCATCCCGTCTCCAGGGGGCCCGACGCGGGATGTATGGACTTGACACGGAGCGGGATAAGCGCGACGCCGCCCCCGCCAGAGAGCGCGAAGTCCGTTAACTCCGCCCCCGCAAGACGGTCCACACGTCGCGGTCGCGGAACGTACTCCATTCCTTCGGGTCGTCCACAGCTCCCGCCGTAGCTGTACCCCAATCGGCCGGCGCTGTGGCAGCCCCAGGTAAAGAGCTCGCCCTCGGTTGTCAGCGCGCCGGAACAATGTCCGCAGGCGTTAATTTTTACGGCGATTCTCCCTTTCTTGCGATCGCTGATGACATTAATTTCACTGCCGCTTGGGCCACTTGGGCCGCTTGGGCCGGCGCAGTCGTCTCCAGGGCCGCTGACCTCGTGCCAGTCACCTCGGAGTGTCACAGCTTCAGGAAAAAATCGCGTCTGGTGGTCTCCTAAGCCAAGCGACCCCATCGCGTTAAACCCCCACGAGAAAACCCCACCCCCCTTGGTTCTCGCGAGGGCGTGCGCCCACCCGGCAGCGACCTCGACGAAGGGCTCCCCCGTGGCGGGACACGCCGTCATTACTACAGTGGGCACGGGGGCTTTGGTTATCCGCCCAACACCTATCTGCCCCGCGGAACCTTCCCCGAAAGCCCACACCTCGCCTACGCGGGTCACGACAACGGTGAAGTTATGCCCGCAGGAGACTCCGGCGACCGGGCGGCAGCGCTTCTTCGTCGCCAGGAAGGCCGGCACGGGTTTGGGGCGGAACTGTACGCCCGTGATTGCCTCGTTGAGCTCGGTCGGCAGGTGGGGGCTGGAGAGCCCCAGCTGCCCCTCGATCCCCCGCCCCCAAGTAAAGAGGTCGCCGTGCGAGGTCACCGCGGCGGAGTGGTGCGCTCCGCACGCCACTTGCACGACGCGGTATGCGCTGAGCGCGGGTATCGGCGTGGGGGTCTTGCTCTCCAAGGTTCTCGAGCCGAGCCCCAGCTGTGCCAGTCAGAAAACGAGTACCGGTACGTACGTACATACGAGTAAGAGACTGCGAAGTACCCGATCACTTCTTGCTGTTGGCTTGGATGGAAGTGAGAAAACAAAACGATACTTGTAGGTCACGCCCTACCACTACGAGTACTACACTGTAATACTCGTAGATATCATTTTGATGGATACGACGGGGTTTCTCGCCCGTTGGTGTGGCACTGCTGTTGCTGTGGCGATGTAACTCACTTTTGATTTAATGTCATACTGTGTCCAAACAAGCCGCGAGTTCGACATAATTTTGGTCAAAACTAAGGTTTGTAAGATGTGTGATATTTTACACCGGTCACGCGTGGTCTACTCGTGCATTCCTCGCGAAAGATACTCGTATAAGTATAGAGATCGATGATTTCCCTTTCTCTCTGAGGGCAACTTGGAAATCCTTGACCAGGACAAATGTGGAAGTCAGATTTACACACGAACTTGTGCGCTGCCTCGGTTTTGTTTCGCACGCGGTGCGCGCGGTGGGTTTTAACTCGTTCATGTCGTATTATGGGAGCAGGTTGAAAGTTAACACGTACCAACGACGGTGCCAAGGACACTATCGTACAGAGTTAGTTACGTAGCCGCGATCCTTCACGAGCACGTACGTACGTATTCCAAGTTAAACCGTGGTATGATACGTATCGGTCTCTCGTACATATCATACGTACGGCGAATAAAACCAACTGGCACACCCTCCTACTACTGTAATAGCAGTCATGCATGATTTTCATATCGTGAGCACCTGGCCTTGGCGACCCGACCCCCACACAAGCACTTGCGTCTCGCCCCCGACGTCGTCATCCCGACGTTCTCCGCTGACAACCCTTCGCAGCAGCAGCGTATGGTCCTGCGCCAACGCCACGCACTCCACCCCCGGCAAGCCCCACAAGTCCCCGTGATCACTACCACCACCACCACCACCATCGCCATCGCCATCGCCATCATCGCCATCGCCACCGCCGCCGTTTGCTGTACTGCTGTCTGTCGTACGGTCGGGGCGTGGTCGACTGGGCGTCCATTTCACACTCTCTGTTCCCGCGAGAACGGCGGATCCAACGCCAGCGTATACACGTCGGACTAGACTGCCACGGCCAGCTTCGACGGGGCCAGGGCTTTCCTTGCCCGGGGCGGGGGCTAGCTCCCCCCAACAAAAGACCTCTGCGCTCGACATTTCAACAACAGAGTGCAATGGTGACGGTGGTGTTGGGTGGAAGGAGGGTCGAGGTTTACTACATAACCGCGGAGGGATTTACGAGGAGTATTTTTTAGATATCAGACAATAAAGATCCTAAAACATGTAACCGCCACCGAACCGGAACATGGCGGTTTCATCCTCAAGTTTCCACATTCTCGCAGGTTACAGGTTACAGGTTACGCGTACGTACTCGTACGAGTACAGGTTGCAGGTTACAGGTGACAGGTGTACTCGTGCAGACGGGATGTTTGGTTTATGTGGGCGGGTGTGGGCGGTGGGTGGGTATGCTTCTCCGGCCTTATGATAGCACACCCGACGACGATACGGGGATTGATTGTATGAATAGGTATAATACGAGGGTTGCTACGTACTCTGTACAGGAAGTGCAACATAATAAGTCAGTGTGTGGTAGGAGTGTGGAGCTTACTACTCGAACAGCAGTACGATTGAGTAGTACGTACTACTACTCGTATTGTTGTACGTACACCATTTTTTACGTAACCATATATGACTGAAGATTACCGCCACAAAAAATATAACGGCTTGTTGTAAAGCCCTCTAAACTACAGAGTTCTTACTGTACGAACAGCAGTAGTAGTAGCAGTGCGGTTTCAGTATTATTAGTATGAACAGTACTGACGGTAACAGTAAGTAATAGTTAATACGTATACTCGTATAGTTGTAAGTCTTGTCGTATAATAAATGTCGTGCAAGATACACGGCTCCCCTTCGGAGGCATTCAGACGTGTGGGGTGACGCCGGGGGTGAAAATCCGATGACGTTTGTGCAGCGGACAGAAACGAAAGGCCCACCAGCCGTTGGAAAATTTGAAGCCTACACAGCCCAAAAAACGAAAAGCACAACGGCCAGCCAAAGGAATTCGGTACATGCATCAGATGTATGTACTGTAGTAGTAGTAGCAGTAGTTACGTAGCAGTAGCAGTAGTAGTAGTAGTAGTAGTAGGAGTAGTAGTAGTAGTAGTAGTAGCAGTAGTAGTAGTAGTAGTAGTAGTAGTAGTAGTAGTAGTAGTAGTAGTAGTAGTAGTAGTAGTAGTAGTAGTAGTAGCAGTAGTAGTAGTCGTAGTAGTAGTAGTAGTAGTAGTAGTAGTATTAATAGTAATAGTAGTAGTAGTAGCAGCAGTAGTAGCAGTAGTAGTAGTAGTAGTCGTAGTAGTAGTAGTCGTAGTAGTAGTAGTAGTAGTAGTAGTAGTAGTAGTAGAAGTAGTAGGGAATATCGGGCGTTTATTTATGGGGAGAAGGATTTTGACCACCTTTTGTAGAACTCCGCCCCCTTTTGTTTTGGGGGATAAATTACTTGGAATGAAAGTAAGGTGTGTACTATTTGCAAGTACAGTATGTCATGTGGAGCGAATACAAGCCACATATACAGGAACATCTACATACGTACTTCCAGCGATGCAACAGAACCGTGGCTTTGCAGTCAGCACCAGAGGGGGAGAAGGGTTGCCTTCGTGCATAGACACCAACCCTTCGCAGCAGCAGCGTATGGTCCTGCGCCAGCGCCACGCACTCCACCCCCGGCAAGCCCCACAAGTCCCCGTGATCACTACCACCACCATCATCGCCATCGCCTTCGCCATCGCCACCACCGTCGTTTGCTGTACTGCTGTCTGTCGTACGGTCGGGGCGTGGTCGACTGGGTGTCCATTTCACACTCTCTGTTCCCGCGAGAACGGCGGATCCAACGCCAGCATACACACTTCGGACTAGACTGCCACGGCCAGCTTCGACGGGACCAGGGCTTTCCTTGCCCGGGGCGGGGGCCAGCTCCCCCCAACAAAATACCTCTGCGCTCGACATTTCAACAACAGAGTGTGATGGTGACGGTGGTGTGAGTGGAAGGAAGGTCGAGGTTTACTACATAACCGCGGAGGGATTTACGAGGAGTATTTTAGATATCAGATATACGAAGCGACAATAAAATAAAGAGCCAAAAACATGTAACCGCCACCGAACCGGAACATGGCGGTTTCATTCTCATGTTTTCACATTATCGCAGGTTTCAGGTCACAGGTTACAGGTGACAGGTGTACTCGTACACTCGTACTCGTACATACAGACGGAATGTTTGGTTTATGTGGGGTGGTGTGGGCGGTGGGCGGGTATGCTCCTCCGGCCTCAACGCCTATGATAGCACACCCGACGACGATACGGGGATTGATTGTAGGTGTAATATACAGGGTTTGAAGGGTTGCTCTCTGTACAGGACAGTGCAGCAGTACCCTGTAGTACAACATTATAAGTCAGTGTGTGGCAGGAGTGTGGTGCTAACTACTCGAACAGCAGTACGATTGAGTACGTACTGTTGTTGTACGTACACCATTTTTTACGTAAGGAAGCCATGTATGACTGAAGATTACCGCCACAAAAAATATAACGGCTTGTTGTAAAAAGCTACAGAGTTCTACTTACTGTACAGTAGCAGTGCGGTGTAATGGTATGGGCTTTCAGTATTATTGTATGAGCAGTACTGACGGTAACAGTAAGTAGTACGAGATTAATACGTATACTCGTATAGTTGTAAGTCTTGTCGTATACTAGATGTCGTACAAAATACAAGGTTCCCCTTCGGAGGCATTCAGACGTGTGGGGTGACGCCGCGGGTGAAAATCCGATGACGTTTGGCGCAGCTGACAAAAACGAAAGGCCCACCAGCCGTTGTAAAATTCAAGCCTACACAGCCCAAAAAACGAAAAGCACAACGGCCAGCGAAAGGAAATCGGTACGTGCATCAGATGTACCAGGTAGTAGTAGTAGTAGTAGTAGTAGTAGTAGTAGTAGTAGTACAGTAGTAGAAGTAGTAGTACTGTAGTAGTAGTAGTACAGTAGTAGTACTTTAAATAGTAGTAGTAGTAGTAGTAGTAGTAGTAGTAGTAGTAGTATTAATAGTAGTAGTAGTAGTAGTAGTAGCAGTAGCAGTAGTAGTAGTAGTAGTAGTAGTAGTAGTAGTATTAATAGTAGTAGTGTAGTAAAGTAGTAGCAGTTTCGTAGTACATAGTACTACCGTATCATAAGATCACGAGTGACAAACAAGCGCACCAAAGGACTTCTCATTGAAAACCTTGCGACCCAAAATAATCGCAGTGCTTCCCCGCTTCCCCTAAAAAAATACAAACCGACCACGAGTATATACCAGGTATACTGCAATCGCGGCGGCAGCTCCAAAGGTGGCGGGAGTGGAGCGGGGCAGGCCAGCGTTAGGTTATTGTCCAGATGTATTTTCTCATGTCCAATTGGTTCCTCGACGAAATCGTGCCTTCGCATTTTTCCCATTTAAATACCCCTCCTTTCTCCGGTGCCTTCCCAGTTTTATTACCACCAGGTAGGTGTGTCGGGGTCAGCCCCCCCCCCCCCCCCCCCCCCCCCCCCCCCCCCCCCCACCCCCCCCCCCCCGCGCCCCCCCCTTTTTTCCCCAGGTAGGTGTGTCGGGGGCCGGCACCCCCCCCCCCCCCCCCCACCCCCCCCCCCCCGCGCCCCCCCCTTTTTTCCCCAGGTAGGTGTGTCGGGGGCCGGCACCCCCCCCCCCCCCCCCCACCCCCCCCCCCCCGCGCCCCCCCCTTTTTTCCCCAGGTAGGTGTGTCGGGGTCAGGCCCCCCCCCCCCCCCCGCCCTCCACCCGCCGATATGTCCACCAATTTAGCAAAACCTCATGTTCAGGTCTTCTTCCGCCGTCAAGATTTTTCGTAAGAAATTGTCACAGCAGTAGTAGTGTCATACCAGGTGCGTCGCGAGTCTCCCTCTTCTTACAGCGCGCGCATCGCATCGTGCTTGCAAGCAAAACGAGCAGAGCAGAGCAGAGTAGAGGCCCCATCTTCGCTCAAGAACCATAAACAAGTCGCTTGAGAACCTGAACAAGTCGCTGAAAAAAACCCGAAGCAACTCGCTCAATATCCTGAAAAAAAAACTTGTTCAAAGAACCTACAAGAAGTAGAGACAACTCGCTTAATACCCCAAACAACTCGCTCGTAAGAACCCGGATCAACTCGCTTGACCCCTTTTGCCACTGGGCCTTCATTTCGGGGACAAAAAAACTTTCAGAACAAAGAGTAGGATTCTTCTTGGAGTTGAAAAAAATAACAACTCGACTAAAACATCCGTACAACCTACGATTCCAACAACCTTCCAGGGGGGGGGTACGAAGATAACCCGGAGGCAGCCAGCCAGTGCATACTAGGGTGCACGACAAGCTTTCCCGACACCCTCTCCAAAAAAAAAACACGCCACCCTACGCGAGGTTTCATCTCCGTAGGTCGTTTTTATCTCTCCATAGGTCGTTTCTATCTCCATACGTAGGTCGTTCTATCGCCGTCGTCAGTGGTTCGTTCATCCGTCTTTGCGTGGCTGTATCGTTATCTTCTGGCCAACTTTCAGGCCCATTTGCGCCATAAAAGCGGCGCGTTTTTCTTCCTCCCTCGCAGCTAGCCCCTGCAAGTGCTCCTGCGGCGTAAACCGGAGAGAGAAAAAAGTGCCCGTGCGCGCGCGTTCGGGAGGGAGGGAGGGAGGGGGGTGGGGTAAGATAAGATAAGACGTCGATTTTATGTTTTCCGTGAGCGTGGTTGGGAGATACAGATTCATTGGAGTCGCGTGTTACGATAAAGGTATACCTTTTTTTGGCGGAAACGGTTTCTGAATGATCTATTAAAGGCTTCCTTAACCCAAAAACGTCGGAATTTCATCCTTGTGCTGCAGTATTTTTCAGCGTTAAGTTAGGCTACGGGACTGTTCGTCGGGTACGTACGTAGCACTTCTGTTTTTTCCCTCCAAAATCAGTTTTTGACTTACTATTAGTATAGAGCTCCTCAAAGTGACCACCCTCAAAAGGCAAAAGCTTATTCACATGGTGCACCTCTACCGTGCCATGCGTCCGGAT
Source organism: Saccharina japonica (assembly GCA_008828725.1). NCBI lineage: Eukaryota > Phaeophyceae > Laminariales > Laminariaceae > Saccharina > Saccharina japonica. Next base: position 101,180 of record MEHQ01004572.1, on the reverse strand, counting down.
GGAAGCGAAGCGAAGCGAGACGAGGCAAGGCGAATCGAGGCTTAGCACTTAACACTGCGCTTCCGTGGTGGGGACAAAGCCCCTGGAATTAGCGCCATATTTAGGTTTCTGTACAGAGTGCACTAATAGAAGCGTTACAGCTGGTAACGCCTCATTGTCTCCTTTGCTTAAAAATTTCAGTTATTTTTTTTGGGAAGCCGAAGCAAGAAGCCAGCACTCAACAACAAACACAAGACAAACAAACGCCAACACGCTTCAAAACACGGACGCAACTAAGTCACGAAGGGCGAAACAAAAACAAAAACAAAAAGCAAAACATAACAAAAACATCAGATTAATTACTTTGAAAAATATAATACACGTATGTATATATATAGTCTACAGTACACTCGTACCGTTTTAGCTGTCTGCCGCCATTTCTGGCCGTGCTTTGTTCGCGCAAGCGCATCGCGGAAACTGTCGCCGCCCCCCATGGTGTCCGCCTCCTTCATGTCCAACCCGTCCGCCGCGTCCTCGCGAGCCCGTGCCGCCGCGTGCGTGCGCGCGCCGACCTCGCGCCGCTTATCCTGGGACATACGAGAAACAAAAATCAAGGAAAACAAAAAACGAAACAGAAACCAAAAACGTAAGGTGACCATACAATACTCTGATACCTGGTACCACGCTGGCAGGGTGTCTAGTCCCCGCTCAGACTAAATGTGAAAATCGAACGGGCAATATTGTCAACCATGTATAGCAGGGGATACCGTCCGAATGGAAGGCATGTACTATACCACGGTAGGCAAAAGACAAACCTGTGGAGACCGCGGGTTGGGGCGAGCTTTTTGTGTTCGACCGCGGATCAAGAAGACTGGCATACCTAGTACTTCGAAGTATAACATTTGGTGCTCAATATAACTTCTTCTCTTAAGTGAGATAAATACGGGCTAATTCCTGGAAAATTCCGCCGTCATTGTCCGGGTGGGGTGGGAGCTGCATACACCTTGGCCCAGCTTCGACACAATGGTTTAAACATACGTGGCTTTATATACCCTACCACCCAACCCTAACACCGACGGCGTGGGTAGATCCTTGAAATGAATACCTCTGGTACGTACCGAGGATTTATTGTGGACTATCAATTATGTTGTTTGAAGCTGTTGGGTCAAGTCGTGTACGTCTGTGTACGTCTACTGGCCGGGCTCGCTTAGCGGCGAAGTGTACCCAAGACACGAGGCCGAAAGACGGACGAGATCGAGGGTTGGGTTGAAAGTTTGAAAGAAGAATCGAATATTTTGTACTTTTGCAGCGATTTCCCTCGCATCAGTTGACGAGAGGAGTGTTATAACCCCCCTCACGTGTTCGTGTAATAAGCGACGTGGTTGCACGGGCGTGCAGCATATTTAACTCGAGGAAACCCGGCCAAGGGCATTAGACACCACTTATCCTCATGCCCCCCTTACTCCCCTCCCCTTAACCGGCGTCCCTCCCCTCCTCCCTACACCGCCATTTACCACAAGCCAATGCGAGCACGGCGCGGAGGCATCCCCATCCATCACCCGCGGAAACCGCTGGTGTCCAGTCTCTTGGGGAGCGATCTCAGTCCACACCCACTCGCGTGGCTCTCCTTCCTTCCGTCGCTAGCCGCTTCACCTCCGTCGTCACCCCCCGCCCTCCTCCTGCCCCGTCCCCGTCCCCGTTTGCCGTCGCCGCCTCCACCACTGGCCCGCCGCTCGCCGTGCGATCCCCCCACCCCCCTTCCCTTCCCGCGGTGCTTGCGACCCGGTCGGTAAAACCGGAAACGTTTCTAGCGAACTCCCTTCACTGGGAAAATGAAACCCGCCGGTGAAAAAAAAAGACACGGCGTACGGGCGAGGAGGGCGGGCCGGTTTCGCGGTAGCGAGCAGCGGTTCCGAGGGGGGGGGGGGRGGGCCGGGGAGCGTACTCATTTGTTGCTTGCCTTCGTCATTTGACCATTGACCACACATCCCTTTCGAGACGGAGCACTAGTGAGAGGGGGGGGGGGGTGCAATCATGTCGTGCATGGCCATAGACGTACTTCGTATGACCATAGACCCTCGCATCCCTACAATGCCGGGACGGAGCACGTTGGGTTTTCACCAACCAGAGGGGGGGGGTGTACTCGATATTCATGCATGGCCGTAGTCGTATGACCATATAATCTCGACCGGGAGGGGGAAGAGGGGGAAGGAAGCGGGGGAGGTTCGTCGGTCGCACACAGACGCTGTGTTGAGGAGAAGATGCCCTATTAAGGCGTTTTAATATGTGAGCGAAACGGTGTCGTGCACGTGCGGTTCACACTCTGGCAGGAGGTAATCTTACGTACATACTTCAATAAAAGCAGTGTGCGTTGCCGAAAACGACAAAGAGGGGGCGACCGCCACAATAAAACACCACAGCAAGTCTCGCTGTCTGCCTCCTCCCCTGTCCCGAAAAAAAAACATACTGGTACGGTGGGTCGCCTCGGCATGAGCGTCCCAGCAGCAGCTGCCGTCTACTTACCCCGAGATAACTACTACGGGGGACCACACATAGTGAATAGGACCTACGGTACACCCAAATTGTATATTTAAAAAAAAAAAAAACAACAGCTGTGAGCTCGAGGATTTATACTTGTATGTTCTTCTCCGTCATTCGTTAAATTAATTAATTATACCCCCCCATGCGAGGGTCTATGGTCATACGACTACGGCCGTGCACGGCATGAGTACACCCCCCTACCACGAACAACCTACCTACTGTAAAACATATATAAACATCGCGTGATCCGGTCGGTGGTGATTGGTGATCTGGTTGGTGGCACGGTGTATATACGTATTACCTTATTTTCACTGACAATATTTGGTCCTATTTGCCTATTTGCTATGGTCCCCCGTAATATTATCATTCCACACACCCACGTCTTAAACCTCCAGTTCCGTCTCTATCTCTCTGTCTGTCTTATCTCCCACCCCCCTTCCCTCTCTTTCCCTCCACAACAGTGGCGGTTCAACAACTACCACTACCACTACTACTACTACCACTACTAAAAAAATGAAATGCCGTTGCAGGCTTCCTTCCCCCTTCCCTTCCCCTTCCCCCCCCCCATCTCCGCAAGCACGCCTCCATCCTCCCCGCAAAACCGACTAACCTTCTCGGTGCTGGAGTGCACGGAGTCGTTGGCCAGCTCCAGTTGCATCTGATCCCGGTCGCTCAGCTTCTTCACGAATCTGCCGTGCCGATCAGGTGATAAAACAAAGTGAAACAAAATTGAGGCATCCATTATCATGCATGCGGGGTGATGGATGAGGGGCGACGAGGGGCTGGTCGGGAGGGGGGTAGGGGGGGGGGGGGGGGGGTCGTGCATGGCCGTAGTCGTATGACCATAGACCCTGCACCCCTGCAATGCCGGGGCGGAGCACGTTGGGTTTTCACCAACCAGACAGACATTGCTTGCACCAAGCGTGAAGCGAAACGTGAGGTGTTGGGCGAGTCGCACGAAGGGTGAGCGGGTCGCACACCCATCCATGTGCTGCCGCCTCGACAACCGAAACCGTTTGCTGGTGGAGCGAGGAGGGGGGGGGGGGGGGGGGGGGGGTGCAAGGAAAGGGGCTACGGCGAGGAGATGAGCCACGGGGGGGGAGCATGGAGGGAGGGGGGCGCGCAGAAAACAGTCAAGACGAGCTGAGAGGGTGCCGTCACACGGGAATGAAACCAGCACAAAACAAATGCTGCACACAGAGTTCGTCGACATAGCAGTACTCGTGCGAAACAAAGCATGAGGTTGGCCTAGGAAAAAAAAGACGGCGGCGCTGCTCTTTCGTCCACTTGCGCATTTTCTTCTCTTTCATTGTTAGTTCTTCCACTTCTCGACGCAAGAAGCCCCACGGGACGCTTCGAGCGCCAAAACCCTTCTGCCATACAGCGGCCCAACACAGCAGGCGAGACGCGGTTCCACTCCTCCTACCTCCCCTCGCCACCCTCGGTACGTACGCACGCCGTAGGTAGGCGTGTTTAGTGCGGGGCCGCCTTTCCACCCACCGGTGTCCAGAAATTAGACCCCCCCCCCCCCCCCCCTCGCCACTACCGCCGCCGCCGTCACCGCCACGGGTTTCTTTTCCACCGACCGCTAAAAATGTGATGCTACTGTTACAGTAATAAAACATTAGAATGCTACGAAAAATACGTACAAACCCCTTTACATACCAATACTTGGGGCCTTGTATACATTTTATACGTCATTTGTTTTCCCTATCAAGTCGTTTTGAAGGGGGGGGGGGGGGTGTACTCATGTCGTGCATGGCCGTAGTCATTTGACCATTGACCACGCATCCCTTTCGAGGTGGAGCACCGAGGGGGGGCGGGGTGTATTCGATATTCATGCACGGCCGTAGTCGTATGACCATAGACCCTCGCACCCCTACAATACCGGGACGGAGCATGTCGGGTTTTCACCGACCAGGGGGGGGTGGGGGGTGTACTCATGTCGCGCACGGCCGTAGTCGTATGACTATAGACCCTCGCATCGGCGGGGGGGGTACAAATCGGTGATGGCGCGAAGCGCGGTGGAGACTGGAGAAGATAGGGTGACACAAAAAGTGTGTGGGGCGGGTGGGAGGGCAGGGGACGGTGAGTCGATGGGTGACACCAATACCGCAGCAACGAAAAACAAAAGAAATGCAAGACCAAGAGAGAGCTATTGAGAGAGGGTGGGAGGGGAGAGAGGAGAAGAGAGAAACCGAGAGGGACACAAGAGATAAATACAGGAGAAAGGGAGAAAGGAAGAAAGAGCGAAAGGCAGGGAGCGAGAAAGAAAGAGAGATAATGAAGTCGGAAAGTTTACGTACGAGCGTGGCCGGCTCTGTTCTCTTCGCCCTGACCCTGCGCTCGCGGTCGCAGCCGGGCCCACCACATCGCTCGTGCTCGCACACGCGCGGGGCCTTTTGCCGGAGACTCGAGGCTGAAAATTTGAGAAACAACAATGCCGTACGAGCAACGTAGGTACAAGACTGCGAATAATGGCTGTGCTGTTGTAGCCCATCCGGCTCGAGTGGGATCGGTATTTCCGAGGAGCAGCGAACGCTATACCAGGTATGGCGGTGCGGTACGTTGCAGTGCGGTGCGGTGCGGTGGTTGGCCGTTACGCTGCGCACCTGTTCCAGTCCTTGACGAACTTCTCGAACAGCTCGTGGGACTCGGTGGAGGTGAGGTCTTCGAAAAACTTCTTCTTTTTCTGGAGTAGCCACACCTTGAACTCCGTCGCGCGGGCGAAGTAGTCCTTCTCGCTGATCTCGATCTCGGCTGAAAACATGCGGTAGTAAGGGGTCCGGTAGGTCGGTCGGTCGGTCGGTCGGTCGGTCGGTCGGTCGGTCGGTCGGTTGGTCGGTCGGTCGGTCGTGGAAATATGCGACGGGTGATTAGCATTGCAGGAACATATCATCGGAACGGACCAAAAAATCCTTGTTCAAGCAGTGCGCGGGTTGGCGGAGGGGGAGGGGGTCGGTCGGTACGTCTGTCGGTCGGTCGGTCGGTCGGTCGGTTGGCGGTCTCTTTCACGCTTGCGGCATTATAACGTCAAAGAGCGAAGCAACCATTCTTGCATCTTGCTCGTGTACGAGTATGATAAGAGTGTTGCTGCTGCTGCTCCCGCTGCTGCTGCTGAGCGATACGAGTACAAGCAGACGTCTGCCGGCAAACAGAGCCAAGCTACCAAAAAACACTGGTGAGTGAACCCACTACTGGGTATTAAGTAGGCTGCTTAGTCAGATGCCGACTACAAGAAGTAGTATGTTAACACCAGGCAATATACTCGGTTAGTCCTTTTGACCAACACGACGTATATTCTCGGTACTTTGTGAGTTCGAGTCCGTCTCGGCACTGATCTCCGGGGCGCACTGCACCCCTCGCCACACGTTACGAGCCAAGGCTCTTCTCGAGGGAAAGCCAAACGATCATCCAAGAGCTGTGCTCCGGCAGGTTCGAGCGTCACGGCACTCGCCAGCATCGCTTCACGCAGCGAGAACAAGTTCAAACACACGCCGCGCACGGCAGAAGCCGTATATGTCACCGTTTACCAAGGTCACAACCACATCTCCCCTGACGCTGTGCGAACTACAGTATATACCACGGACAGCTGCCCCAACTCCTGTTCGATTGTCCACTACCTCATGTCACCTATATGCCACAGACGTATTTATACTCCCATTGTTATCAACGGGGGGGGTGGGGAGGGGGTTACAACCAAACCTAAACATGGGATCACCAGTCACGTGAAACGTTGCACCAGAGTGGGGAACCAAAATTTGTCCCTCCCCAGAGCCCCAAAAACGCCAACTTCTAAAACAGAATCTCAGGCAACCTTGGCCTGTGGGGGCGCGATCTGTGCAGTTCAGAGGTGCGTACCGAGCTTAGACGCACAGCTAGCGTAGACGTGCAGCGGTGGGTCTACGTTCGACGCGCACCTTCTCACCGCGCAGATTGCGCACTCACGGGCAAGATTACTATTACGGAGGACCATATTAAATAGAACCTACGGTATACACTAAGGCCTATATATTTACATATTTTTGCTAACAATACTTGGTCCTATTTATTATGGTCCCTCGTTATAGTGATTTCTGTTTCGGGACTTGGCGCTTTTGGGGGTTGGGGGGAGCGTACTCGTTTGATGCTTGCTTTAGTCATTTGACTATTGACCACGCATAACTTTCGAGACGGAGCACCGTTCCTACTCCTGATAGAGACACCTCCAACCGTTGGGCGCTCATTACGTTGTTTCCATATATTGCAAAGAAACATTTTGCTAATCCTATCCCCGTCCAGTCTCGCCGCCTGTGGCCACCATCTATCTAGGGGGGAGATATTTGGCTTGCGGGACTCTGGCGCGACGTTCTACATGTGTGTCTATCTGAGTGGTGGCCTCATGTTTATGCTCGTAGAAAAAGGAGTACGTTGGCGGCACCTCGTACTCGTATAATAGGTACATTTTAACACATGAGAGGTCACCGACGATCGAACAGCAGGTTAGGAAGCTGTCCATGGTAAATCACAGCAGTGTCAGCAGGTATCATACGAGTACGAGTGTGGATGTTGTGACCTTGGTACGTAAGCGTAGCATAGTCTGCGCCTGGCGTGCGTTTTAATTTATTCTCGCTGCATGCAGTGATGCTGGTGAGTACTATAGGGCGCTCGACCCTGTGTCGGGGGAGCGCACCTGCTGGCTTGGGTGTCGCTCGAGCGGGGTTCTTAGCTCGAGGCAAGGGTTGTCCGCCCTGAAGGAGATCAATGCCAAGAGACTGAGTCGGACTCACAAAGCATACCTTTTGTTGGCGAAGGGGTGTCCTACAGCCAGTACAGCTGTAGACTACTCAGCCTGCGGGGACAGTAGGTTATTCAAGCTTACTCCCTCTCAGTCCCTTTTACCATGTACTCGTATTCTCCTACCGCTGTACGTACCGTATCACCAGAAACAAACGTAACCAACATGCAATACGTCGTATCCTCGAACGGCAGAGTTGGCGGATTCAGCCAATAATACGAATCGCGTGTTGCTTTCACAAAGTCACCTTGGACGTTGCTTTTGGGGGCATCTGCCTGCTTTCCCTCCTCCTTTTTATCTTTGCGCTTGTCGCTGCTCTTGCTCCTGCTCCCGCTCCCGCTCTCTTTATCCTTCTTGGTTTTCTTTTTCTTGTCCTTGGTGGCGCTGCTGCTACTGGCACCCTTGCTACTACCGGTCTCTCTCCTGCTGCTGCTGTGTTTCTTGTGACTGCTGCTGCTGCTTTTGCGATGAGATGACGGGCGCCTTTCTCTGGAAGGGCTGCGCGGCTCGTCCTCCCTGCGGCGTTTTTTCGAAGATTTCTTCTCTTTCTCTCTGTCTCTCCCTTTGCTCTTTGCCATGATGCCCCAAACCAGCACACAGGCACCAACTTCACTGGACGGAGCGGGTGCGATGGGTACTTTCTACGCCTCGAAAGCCTCAGGTTTTCCCGAGAGAATAACGCCTCAATAATGTTCGAACTCCCGGGACACGACCCAAAACACAAAAAACCTGCCCGAGTGGGAGGACACCTCTGTTCTCTCGCACAGGCACGTCGGTCTGATGGCCTCTCCCACTCTCCAAATCAGGATCCGATGTCCCTCAGTATCTCCTGCACCAGTCCAGCTGGAAGGATGCACCGCTCAGACCACGTTCGCCGAGTTCCAGGGCTTGGTACTTCGGGCCCTAGGTTTGAAGTCCGATGACTGTCCGACAATTCTATCGGGCTTCCCACCCAGGTGACGACGCCTACGTATCCTATCTATGAATATGCGCAGGACAGTTGCCTGCGTGCGCTGCATACACCTCTGTACTACGAGGCCAAGCGCTGACAGCAGCAGATGATTCGCAGAACATTCGTGGTGCTGACTGCTGTGGTAGTTGTACCTACAGCAGCAGCAGAAAAATGGATATGATGATCTTTTCGCGGGATCATGCTGTACACGGAACAAGTACGAAGCCTTCGTACTTCGTACTTCGTACCCTCGTGGGTCGTGCGTCGTGGGCCATCGACACATGTTCTCTGTGCCGCCTGATATACCACGGCTTCGCCAAATGTTGCGCTGTGCGTTTCAGTTGTCAGTGGAGTTTATTTCGGTGCGCACTCCGTACAGCAGCAGCAGCAGGTACGTATATAAACTTTTCTCGTTTGATGTCACGTATCAACCTATTAACTTACCGATTCGTACAGAGGGTCGTAGTACCGCACAACTGCTACGTATTACGAGTATACCAGGTAACCGTCACGACGCGCCCTGCCCTTCCTTGCCTTTGTGCGCGTGCTACCGACGACCATTCCCTGCAGACCGCTGGATTTGCCCGAAGGCGCCCAGATAGGGTCGGCGCTGTCAAACAATGAGAACGTCACCGTGCGCCTCGCCACGCAGTCCGCCGGCGGAGCCAACCCAGAAGGCGGCAAGTGGGGACGCGGCCGCGCCAAACGGCCCGCCGCTTCAAGTGCCGCCTCCTCGTCGCCCTCCTCCTCCTCCTCCTCCTCCACGCGTCGCTCAACGAGAGCATCGAAATCCTCTTCGGCCCGGGCAACAGTAGCACGCGCGGAAGCAGGTGCGGAAGCAGGTGCGGAAGCAGGTGCGGAAGCAGGTGCCGAAGCAGGTGCGGAAGCAGGTGCCGAAGCAGGTGCCGAAGCAGGTGCGAAAGCAGGTGCCGAAGCAGGTGCCGAAGCACGTGCGGGACCAGGTGCGGAACCAGGTGCGGAACCAGGTGCGGAACCAGGTGCGGAACCAGGCACGGGAGAAGACGCGGGAGACGACTCTGCTCCCTCCGCAACTTCGGAGAAGCCCAAAGTGAAGCCCAAGCCTAAGGCGAAGTCTAAGGCGAAGCCTAAGCCCAAGGCCAAGGGTAAAGAGAGCGAGAAAAAGCCTGCAGCGGCTATGGCTAGCGGCAGTGGGAGGGGAGTGCACACGCTCACTGGACCGCTCGCCCCCCCACCTTCCCGTCCCGCCGCCCGGAGCCCGACAGGAGCAAGCGGCGGGAGTTCCAGAGCGGGCCCCACTCGTGGCTCACTTCCCGGACAGGTAAGCACCTTGTTTGGCTCTAGTGGTTCGGCCGCCCCTCGCGGTGGCGGTGGCGGTGCGGCACGCGCAACGGCAACGAGCGGTCCCGTGGCGGCGGCGGCGGCGGCGGCGGCGGATGGACCCTCCAGAAAGCGTGCGCGGGGGGGGAAAGGAATCGCGCTGAAGAGCGAGGGGGACATCTCAGAGTGCTTGCTCCAGGCGGTAGGGGGCGGAGGTAAAGGCGTGGCCGACCGCTTCTTCCGCAAGGCGATGAAGCTGGCGGTGGACAAGCAGTACGACCAGAGTCGGGCGGACGCGCGCGTGCGCGCGGCGCTGGGCGGCTGGTACACCGCGGAGGCCAGCGCGACGCAGCGGCGGCTTGGCGACGGCGAGTCCGTCTCGCTCAAAATCTCCTTCTCTAAAGGCGACGGCGCCAAGAGCCGGCTCGAAGAGACGGTGGACCGCATCCCGCGGGAGCAGGTGGCCGCCGTGGTGGGCATGATCGCGCGCGACCCGGAGTCCCGGGAAATGCTGAAGCCCCACAACTTCGCCGGCTGCAGCCCCCGCATGTTTTGGTCCCTCGTGGAGTACTGGGGAGGCGACGTCCCTCGTGCTCTTCGCCTGGCCGCGCCCGGCGTTGACTGGGGGTTCGTGGACACGCGCGACCGGAAGCCGTCGGAGAAGGCGGTGGCAAACGCGATGGCCGAGGAGGCGGAGAGGCTGGAGGCGGAGGAGGAGCGGGCGCGGAAGGAGAAGGCGAAGAAGAAAAAAGCGAGGAAGATGGAGAGAAAGAGGAAAAGAAGGTGATTTCCCCCCCGGCTGCTATTAATGTATATGTACGAGTATTGCTTGTCGTTGTTCTTGTCTCTTCCCTTGTTCTTTGTGTGCTGTCCTTTATGTTGTGTTGTGCTGTGTTGGGTCGTGTGGTGTTGTGTCGTGTTTCGTGGTGTTGTGTTGTGTGGTGGTATTTGTTGGGCCATGGCTGCATCAGTGATGTCGAAAACGAACGGTGTGGTTGGACATGTATTTCAACGCCTCACAAGTGAACCAAACCCATCCCGTACGCCCTCTGCATCCACGACTGGAAACCCACCGGCCTTGCGCTAGCACTCGCCGCGTGGTATGTGGGTTTGCGATGTTGGCAGCGATGGCTACGTGCACTAAGAAAAGGAGAATTCTGCCATTGTTTTAGCTTCCAACGAAACATGCTATGATAAGTTTACAGCAAAATGTAACCGTCACGTCCTATAATGATGACGAACCACGAGTCACGAACTCCTCACCAATTTTTAGCAAAGGCGCCGCTTCATCTGCATTGCTTGTTTTCGAGTTGGTTTTCCGTTGGCACCTCCGCCAGAATACCGGAAAACATGTTTTTTGCTACGTACGCCACCGGCGGACCCAAACGCCTGCTCCGTCTCGAAAGGGATGCGTGGTCAATGGTCAAATGACTTAAGGCAAGCAAAAAATGAGTACGCCCCCCCCCCCCCCTCGGACACTGCTAACTTCTTCCCTTGTTTCCCACTGCGCGTCACCGTATATATATATGCCTTTTTTACCTCGACAACCAGGGAGGGAATAGAAACCGACTCGTCTGAGGACGACGAAGAGGCTTTGGCTTTGACCACCGCCCCCCCCGCTGAACTGCCACCGACTGAGGCGGCGGAGACGGAAGTTTCGGAGGAAACCCTTGCCGCGGCGGCGGCAAAGGCGGCGGCGGACGCCCGCAGCCGAGCCGCCAACGCCGCGCTCCGTAGGCTTTCCGCGTTCCAGCACCGCCCATCTTCCACCGGTGCGGCAACGTCACCAGCAACAGCAACAGCATCAGCAGCAGCAGCAGCAGCAGCAGTGGAAACAGGCGGGGTGGAGGCGGGCGAGGGGGCGGAAGTGGCAACACCGACGGATGCTTCTTCCGAGAACGCCGAAAAGGAGAAGGGGGAAAAGGGAGGGAGGGGGGAGGAGGAGGAGGAAGACGAGGAGGAAGAAGAATTGGACATGGAAGGCTTGACTGAGGTGGCAGGAGAAGCAGGAGCTGGGCTGCTCGCGGCCGCGGGGATCAGGACGATCGGGCAGCTGGCCGATCGCGACGAGGAAGAATTGACGCGCGAGCTGAGCGCCTTGCGGGAGGGCGGGGCTCATCCCGCCGGGGGTGGCGGCATCGCCGGGGATAGGGTTCAGGCCGAGCAGGTTGCCGAGTGGGTGCAGGCAGCGCGAGGGGAGGAGCTCGACGAGATCATGGCAGAAATTGTTGGAGGGGACGACGACGTAGTCGAGGTGAGGGGGTCGGAGTACGTACAGTATTTTGGGTTCTCGTTTGATGCTTGGTTCTTGTTTGACAAAATTATGTTGCTCCGAGGAGAAGCGATGGCTGCACTCCCCCCCCCCTTGCACGCGGCGCAGCTTCGTACTGTTTTCTTGCCCCAGTCTGGAGCGTGGGGTGTTCTTCGTTCACGAAGTCGCGATACCAATTTACCGCAAGAAAAAACAGGCTCCCTCTTTTTTTCACCGGAAGGCTCTCTCCTCTCCCGCTACGTCTCCAACATCTGCTTCCCTTTTTAGTGGCGCTAGGTCCAATCTGATATCCAAACCAAATCAAACCTCTCATCTCTTTCATTTCCTACCGAACACCCAAACAAAGCCCAAACCTCTGCTCTCCTCTGCTCTCTCTCTCTCTCTTAGTATAACCCAACGCCAACACCTCAGGGCGCTTCGCGCTTGGTGCACGCAGTGACTGCCTGGTCGGTGAAAACTCTACGTGTTCCGTCTCGGTATTGTAGGGATGCGAGGGTCTATGGTCATACGACCACGGCCATGCATGACCTGAGTATACCCCCTCCCCCTCCGCATCCATCTCGAAAGGGATGCGTGGTCAATGGTCAAGTGACTAAGGCAAGCAACAAATGAGTACGCCCCCCCCCCCGCCCCCGCCTTCCGCAAAATAAGGCTTTGGAGGAAGTGGCGGTCTCCACTCCTCGAGATCTCGTGCGGCTCGGAGCCTTCCCGGACGTCTTGGTCGCAACCGTGAAGGGCCAAGTCGGCATTGAGCGGTTCGCACGGCTGGAGGGTCGCATCACGGCCCAAGCCGTCGAAGCGTGGCGAAGGAAAGGCGACCGCTTGCTCGAGAAGAGGCCGTGGCTCGAGCTTTGGGTGCACGAAGGGTAGCGAATGCTATCCTCAAAGCGGCTTGGAGATGGGGAGCTCCCTTGATGTACCATACCGTCGTGGTGGCGGGTGTGGTAGAGCGGGTTGGGGAGAGGGGCGGTGACGGGCGTGGGGGGTGGTGGCTTGCTTTCTATATCACTTGCGCAAGAGCTGGAGATGGCATCGAGGGGGGGGGGGGCGTAGTCGTAATATGACATAGGACACTCGCATCCCTACAATGCCGACAGAGATGTTCGGCGTTTTCACCGGATTAGGCAGACATGCTAGCACCAATGCGCGAAGCGGGGGGGGGGGGTGTAGGGGCTATGTACGTTTTATTGTCGTGTGAACAGCTGTTTTTGGGGGGGGGGAAGTCAACAAGGTGGGGGAAACGGCGGTCGATGTATTTTTTTAGATGGCTTCCGTTTTCGATGCGGTGGCGAGACCGTTGCTGTATTTTTTTTTACTTTTTGTTTGTAGCAACTCGTAGCAGCTTGGATCGATTTTTCACGGGCCGAGAGTTCTAGTACTCTCGAGGGTTCGACAGAGGTTGCGTCACGCATCACGCCGTTTCATGCCCTCACCCCCGGTGACACGTACTGAGTAACTGGTATATAGTAGAGCGTGTATTGGTATTGACCACGTAGGTAAGGTACCTGGTATGATATGTACCATCCGTCGTGACAGAAAATTGACCCGACCTGCGCGCGTGCGGCACGTAACAATTCGGGTTTTCACATACCCGACTTTCATGCGTCCGTTAAACGAAATAATGGTTTTGCACAAAGTACCCTGTGTACGTGGTGTACAAAATTATGGTTTTAACCCTTTTGAACTGCACGCAAGTGTCGAAGACAAACTACCTGAAACCTTTTGGGCTGCACGCAAGAGTCGGAGACAAACTACTTGAAACATTTTGGGCTGCACGCAAGTGTCGGAGAGAACCTACTTGAAGCTTGAATGGGGACACTTCTGCGTCTGTAGACGGGGCTAAAACTACGCAATGCGGCGCAGGCCGACTCGCCCGTGATTTCCCCCCAAGTCACGCATGCCTCGCTCGTTTTATTTGCAGCGGTGCTCTGTTGTCAGTTGTTCGCCCTGCGCTCTTCCCGTCACCGCTCGTACCGGCCGGCCCAAAGGGCGAGATGTGTTGCCGTGTCGTCCTGCAGGAGGAAAGACGTAATATGTAACACGAAGGCAGGCAGCGGGTGTGTGTCGTGTCCATGTTGAGAAGGTTAGGGCCATGGTAATGGTGTCCTCGAAATTGTCTTACACCGAGAAAATTACCCTCGACCTGCACTTTACTTCCGACATGGAGAGCCTTGCGCGCGGACACTCTCGGTTCTGTAAGCGCTGCCGTCCGACAAAGCAACAAAAAAACACGTTCAGTAGGTCTGGACGAGATGGGCGTGTCGCGATACTACCGTTGAGCCAAGCATAACAACTGACGCTAAAAGTCGCTATTTGTATTATTACTTGCTGGAGTTTTCCCGCCGCTTTCCCGCAACAACAACAGTGCCGCCAGATCCCGCGATATAGCAAACAAAAGCTCCCATCATATATTTGGTGTCAACGATAATTCGTCTTCATTCTTGAGCTCATGCGGGGGACGTGGTATGGACCCGTCGTACACGAGCAGATCGACAAACAAGCGGTGACGCTGACAAACCTCATCGTTTGGCGTGTTCATGTCGGCGCCAACAGCCTGGAGAAACTCGAGGGTCCTGACGTGGTGCGACCGAGCGGCCTTGTGGGCTGGCGTTTCACCCTGATACAGAAAAAAACAACATCGAAAAATAGCGGCGACGTTTGTTAGGCGGGCGACCCGGGGAGGGGTGGGGGGAGGGGTTTGCTGCTGTTGTTGAAAAACTCCCGACAATCAAACGAAAACGAAAACGATGACCGCTTGTTTTGTTCCTCTGTTGGCTATTTTGTAGTTAGTACAGGCGACACTCGTTCCTTCGGCTGCCTTCTTTATTTCCCGGCGAAGGTGGCCACTGACACCTGCCCCTTAAATCCTTGAATCAAAGCCGCATGCAACTCAGGTTTTCTTTCCTAACTAGAACCGGCAAGCCACTCGGTTTTGGGCTACGAACGTTTTTGCTTTCCTAACTAAGGCGAGCGAGCGCTCGACCGATCGGACTGCGGGAATCTGAGAGTCCAGGAGCCGACGAGAGGGGTGGGGGCGTCCCTATCGGTCCACGACTACGACTGTAGGCAGGTGGCCGCTATCACATACATCAGTCACATTAATTCGTGTCTGACCTTGGTGTCGATTTTCATGGAATTAACAGAGGGCAGAAGGGGGGCTGCAACAGAACATCGAGACCGCATCGTTTAGCAGCACCTGCTCGTTTTTTCTTGCGGTTTTCATGCAGAGTGCTTTGTGACTGGCTGCCCGAAAACAGTGAAACTTCTCATCAGATTTACAACCAACCAAGCGTCGTTACGTGTGACCCTGCGATTGATAGTGCTGCGGTGAATCCCCCCTCCCGGCCATATGGGCGCCTGGTTTCGCACCATTTTATCCTGCCTGTCGATGTCCACTCCGAGCTCGTGCAGCGTCTTCAGCGCCTGGCGATGGAATCCGCGGAAATCAAAGGCGGAGTTGTACAGACGACTGTTAACCTGCGCTGGTAGCCTCTCTTGTTCGAACGGTGGTCAACTTCATTTCCCCCAAGTAATATATACCACATGGAGGCTATTATTTATACAGCAACGGTAGCTTTCCTCTCGGTGAAGTGAGTACAGCCTACCAGGTATCAGGTACACATTATACCAGCCAAGGGACGCCCGTCACAGCGACGTCACCACAAGACCACCGCTCAGGCGTGGGAATCAACGCCCCGTGATAAACAAGTGGAGCCTATATGAATGCAACACAACTGTAGTCGCGAGCGATGCACGCCGGTGGTAAGTACCCTGAAACCTCCCGCGCTTCGCCTTGTCATCCATACCCGTACATACCTCCGCGTTGTCGAAAGACGCGGCGACGTGTGCTGGTGTGGCCCCGTTATGTGCTTGCCCCGACAAGATTCCCGGATCCCCGTAGCACTCGAAAATAGCTAAGAGCGACTGGACGCTGTTGCAAGACGCAGCCATGTGCGCGACGGTCGAGCCGGTCATATCCTTCAGCTCGAGATCCGCCCCCGCGCCATGGAGCAGCGTAATTACGCCACGGTGGTTGGCCGAGGCTGCGCTCAGAGCTGGAGTCCACCCCTTTCGAATTAGCACAACATACAGCGGTGCAACGTCTGATTCAGCCTTCCACCTAATATCAAAGCGAGAACGTACGGAACTTTGAGCATTGGCTGGCGGTGCCCCTCGACCGTATTTCGATAAAATATGTGATCCAGAAACCCCCATGCTTTTTGCTTTCTCGAGGGCGTCTTATAAAGCCTGGGCTAGCCTTTCGTGAAGGGAATAGTTGGCAATCTGTGACATCGGCAGGAAGTACCGGAGCTGGTATGATAGCCTTTCCTCCGTGAGAGACGGATGTACAACAGAGCAATCACTTCGGTCCAGAAAAACACGACCTACCAGAGATAAACGCAAACCAGGCATACCTTATTGTTTTTTGTGTTCACATCTGCTCCGTGGACCAAGAGCTCTTCGACTGCAGGTACCTGGCCTGCGAGAGCGGCCGTATTAAGGGGCGTGTCGCCGCGATCATCGCGTACATCCGGGTGCGTATCGCTGTCGTCAAGGAAGAACCTGGTTGTTCGCGTACGCGCCGTACGTAGCAAACAATCGCCAAAACACAGCAGCAGCAGTGTGACCGCGCAAGCCATTTACGTTTATCATTTATCCAGAGCAAATATTATCAAATGCTAACATTTATGTCAGCTGTAAGATTTCCCGATCGGTCGATGCCAAAGTATTCAAGCTCCATTTTACATCGGTGGAACGAATTAAAAATGTATTTCTTCGAAAAAGTTCGTATCTATATGACTAACTCTCTGGTACCGTAGATATATGATAATACCGGTGCATGCACACCTCCGGAATTCGAAACCGATCGCAATGAATGTTGTGTGGCATCGTACCCACATGCTTCGTACATATAATAGCCCGGTAAGTGCCAGCACATGTCCCGGTGACGGCTAACCCAACACACCTGAGTCCACGCATGTCTCCAGTCTGTGCCATTCTATGGATGCTGCTCCATTGGACGGCAAATATGTCCTGGCCTTCTTCGAACTGACGTCGACAGAGCCGCTCGCACACAGCCTCCGCTGTCATACTTCCCTGAGGGTGGAATGACACATTATAGTATTTGAGAAGTGGATATTCAAGGTTTGACCCTCTTGGGGTGTCGTTCGTCGGACGACTTCTCGCATTCCCCGCCGTTCAGAAGGGGGGACAGTGTTATAAGGATTACCCTGGACTGGGTAATCGATCGATCTTTTACCCCTATAGCTCAGTGAGTAACACCCTCACATATTTTCGTAGGTATCGGTTTTACCGTCCAACCAAGCGATTCAAATTACCGCGGCGAGTTAAGTCTACGTATGGTCCAAGCCAACTTCAGCGGTACGTATATAATCGTACATGGTCAGTATTTCTCATTTTGGTTTCAGTGCGCTGTTGCAAGTATTATGCTGCTCATAAAAAGCGAAAATCTCTGGGTCGGCGGGTGAGCACTAAAACTTCGGCAAGACAAGTTTTCGACCCATCTTCTCACCCGCTGTTTGTTCATGTCCTCCAGCGCCCGATTCGTTTGTTGCAGCCGCAGCTGCTCCTCCACCATTGCCTGCATGACGATTGCGGCTTTCGCAACCACGCGACAACTCAATAAAGGTTTTGAAAAAAAAAGGTCTATCGATCGTCGTGACAGCTGCACAAGCTACTGTCTGCCGTGGAGCGCTGATGATGGTTGCTTCAGAAGAGGGGACCTGTTGGCCGAAGAACAGGCCGGACTCCTTGGCCAGTGCACCACCAGTGAACCGACAGGCAAAGCGGGACTCACGTCTCTCAAGGTTGTACGTGGGGCTCTTGCTCCGCCCGCACTAAAGACTTGTCCCTCACAATGTACAAGTGGATATGGGCAGGGATGGGATGGGATGAGATGGGATATGGGATGGTATACGTAGCCACATCGATCACCAACCAGAGCTGGTCAGAGTATCAGCACAGTCAGCTCATCAGAGACCGCGATCCCATCACAGCTCAGCGGATGAGAGTCCAGAGGCAGAGATATAAGAGGTCACGGGTCTGGGGATCAGGAGCAGGGGTGAGGGGCGAGGGGCGAGGGGCGAACGGCGACGCGAGCGAACTTCGAAGTTAGGCAACTTTAACGCCAACCGTAACCAATTGCGCCGACAAAAAACGCGGAGCAAATAACGAACAGTGAACAATTATGCCGCTGTTTTTGAAAAAATTAGGCGCGGAACTGGTGCTGTACCCAGCCGCCAGGCTGGGGTTCAACCTACCTACCGCTGTAGACCTTCGGTGCTTATCTCCACGAGACGCTCATGAATACGTACGGTGCCTCTCCCAACGAACGTGGCCGAGGAGAGGTCGGCATAGGCGCCGCCCAGCATGTTTATGGCCCAGCCAGCGTTCATCTATTGCCCTGCAAAATTCACCACACAGGTGATACGATACGACGAGTAAAAAAGTAAAAAGTACAAAGAAAGGCGGATGTGAACGCACAGAGCACAGAGTAGCAGCAGCAGCAGCAGCAGCAGTAGATGTTATTCCTCGTACCAGGTTACAGGTACCAGGTCAAAGGTTGCTGTCATGTGATAGTTGTAAGTTCGCCTTCAGGCAGCATGAAATCAGGATGCGGTCGGCACATTGTATCACCGTCACCATAAAAACGTCTTTCAGCGCGATGGGCTCGGGGGTCAACTCGTGCTGACTACTCGTGCGTACACTGTAGACTCTGTGTACGACGTATATATGATACCACATAACATATGCTCGTAAAGCTTTTTAGAGCTCGTACACTACGTACTGCTGTAGCAGTACTCTCGTCCCCTTACACCGGTATACTCGTACCAGTACTGGTACCAGGATGTACATACAGCCAGTGCGAGCGAGTACGGCTACTAATAGTTCCAAATCCCGGTGTCTACAGCAGTCCCCACCAGTAAAATGCGGCTGCTGCTGCTCCTGCTGTTCTTCTGTGCTGCTGTAATTATGTAATTATGTACTCGTACTGCTGTAGCTCTGCGTATACGACGACTTGAAGTTCTACGTTATGTTATGCCTTGGGTACGTCGTACCAGGTACGTTCTACGTACAACTACACTACGAGCACCGGTACTCTCTTGAGCTCTTGAGCACTCCGACCATACCAGCGCCACCTTTCCACCATGTATACATCCTTATGGTACTTGTATCCTTTTTTCTCTTCTGCACTCTTGAACAACACAAGGGTTTTTCACAGAATTCGATCGGTGTCATCCATTTGCTATTAAGTCTCTTCCGAGACAGCCTACGATGTTACATCCCAACACAGCAGTACGTAGTTCTCACGCTAAAAGATGCAGAGCTGCCACCAATGTTTCCTCCGCCAATCACCGCATTGAAGGCCACAGGTTTCCGTTTACAGACAAGTCGAATCCGAGCCAAAGGCCAAAAACCTGCCTGCACACCGTGGGCACGACGGAACGTGCGTAGCCCGACGGCGGTGGCATTCGTTTCCGACGAAAAACCAACTCGAAGCAGACGCCCACGGCGAACCGGACACCGGTAGAATACGTACGAGCTTCAGCGGACTTTTTCTCGTCGGTCGGGTGATTCTCGAGCGCAGACGATTAGACGGACCGTTTCTGCCCGGGTGGACCTCGTTATAATATGCTCACTTTTCTTCGTCGAGCTTGACCTTGATACTTACCAGGTATATCATACAAAAGTATGTGTATCTTCCTTCGTCGAATACCTTGACGCCAGGTGCGCGCACACAGCATGCGAAGTACACATTTCACCTGGTAGCTCGGTTGGGATACTGCAACAGTACAATAACTTGTTCAATACTTGGTACTACCGAGGAGCAAGACATCTCATGGCATGCGCTAATTTCCATGTTTTTTTTCTGCAATCTAATCTATATACCTATCGCAGGGCCCGCGCCTGTAGCGACCTACTTTCGCCCGAACCCTTCGGCTTCGGCTTCGACGCCGCAACCGCCCGCTGAGGGGGGCGATAACGCGGCGCTGACGACGCCTGCGGCAGCTGCTGCTGCGAAGACCGGCTTTGGCGGCCAAAGCCCGACGAACGACGAAACCTCAAAGTCGGAAAAGCTTGCCGAGCATGGTGGAGCTGAAGCAGCCAGAGGAGGCGAAGGAACCGCAGAAGCCGAAGGAGCCGAAGGGGGGGGGGTGGGCGAGCAAAAATGGGAGCTTTTAGACGAAGACGATGGCGTGGAGCTCACGGCTAGGTTTAGGGGGAGAAAATTCATGTGAGTCCGTAAAGTGTGCTCGGCAAGACGTGGTGATGTTCGCGTTTGTTTGACCGTTGCGCTCGCTTACTTACGTACGCACGTTCGTTCGTATCGTATATGTGCATGCTGGAAGTTTCGCCTGAGGGAGGGAGGGGGGGACGGGGAGGGGGAGGACGCGGGGAGGGGCTCGGCGCTCGAGGTTGTCGGTGTTTTCGGTGATGCATGCGCAACTTTTATCGCCCGACCACATATATCTGCAACCAAGCTCACCATCACGAACCGTGGTACGCACATGATTCGAAAAAAAAAATGTTGTGTTTTGCCACGGCTGCAACTTCGAACTCCCCCCCCCCACGTCTTGCCCCGTCCGGATGAATGGATGGAGGAGACACGATCAATGCGTCGGGGTTGAACACCGCGCGGTCGACGTTTAGCAGGAGCGTAGCTGCAGTGGCTACGTATAATAGAATAAAAGAGCTGCGCCGCTGCAGCAATACAGTAGTAATGAGGCCGCTCTGTCAACGTGTTAGTTGTTTTCTTGCTGTGCGAAGGCATCTGGGAGTTCACGGCACCCGCCGCCACAAGATTCTCACGGCGTCCGTTTGCGCCTCCTCTCAGTGTCGCGGTGCCGTCGCGGCGGGCCATGTAATTTTTGCCCCGAATGAGCGCCCGTTCCCCCGGTTGCCTTGGTTTTTCCTTCCATCCGTCCGGCGTTTACGGCGCACACTTCGCAACTCGCCAACCGCTTACGATGTCGCCGCCGCCGCCGCCGCTTCCGACACTGCCGTTTCCGCCACTACCGCGCCTTCAAAATCCAAAACTCGACCGCCGATACGGACCGACAGAGGCAGAAAGGTGGAGCTGCCCGAGGGCGTCCACGGGGTGGTGCTCCGCGAGAAGCCGTGTCCGGAGCTGGTGCGGGAAGAGAACGAAGACGTGACGTCGTTTTGGGCGGCGGAGACGTCATTTCGGAATGTAACGGTGAGGAAGCAGGAGGCGACGTGTCCAAGTGCTCGCTCGCTGCTTGTTGTGCTGTTTTTTATTCGTTCGAGATGGGGGGGGGTGGTCCGAGAGGAGAGGGGCTGCTAGGTGCCGGCGCCGGCGTTATGCGCGCGCGCGACGAGATGCTTACTCTGCGCCGGCCGAGAAGCTTCTCGTTTCAGTTACGTATTGTCTTTGTTTTTTTGCGGGGGGAGGAAAACGTGTCCATTTGTTTCGCCTGCCTCGATGCACCGAACCCCGTGTACGACCTCACGCCTGTCTGCCGTCTCGCCTTCTTCCGTCTCCCGTTGTCCCCCCTCCTCGCGCACCGCCGCTTTATCTTGCGAACAAGGTGTGGGGTCACGATCAAGTTCGAATGGAGAGCACCATGGACCGAGGATTGGCGTGGCTGAAAGTATCCAATTCGGTGAGGGCCTGAACCCGCCCAGACCGTGGAGCGCGCGCCCTGTTGCACTTTTGACCCCTTCGAAAATACAAAAAAAAAAACTGACGTCATCCACGGCAACAACAACAAAAACATGGAACATAAAGTGACCTCACCTTTGATGGCGTCAAGTGTCATCCAGGCAGTTTCCACCGATCATAACAATCCGTCCTTTAATATATTCAAGTACATTGACCAATCAGAACACTGCGCGCCCGAAGTCCCTTTCTATCTACACCCCAGACGGTTGTATCGTAGATACCCATCAATTTATCTACTTTCTAATTTTCCGTGAGGTGCCCGTCTTGATTTGCCCAAGCATTTCCTCGGTGGTGTTAGGAAGTCGGGTATTTGGTGCATTATTTGACTCTTTTGAAGCGGAAGCGTGGAGTGCACTCTGCCAGAGTGGCGAGGCTCTTTCCACACTGCCAGTGTCTAACCGATGTCGTAAAGTAGTCGTGCCGAAATGTCGTATAAGTGTGATCTTCCTTTGCTGCATTTTTTCAGTAGGCTGTCGCTGTCTCCTCTGTGGTTCAGTACCAAATCGTACACTGCGGAATACGGGGGTGTGTGTTGTTCAAAGCATACTCGTCCTTCAGAATATATCACACGAACGAGCCCTTCACCCTAACCACGAATGAAATTTACGCAGCGTTGGGAACTGTTCATCGTGTGAACATGGTGGCGCCGCGTTGCAAGAAAAAGGTCGGCGTGTCGCTCGCAAGGCGCGCTATAAAGACGGCCCCTCAGTACCCGTTTCACGCTGGGGGGGATTCCACTTATTTCCTCCCGCCCGCGACAGCATTCTTTGGTCTGCCTGCGGTGCTGGGTTACGCGCGTGCCGTCAGTTATTAATAACACGATTGCTGGCCAAGATAATGCAACTATTAATAGCACGAATGTTGGCTAAGATAATACAACTATCACGAATGTTGTCTAACAAAAAAACTAGCCGAACGTTAGCTGAGATAAGATGCTCCTACCCGTCAACCCGTCCACCCGCCCGCGGGCTGATACTCGCACCGCCGTACATACATGCTGACGTGAACCGCTGGCCACCGCCTGCCTGCCCCCCTCGCGACCCCTCCCTGTTCGCGTGCATGCCCCCAGATCCACGACCCGTAAAGCGGCTCACCCCCCCCCCCCCCCCCCCCGCGTTGAACAACACTCCGACGAAGGGAGTGCGCGGGAAGGAAGAGAGGAAGGGGCTAAATAGACCACGCTTGCGCGTCGACATAATCTAGGAAGTTAATCGGGGTGTGCGGGAAGGAAGGGACTACCGTAGACCACGCTTGCGAGTCAGTAGCACCTGTGATTTACAGGAAGCGTTAACTGTATTTTCCCTAAGCGGTTACTGCTACTGCATGCCTGCGGCGGCCCGGCCCGCCTCCAGGTATTAGTGTAAATTTTGCCTTTACGGCACAGTTTTGTCGGCGTACTGTGCCCCCAAAGGAACAGAGAGCCTTGTGATTTTTCAGGTAAACGCACTAAACAGCAGTACGTGTGGTCGGTTTGTAGGCTGAACAGGCAGCGTGGGACGGGGCTGACCGCCGAGATTGAAGCTGAACGGCAACGCCATGGGGAGGGTTTAGAGCTGGAACCGGTGGCGAAGGCAGCGAGGGGGCAGCCAGGCGAAACGCTACCTAGCCTTTAGTGCAGCAATTTATCGTAGCAACTGTGGCTGGCTGATGAATCAACGAGTACGAGCCTACCCGGTACAATGTTTACGGTGGACAGCAGTGCCACAAAAAGTGTACATGCATCTACGCTCTGTTCAATTGGTTGGCTCTATCGCTGTAGTTAGCGATGTCCAAGTTTTTTATCTGGACTAGGTCCTCCGCGAGTTCTTCGTTGTACCGCTAACAAAACGGGACACGGCAATATTAAACGGTTGAGAGCCGAGCCACCCACCCCGGAAGGAAATACTAAACCGCTACCATAGGGTACATGGCAGTTGCGGCCGAGCCTTCGCGCGTTCGTGAACGAACGCTATTGAAGTACCAGGTAGAGACGTCGACGACACAATGATCGCCAAATTATTGGTACCATCACGAGCCCTTCTGACGGCCTTCCGGATCAAGTTCCAGCCTCTTTTCGTTCAATGTGTAGCCTTTCTGAAAAACCTTGTTGCACCACGGCCGCGTCTTCGCCTAGGCGGTCACCCACGCTGCAACGCTTGCATCCCACCGACACGCCTCCCCAATCAAAAGTTTGCTCGCTTTTGTCAGGGTGTCCACCCAAACGACGTGATGCACTGCTAAAAAACAAAATCCGGCCTTTGTTCGACACAGAACGAGACCTCTTAAGTATCATACGTAGGCCGACATTGTTGAGTATCGTACGTAGACCCCATGCTGCTACCCCGTGCAAGCTCGAGTGTAAATTGCATGCCCCCCCACCCGAAAAAAAGTCGGCGAATCCTTTGTTAAATACTCCCGTAGCGACGTCAAGACACGAACACCGCTTGAGCCGTTGTGCCGCGGCTTGGACAGCCCCCGAGTAGGGTTTACACCCGCGAGGTGTCCGATTCTCGCTCAGTGCTCAAGCACACTATCGACACCCCTCGGGTCCCCATGCGCCCACGACAACGTGTCTCTGGCGGCTGCCATAGACCCGCGCGTAAAACCTCTCGAGGGCTACGTAGACCGCCCCTTGCCCTCCCACGCCGTTTCGTGCCAGCACACCCCGCAAGCTTATCCGAGACACCAGCGTAACGCCATAGGTGTCGTACCTAAGTGGGTTGCACCCCAAACCTTAACGTCGCTGAGGCGGCCGGGTGTTGCTACGTGTATAGAACCGTGCGGCACAAAGCCTCATTCACGGAAGGCCGCTCAGACGGTATCTAATCTGCTGCTGACAAAAAATCTACGCGCCGCGCGCAAGCCTACGCTAGGAATTTGAAGGGAAGAAGACCTACGCGAAGAAACCCACGCCTGGAATTTCACGACAATACACTATGCCTTTCCCTTACTAACAACGGAGACAAACACCAAAACTAATGGCACTTGAGTCTACAATAACAGCAGTGTGGTACGAGCGGAGGAGGGGATCTAATTATTTTTGCCCGGCGATGCTCTGCTTGAACACGAGGGAAACTCGCGCGCCCACGTCCTCCTTAGCGACCTTGACGCAGTGCTGGTAGTCGCGCTGACAGCCCGCGGTCATCCGCACGCAGTCCCCGCTCGAGAGGTAGAAGGTGTGGCGGCGGGAGTGGTCTAGGGTCTCCCGGAGAGCGAACTGGCGCGTGTCGCCAACGGACACGACCGACGTATCCTGCGTCCAAACCGTGCCAACGTCTGGGTCGGAGTGGTACCGCATAGCGCTCGTCCTATATCAATCACAGGGCGACCGGATGAGAAAAGGGGGAGGGGGTGAGGGGGGGGGCGCATCTCGCGTTTTGCGAAAACAGTTATTGTTCAAAACAATCCCTGTCCCTCCTACAGGGCGGGGAGCAAATAACACAACGTTGTTTGTACCCACGCAGCGGTCATGTCCATAATGCTGACCATGGGCGTCAGCAGAGGACACGTGAACCGTTCAACGTTTTGGAGTAAGCGCCAGCTCAAACACCACAGATCATTGAAGGTCGCTACACATTCGCCAAGTTCAATCAAGCCTTCGGTTGCCGAAAACCAATTGTGCACAGATCGGCCCATAACCCCCCCCCCCCGTCTCAATGGTCAAAGGACTAAGGAAAGCAACAAATGAGTACCCCGCCCAACCCCCCCCCAACCCCCCCATCCCGCCCGTGGCATGCGAGCGATGATGCCGCACCTTGACTCGTAGAGGTTAAGCAAAACCCCATCGTACAGAATCCCCGTCCTCTCGTACAGAGCGTCACGGAGGCGGAGCACGTTCGGGGAGAAGGGGGACGGCTCCATCACCTTGCCGCTGTAAGCGAAGGGTAAGCCGTCGCTGCTTTGCCACGCGGTCAGCCTCGACTCCGAGAGCACCTGCCAGGGGTGGATGAAGCGCGGCGGAAGGTGGTCGGCACATCCATCGCGGCAGGAATAATCAGGCAAGGAAGGCGTGGACGAGAGGGGCACGAAAAAGGAAAAAATGTCTCGGGTTCTGGTGCGCTTCGTTTCGACTGAGTAGTTGAGCAGGGTAAGCAGCCATCAGACCATGAGTTGCACGTACCGCTTTCTTGGCTTCCTCCACATGCATGCACTCTTCTGTTGCTGTGCGAGTGCTTTGTACAACGCGTTGATATCCCGCGAGCGTCGTAGGTTTTCTACTTACAGTAGCCTCAATGGTGGAACACACGGCCTACTCCAAGCAAGGCCTTAAGGAGCCACGGACAGCATGCCACAGCATTGCGTCGGTGAAAAACCAAGTCCGGTATCTCTGTACACCCTGCAAAGCGACCCTCCAACCTAGCTACGTACCAAAAATCAGGCAGCAGTTTCCCACACAGAAAATTTTTGGACTAAAATATCGATTTCCGTGTCCACAAACCGCGCTTTGAGCGACACCTTGCATACTACGTATATAAATAGTAGCGAAATGCTTGGTACCAAAACAAGTCAAGACTGCCAGGTCTACATGTGACGCTCTACAAAATACAGGTAGTATTACAGCGTAGATCTGACCTTTCCGCCACCGAGCAGAATTTCGTCCCGTCCGAACGCCACCTCTTCCCTGAAGTCCTCCACGCGCAGGCCTTCGAACAGCGACGGGATCGCTCGGAACGGCAGGCGCTCCACCCTCTCCCGCAGCTCCTCGATCGCCCCGGTCCCGCTCAAGAGCTTCGCGCCGACCCCCCCTTCCCCGGTCGACTTTATGGCCCCGCCCTCCCCCTCCGCCCCCCCCTCTCCCGGAGCCGCCACCACCGCCGCCGTCGCCGTCGCTGCCGCGTTCACCACCGCAGCGGTGTCCGCGGCGACCCCTAGGCGATCGAGCGCCCAAACGACGTTGGTGACGTTCCAGTCGTCGATGCCGCTCTTCGAAGAGGCCGCTCGCGCGACAAACTCAATGAGCTGAGCGAGGCGGGCCTGGCCGTCGGCACCGCACGGCACCCACCGGAGCAGGCCGCACGCCCACACGATGTCCGCGGCCTGGGGTCCCGAGAGGGCTCCGCGCCCCCCCCCCGCCGGAGTTTTTTCTGGCGCTACCGACGGAAACGACGACGACGACGACGACGACGACACCGTCGATGGGGGTGGCGACGACGGCCGTGACGACGAGTTGGGTGAAGCGACAGCTGGAGCAGATGCTGCGAGGAAGAGATCGAGCAGTCTCGGGTCGCTAAGCGCCCTTTGCCTCGCCGTTTCTTTGGCGTCTTGAACGAGATGCTGGGAGGAGGGATAAGGAAGGAGGGGGAGGGGGATGAGTCGTGTGTCCGTGTGTTAAGCGCGATCGTTCGTGGGATTTCGCGTGTCGTACTTGACAGCGCAGGTAACACGGGGGGAGACCCAGGACCACAGATACCGAGATCCTAGAATGTGTCCCCAATTTTAGCACATCTGCACGCTCATGTCAAGCAATTCATGTTGGTATGTACGTTCGTCCGCACTGCCGTGTAGGTTCTGTACGTGTACTACCTGCGGCTGTTGCTGGGAACGTGTACACCTGTTTGATGTGATAGTTTCATCTCTGCGTGAGAGATCAATCACGGTACCTGGAGCCGACGTCGACCGTCAAGGTTCCCTGCTGCAGTATAAATGCATCAACACGCGTATATGTACCGGGTACTCAAGTGCTCACAGTAGACCAACTGGCCGGTGATCGGCTCTTGGGGCACTGTACCACCTGAACTGCAACATCCAGTTATGATACATACAGCTACGTACGAGTACGTACGTACCGAGCTTTCGCGCAGTTGATTCACCTACGAGTACTACAGCAGCACACAGACCGGTGTTCCACACCGATCTCCACCCACAACACCCGATACAACTGTGTGGAATCAGCACACACCTTGGCTATCCTCAGAAGCGCTTGGGAGAGAACACCGGGCCTTAGCACCCCTCTGTGGACGTGCGCAACCCGAAGCAGGTCCTCCTCGGTAGCAGCGTGTTGAACCGCAAGCGTTGCCTCAGCCGCAGCTGTCACATTCGGTTTATGTGTCACAGCAGTAGCCGAAGCAGCACCCTCGCTGCCTGATACCCCTCTTCGTCGCCCACGGCCTCCACGACGAGCGTTCGCCCTCGTGAGTGACGAGGAGCGTCGGGAGGTGGGGCAACGGTGACGGCGGCTGGCGTCGCGTTGGTCATGAGGGGCTGCTGTGGTTGTCAAGGAATGCCGTGCGTGGCACGTATTTATACCACTTTCTTGCCGCCAACATGAGCCGACTGCAGGCTGCACGAGGAAGGCTGTGGTGCCTGACAATGGTGGTGGTGCTGCTGACGAGGATGACGCTGGTGGTGCTTTGCCGGAGCCGATGAGAAAGGCGAGCAGGTAGACGTGGGGATTCATCCAGTCAGTGCCACGCTGCAAACTGGCGGTCGATCGCCGATCGAACGAAGGAAGGGTGTTCCAGTGCAACTTGGTGGCGTTCTTACTATTCAAAAACGACCAAGAAACCATAAACGAACCCCGGGGTAACGGGTAACGGGTATACAACCCGGATGTATGCGCGAAAAATATGCAGGCCTTGAGTCGTGTGGTAGTGCAGCAACGAGGGCCAGGAGGGAGAGGAAGAAGAACTCCACGTCGTGTTCTCTGGTTAAAGTATAGTGCTAGAGTGAAGATAATGGTTGTGGATGTTTGCGTGTGGTGTTGTACATATATATGTATGTATGCGCGTGCGCATGTATGTACGACAACATGATGTTTGTCTTGTCGGTATGGTCCAGGCAGAACAATTTTTCCTAAGGGGGTACAGGGTTTTTCTCCTTCATTTTTGAGAATTGACACATGAAACAAAGTGCTCCCGAATCGCGCGGCCGAGAGGAACCCAAAACCGGTCTTAAAAATAAAATCCATGAACAATGGCCATTTTAAAAAAAAAAAGTTTTTTTTTTTTTTTTTTACCTCAAAAACGGCGAAGATATGACCCAAAACGACGCCCAATGAATGCTGGAGTTGTCGAGAAGACACTCTTTATAACCAGGTATACATACAAAGCAGTAGTGCATATATTACGTGCGAACACACTGCAGAAACTGAATCACTGCTACATCGCAACAAGACTAAACCTTCGCATGCTGTAGCTTCAAAAGACAGCGGGTGTGTGTACTCCAGTACACCAGCTCTGTGTGTGCCACCTGGTATATACTGCTGGGTGTGTGTACTCCACTACACCAGCTGTGTGTGTGCCACCTTGTGTGCTGTTGTACTCGGTTCTTGTCCTGCTGTGGTAGTCTAAGTTCAAGTGTTGCTGCTGTGGTACTGTAACTTCAAGTGTTACTGCTGTGGCACTCTAACTTCAAGTGTTATAGTGTTTGAAAAAACAAATGAGCGCGCCATTTTTTACAACCGCTTTTCTCGGCCCACAGAGTTTTCTTTGAAAAAATAAAAAACATGGTCCTGGGTCCAGGTCCAATTCATCCGAATCCGAGAAGTTTTTCTACATTCATCGTTTGAATTTCGCGCTAATATCTCCACAGCTGGAGCCGGAAAAATACGGTTTTTCACCCATATCTCGCTTCACAATAGAAAAAATAAAGAAATGTCAACTCAGATTTTTTCCCCTTGACGAGATACGTTCAAATCCGGTGTAAAACTAAAATGACGACCACCGTGTCGACCTTCAAAATCTTAACCAGTGTTTGTCGGAAAAGCGGAATACTCCGACCCAACGACGAAAAAAACACATCTGATACGATGGTTCGATCCGCTTGAAAGAGAGCTTTCCGGCACTATATTTTTTGTCTTGTGAAAATAAGTGACCACCTCAAAACAACTCAATATCTGAATGTCGAAATTTAGGAAAAATTGTTCTGCCTGGACTATACGACACAGAACAAAATTGACAATTGCGATAGAACTCACAGCTATCATATACTTTTGCACATACATGCATATCCAAAGGCCATCAATACAGACATAGACTTACTTACTAATATCTCGCCCAGGGATTGCTCATCCCTGGCCTCTCAGAGCTCCCACTTTGAACACCGCCTCCTTTCATTACTTGGTCATCTCTTTGTTCCGTGTATACTTTAGTTGCGAGAGGCTTCTTCCTCTTTCGGTTTTGGGTTCGTGCGGGTACCCAGAGAGCACGGCAGCGCGGGCGAGCCCGGCACCATCGCCGGTATGGGAGGGCACTGGCCAGTAGAGGGGGGGACGGAAGGAGCGCGGTCGCCTTTTTCGTGGCTAGGCGTGGCGTGTCCATCGAGACACGAGGGAAGCATGAAGGGTCTTTGTCTGCGTTGCTGCTTGCTGTATCAATTCAGTATGTCATAATTATAAAGGCCTTTTATAAGTGTAAAAGAACATTCAAGCGGTGCTTATTTTTCGGAACACACAGCAAATTTTTTAATCAGAGAGTGACAGCAAGGCGGTTTGAACACCATCATGCTCGAGCGGGCGAACGAGGGCCACGGTGAGCACCGAGCTTCACGCGATGCGGGCCACGGGGCTCACTGGGACAGAGAGGTACTAAAGCTCGACCCGGGCCGAATCGATGGCGAGGTGATCCCGGGGTGGCTGGAAGCGTCGAGGGTGACAGAACGCGACAGCAGTCGTTTTAACTTTTTGTTTTTTTGAGCGGCGCGATCACGATACGAATACGAGTTCGTATGTCATTCGAAGTGCTACTGGGGTGCTACTGCTGTTACTGCTGTTGTTGCTTGCCGTTTTTGTTCGAGTACGAGTACGAGTTCGAGTATAATACGAGTACGAGTACGAGTCGAGTACGAGTACGAGTACGTAGTATGTATCATACGTCTTTCTCAGTTTTGTGGATTTTTTTGTTTTGCATTCTTCACAACTTGGCGACCGTGCTGGTGTTGTGCGTTTTCTCTTTCATACAATAATAAAGTACAAGGTTCCCCTCCGGGACGTGCCTAGGGGAGTGGCGCAAGGACAAATCGAAAATCTACTATTAATAATACCAAAACATGCGATATTGTATAATACGCATATCATATTGTATACTGGTAATACATAAATAAGTACGACGTTAACCCTTATAAGACTGGAGTCCCGTTTTGGGGACAAATTACTTAGAATTAGAGTGATATGTCCCCAAAACGGGACTGCAGTCCGAAAAGGGTTAAGAAATATCTGCGTATTAATGTACATAAATGTAGACGATTAAAAAACTGCACCTGCATTTTTTGGGATAAAGCATATTCGGAAATATGATGGACCCATTAATAATATTGACTCGATCGTTCTTAGAGATTTGTTAAGGATCCCGCCAAACATTTTATATTAATATTCAAATTTGTCAATATTTTTTTGTTGTGGCGCTCAAGGTCAGGAAGGTCTATGACACACGGCACACACCGCACATGCACGCACGCGTGGCACATGGGACACAGCAGTTCTCGTACAACAGTAGTAGTGGTGGGATAGTATTTGCAGAAGAAGTAGAAAATGATGCACCGAAGAAGGGGCTGAAACTCTCGACCACACCTGGCTACGTAAGAAATCCACCTGGTTTTTGTTTGCTGTGTCTGTCTTATATATGTGGGGTCTGGGTTATATTATACGCACAATAATACAAAAAAAATGGGGAAAAAAAACATGCATCGCTATGAGGATCGAACTCAAGCGTTCACATCCAAAATCGGACATGGTGACCATTTGACTATATTACAAAAAATGATTTGCCCATATACCGGTACAGTAATATTTGTCGCGACTCGCGCCAGGCGCACGACACATCATGCAAGCACAGGCAGGCAGCAGGCAGCAGCGCACAAGAGAGAGAGAGGTGTGGTGGTGATTGCTGATGATGGGTGCAAGCCCCTAATGAAGTAACCACTAACAGCTACAGTAGTACACGGCGAACCTGCCGCAGGAACGCCTGCTGCTGCTTGTGCTTCTAGGCGGGGCTGTGACCTCGTTTGTTTGTGTTCGTTGCGTGTTGTCTGATGGTCTCGTAGATTTCTGGAATGAGCTTTCAGGAAAGAAACACAAACAATCGAAAATATAGGGACAGTTGATATACTCCAAGATCCTACTCGTATGATATTGGATTAAAGAGGCCATTACATTTCCGGCTATAGCATGAACGTGAGTCAGCCGCACACATGAGGACAACAGAAAGGTAGATGGTGGATTACGGGCCAGGCTCCGATAGACACAGCTAAGGCACAGCAGTACAACGCAGATGGGTGTGTCACCCACGCACGGTGTTACATGCTGGTGCTTATTATGCAGAGTTGTAACATTGTGCTCTCTGCACATGTTATGTTGTCTATCTGTGTCTGGGCTCTCCTGTGTGCTCATGATCAGCTCGTGAAAGCAGGGCAAACAGCAGGACATTACGTATTATTTACTGGCACGTACGTACAAAACACGGCCTCATGCAGACAACCCGGGAAATCGTCTTATCCACTCCCGCGCGAAAAAAAACTTGGAGCGCC